>CM019063.1:523912330-524215132 GCA_009667805.1 Leptobrachium leishanense | reverse complement strand
TGAGCTCCTACTTATTCCTCCCTCTAATGCCGCCCCACCTCCTGACTTCTCTATCACGGTGGAGGGTATCACCATCTCCCCATCAAACCAAGTTCGCTGTCTTGGAGTTACACTGACTCTGCTCTTTCCTTCATCCCCCACATCAAGTCTCTTTCCTCCTCCTGCCGATACCAACTGCGTAATATTTTACAGAATTCGGCCATTTCTTACCGCTGTCGCCACAAAACAACTCATACACGACCTGGTAATCTCCCGACTCGACTATTGCAATAATCTCTTATCTGGCCTCCGTCTGTCCCACCTCTCCCCCCTACAATCCATCCTGAACGCCTCCGCCAGGCTAATTCACCTCACCCGCCGCTCTGTCTCTGCTGCTTCCCTCTGCGAGTCCCTTCACTGGCTCCCCATCCACTGCAGAATTAAGTTCAAAATCCTTATCCTTACCTACAAAACCCTCACTAACTCAGCTCCCCACTACCTGTCCTCACTAATCACCAAATACACCCCAGCCCGCTCCCTAAGGTCAAACAGTGACCTGCGCCTAGCTTCTCCCCGCATCACCTCTTCCCATGATAGACTGCAGGATTTCTCACGCGCAGCCCCCACTCTCTGGAACGCTCTCCCTCGTACTGTCAGACTTTCCCCTAACTTCTCTTCCTTCAAACGCTCCCTTAAAACGTTCCTATTTAGGGAAGCCTACCACCCAACTCACTGACGCAACCATCAATCACTCTCACCTTACAGTCCTCTCCTCCTGTTTCCAACCCCAACCCTCCCAGATTGTGAGTTCCTACGGGAATAGGGCCCTCATCTCCTCCTGTACTGTTTGTCAAATGTTGTTCAATATATTGTAACCCTGTCTATACTGTGCTTATTGTACAGCGCTGTGGAATATGCTGGCGCTTTATAAATAAAGAATAATAATAATAATAATACAAGGATTTGTCATAGAGTTTGTCTCTTTTCCTGCTCAGCGCAACTTTCCCTCACTGTTGAGTTTCACCGCGGAGGAGGGAGTGCTGGTGGATGCAGAGATTGCGGATCTCCTTCGGAAAGGAGCCATAGAACGGTCCTCACGGAAGAACACACGATTCTTGGGCAATTTATTTCTGGTTCCCAAAAAGGGCGGGGGGAGTTGACCCGTCTTCATTCTAAAAGAGTTGAATTTATCGTTAATTTACAACCATTTTCAGATGGAATGTTTACACCTGTTAAAGGATCTCCTTCGACAAGGGGACTGGTTGGCAAAGGTAGATTTGAAAGATGACTATCTAACAGTACCCATGGCGGTGGAATCCAGGAGATTCCTTTGTTTCCGCTGGAACAACGTCACATGGTGTTTTTGTTGCCTGCCTTTCGGACTCTCTTCGGCACCTTGGTGCTTCACCAAGATACTGAAACCAGTGGTATGTCGTCTAAGATCGCAAGGGATCCGCCTCATCATTTATCTGGACGACATCCTTCTGATGGCGGAGTCCGCGGAATGACTGCAAATTCATATTCAACAGACGATAACACTCTTACAAAAATTGGGTTTTCTGGTGAACTCGGAAAAATCGATTCTTCACCCAGTGCGTTCTCTGGAATTTTTAGGATTCACGGTTCAACCTGTTCCGATGTCCCTGGTGCTACCAGAGAACAAGTGCAAGTCTATCCTGAAGGAGGTGCGTGCACTTCTCAACAATGTCGCTCCGATTTTGAGAGATCTATCACACATGATAGGGCTTTTGGGGCCACGGAATTGGCGGTACATCTGGCACCTCTCCACTATCGGTCCCACCAACGCCAGATGGCCCATTTCCTTCGACAGGGTTGGGATTATTCAGATCGTGTTCAGCTTTCGATGGGAGCGCGAGAGGATCTCCTCTGGTGGATCAGGAACCTCTGGTGTTGCAACGGCAGGTCTATCACGATGTCACCTCCACCAGTGATGATAGACTCCGATGCGTGCCTGTCAGGTTGGGGGGCCAGATTCGGAACCTTGATGATGGGGGGACCTTGGTCGACACAAGAAGCTCACAACCATATCAGTGGTCTAGAACTATTGGCGGGTCTGTTTGCCATGCAAAGCTTTCTCAAGTCAGCGAATCATGTGTCCTTTCTCCTCCGGATTTACAACTTCCCGGCCGTGAGGTACATCAATGCCCTGGGGGGTCCTCGGTCCTCACTACTGACAGAGATGGCAACACAGCTTTGGGATTGGTGCTTTCGGAGGCAGATCACGGTGCAAGCCCAGTTCATTCCGGGTGTTTCGAATCTACTCGCAGATTGGAGTTCAAGACATACGGAGGACTCTGGGGATTGGCGTTTGAACTCATCAATCTTTGCCGACGTAAAGGAGCTTTGGGGTCCGTTTCAGATAGACCTCTTTGCGACGCGACTGAACAATCTGGTTCCCAGCTTTTACAGTTGGCGGCCGGATCTAGTTGCGTTAGACACGGATGCATTCCTACAGGACTGGAAGGGACATCATCAATATGCATTTCCTCCATTTCAATTAGTCGCAAGGACATTACGCCTGGTGCGGATGCAGGAGGCGGAGTTGGTTTTAGTGGCCCCATTCTGGCCCAACCAACCCTGGTTTCCCCTGTTTCTGGAACTCCTGGTGGATTTCCCACCGTTATTACCGAGACGTCAGGATCTGCTGTTAGACAGGCAGGGACTTCCGCACCCTCTGTTGCTATGAGACTCGGGTCGCGTCCTAGCCTCCCTGGTCTCGGGGAACCCGAGGCGTTCGGAAGCATTTCGAGCCGGGCTAGAGCCCTCATACGGGCCGCATGGGCTCCAGGCACAGTGTCCTGTTATGACTCCGCCTGGGCCCAGTGGTCTGGTTAGTGTATGCCACGGAATCTGGATCCCTTTCAAGCCCCTATTGCCTTCATCTTAAACTTTTTATCATAAAGTTTTGATGACGGTAAGGCTTATAGAACTATTAACGTTTATCGTTCAGCCTTGTCAGTCTATCATGTGGGTTTCCAGGGGATTCCGGTGGGCAAGCATCCCTTAATCTGTCGTTTACTGAGAGGCATTCGGTGTTCAAGACCTCCACTCCCTCGGTATTCAGAGACTTGGGATGTAGCAATCCTGCTCAATTTCTTGAGTGACTGTCCCTCTAATCAACAGTTATCGTTGACAGCTTTCGGCCAAACTTTTGGCCCTTCTCTGTCTCATCTCGTGTAATAGAGTAGGAGATGTCCGGGCTTTGGACTTTCAGGTCAGGTCTTTTGTACCGGAAGGGGTTCGGTTTGATGTTTCCCGTCGGACTAAGACATCTATAAAGTCAGTGGTTTTAGTGGCCCCATTCATTTACCCGACGCTTCCTTCTCAACCGGCCTTGTGTCCTGTAAATTGTTTACGAGTGTACGAGGCACGTACGGTGTCGCTGCGAACAGATGGTGTGTCACCTCTTTTTATTTCTTTCCGCGCTCCGCATGCTGCGGTCGGTTCCACTACTCTGGCGCGTTGGCTTAAGTGGCTGTTGGCGCTGGCAGGGGTGGATATTTCTAGATTTGGGGCTCATTCAGTTCGTAGCGCGACTGCGTCTGCCGCGGTAACGGCGGGTTGTTGGTTGGAAGATTTTCTCAAATAGGCTGATTGGTCTAGAGAGACCACTTTCCGTATCTTCTATTTTAAGCCGATTGTTCATTGGTCGTCTGCTCTTATGGAATAGCTTTGAACTTGCAATAGGAGCCTCTGAGTCCTTGTATTAAAATTGTAGAATTTAACTAAGTATGACGATAAGTTAGAATTTTAATAAAGGACTCAGAGGCGAGTACTGCCCACCCTGCCCTCCCAGGGCAGACTTATGGATTGATTGCGCATTCGCGTTGTCACGCTGGTGTCTCACTCTTCCTTTTATTTCAGCTCAGTGAGATGTTGAGATCCGTCTGTTGGCAGTTCCTGCTCTTCTGACATCCGGCTGGATCGTATTTCTTCACTTCTACGCCTAGTTATCGTTGTTGGCAAGAAAAGAGGGAGAAAAGGCGGGAACAGGGATCTACTTATGGACTTTGGACTGACTCACTGGGAAAGGGGGGTTAGACTGGTCCATTGTTAGCAATATGTGTTTTTTCTTTAATGTCTGATGTTTTTTCGACATTTCTGTTTTGCTGCTGTATTAAAAAGCAAGAAAGAGATTGCAATACTCGCCTCTGACTCCTTTATTAAAATTCTAACTTATCGTCATACTTAGCTAAATTCTATAATTATATCACCTGTGTTGAGCTTCAGATAACTGGCAAACCTAGCCTGTCAGCGGGTCCTTAGGACAGGTTTGGGAACCCCTGCTCTAAAGTCTTTAATCTACTTCTCTAGTAACGAGAAAGAGGGATAACCCATATGGAAGCAGCAAGCTTCTTTGGCTTATCTTGGTTACTACCCATAAGGCAACACTGCCTTTTTATGATCCAGAGAATAGAAAGTGCATTCATACTGATTATGAGTTTAATTTCTTGGTGGGAGCATTACGTTCCCAACCTTCTGTTTTGTGGTTTAGGTGGTCAGTGGTTTGACAGCCTGATAGGACGTGCGCACATCTTTTTTTAGGCACGTTCCTTCTTCTGTTTCCCTTTCCTCTTATCTCTGAGGGAAGTGGGTACCCATAAGTTAACTGAATTAATAACATTGTAACATTATTATTGAGCTGGAATATAATGACATATTTACTCACCTTTATTATAAAATTGGCCACAAAATGCAACCCATTGCAGGACGTCTTCAAGTGTTGCTGATCTGCTGTGAGCTTGCTATATTTCAAAAGCATATTTACATTATTATGTATTTGCAAATGCGCTAAAGGTGCACAGTATCTGACCATCCACCTCTTTTAAAAGGCCCGGTAAAACACACCAAGCAGTGTCTGCCCACAGGCGTGATATTTATCTTACTGGCACTCCGGACTTCAGGATCAAGACAAATTTATTGAAAACACATCAGTGAAGAGGACAACATTTTGATTCTCAATGAGACTTTATAAGTCATTGGGAGTCGAAACATGTCCTGCTCATTGATGCGTCCTCAACATCAAAGGTCTGGAGTGCCCGTATCTTCTTCCTAAATCTGTATCTGTGGGAAAAGAATCTTTGTCAGGATCCTGAACCGTGTCTTGGCAGCACTCTGCAAGTGATTCTCATCTCCAGAAGCAGCACTGTGATTTCGGCACACAATCAATTAAAACATACACACAGACCACAAGACTTACCTGAATAAAGGGCTACACCCCATTCTGCCCATCGCTTCAGCATTGTTGCTCAAACCCTCACAGAGTGATGTGCTGTGCTCTGCTGCTCTGATACCCCAGCCTTACCCAGAACCATATCCAATTCCTGCTCCTGTGTGTGTTTCCAGCATTCACTTGCCACGTGCTAACCACATCTTCTGCTTCCCACACCAGTAACTACCTTTCCCATCATCTGCACTAACCAGTCTGGTTAGTCTCAATCAACAGACCCTCCTCCATCCATAACCGTGTGTGTGAGTGCAGTCCAAAGCATATTGGGCCTATGTACCCTCATCCCAATACCATCCCGGTACAAGCCCCTGACCCTCTTATGATACATGTTGGTGTCCACTATGAGACTTTCTTAATGACTATGGGATGTGATGCCCCATACAATGTGCTATACCACTGAAAAAACATGTGTGACACTAAAATGAAAAAGAAATAGCCAAAGAGAGCAAGACCAACCCTAAAAGATTCTTTAGGTACATAAATTCTAAAAAACCCAAGAGTGAAAATGTAGGTTCACTAAAATCTGAGTTAGGGTTATTATTAACGGAAGATCAGGATAAGGCAGAAATTTTAAATTATTATTTTTCTTCAGTATTTATCAAAGAGAAACCTATAACAGGAGACATGAAATTCATTAATAAAAACTTACTAATACAAAGTGACTGGTTGACTCAGGACAAGGTTTTGCAGAAATTAAACAATGTGAATGTGAATAAAGCCCCAGGGCCAGATGGAATTCACCCGCGAGTACTGAGGGAGCTATGTGTTGAAATATGTAAACCTCTGTTCTTAATCTTTCAAGATTCTTTTCTTTCAGGAATAGTACCAGAGGATTGGAGAAAAGCTGACGTGGTCCCTATATTTAAGAAAGGTTTAAAATTTGTGCCTGGGAATTATAGACCTGTGAGCTTAACATCTGTGGCTGGGAAAGTATTTGAGGGGTTACTAAGGGATAATATTCAGGAATTTATTGGGAGGTATAATGTAATTGGCAAAAATCAGCATGGTTTCATGAAACACAGATCATGTCAGACTAACCTAATTACGTTCTATGAGGAAGTAAGTAGAAGTATAGATCAGGGGGTTGCAGTGGATGTGATTTACTTAGATTTTGCCAAAGCTTTCGACACAGTTCCACACAAAAGGTTACTATTTAAATTGAGAAAAAATGGTCTAGATGAAAATACTTGTTCTTGGATAGAAAACTGGCTAAAAGATAGGGTACAGAGAGTGGTCATAAATGGTACATTTTCAAGATGGACACCAGTGGTAAGCGGTGTCCCTCAGGGGTCTGTTATAGGACCAATACTATTCAATTTATTTATAAATGACCTTGAGATAGGCATTGAAAGTCATGTATCAGTGTTTGCAGATGACACAAAACTAGGAAAAGTAATACAATGTGAGCAGGATGTTACTTCGCTGCAGAGGGATTTAGATAAATTGGGGGACTGGGCACTTAAATGGCAGATGAGATTTAATCTAGATAAATGCAAAGTTATGCACTTTGGAGTGAAGAACACGCAAGTAATTTATACCCTAAATGGTACGGAGATAGGGAAATCCAAGCAGGAGAAGGATTTGGGAATAATCATAGACTTCAAACTAAGTAACAATGTGCAATGTGAAACAGCAACCGCCAAGGCCAGCAAAGTATTGGCATGCATTAAAAGGGGAGTTCACTCACGGGATGAAAACATAATTTTGCCACTGTATAAATCAATGGTCAGGCCGCACCTTGAATATGCCGTGCAATTTTGGGCACCTGTCTTAAAAAAAGATATTATAGCGTTAGAAAAAGTGCAGAGATGGGCAACTAAATTAATAAGGGGAATGGAAGGGTTAAGTTATGAGGAAAGACTAACAAGCTTAAACCTGTTTAGTTTAGAGAAACGGCGCCTTAGAGGGGATCTTATAACCTTATATAAATATATACGGGGCCATTACCAACCATTGTCTGATAACCTATTCATTAACAGGTCTATACATAGGACAAGGGGTCATCCATTTAGACTGGAAGAAAGAAAATTTAGCTTAAAGCATAGGAAGGGTTATTTTACGGTGAGAACAATAAAGCTGTGGAATTCTCTGCCTGTTGAGGTGGTTGGGTCAGAGTCTGTACAGACTTTTAAAAAACGACTGGATGACTTCCTGCAGACACAGAATATTAAGAGTTATAATATTTAACCACTTCGCTGCTGAGGACGCGCTCAGCGCGTCCTCAGCAGTCCCGCTGGTGTGCTGAGGACGCGCTGAGCGCGTCCTCACATTGGGGTCAGCGTTCGGCCGGGTTCCGGCCGATCGCTGGCCCCTCCGGTGCGGGCTGACATCCTGGATGTCAGCCCGGCATCCGGACCAGCAGCCGCCAGAATTAGGTGTCATCGCGGGGGCGCAATGACACCTAATTCAGGCGCCCCCCCCCACATGTGCGGAGGAGGCACCTGAAAGGGAGGGGGGGAGGTCCTTCGGACCTCTCTCCCTCCCGATCGGCGGCGCACAGGGGGTTAACCCAGGCATCATTTGGAAGGGCACAGCCTGCCCTTCCAAATGATGCCTGGCATTAACCCCTGGGGAGCTGGATCGCGAATCGGCGCTGAAAAGCGCCGGTTCGCGATCCTTTCCCGGAGCTGGCCGACATCTTGGATGTCGGCCAAGCCTCCGGGAACTCCCCCTGAGGACTGGCGTCATCGTGCGTAGCACGATGACGCCAGTCCTAGCGTTAACCCCTAACTGCCACCAACTGTGGAGATAGGGAGTTCCAATGAACTCCCTATCTCCCGATCCGTGGCAGCTAGGGGTTAAATTTTGGTATGGTTGGATCGGCCAGAGCATGGCCGTTCCAACGATACCAAACACTACAGTGAAAAATGTTGTAAAAAAAAACAAAATGAAAAAAAAAAATAAAAAAAAATTAAAAAAAAAAATTAAACACTTTTTTTTTTTTTTTGGTTTGTTAATGCAGCAATATTGTTCCCATTTCAATTATAATGTGAACAATGATGCTGCACTAACGATTTTTGTATGCGGTGCGTTTGTTAAAAATAGTGTCATTTTCCCCAAAAAAAAATGTAATGAGACCCCATCTCTAATTTTTTTAACAAGCGCACCCCATACAAAATATAACCGCAATTGCTCGCATGTTAAAATGTGGAAAAAAACACTTTACACATTGTAAATTATTGAAAATACATATTTTATTGCATTTTTTGTTATAATATACAGACATGACATAACGTATACATATAATAATGACATATTATGAATCTACCGAGTCTGACGGAAAGAACGATATATAATATGTCTGGGTCATATACTAAAATAAGCCTTCAAAACACGTTTAAACATGATGCGCAAAACAGGTAAAAATGACCTCAGCATAGGGGCGGGAAAAGCCTCAGCAGCGAAAGGGTTAATATGTGGGTAAAAGCTTCTTGATCCAAGGAGAAATCTGACTGCCATTCTGGGGTCAAGAAGGAATTTTTTCCCGGTATGTTGCATATTTCAGACTGGGTTTTTGCCTTCTTTTGGATCAACAGCAGTAGGTTATGTGGGAGAGGCTGAACCCGATGGACGCATGTCTTTTTTCAGCCTATATAACTATGTAACTATGTAACTATGTAACTATGTAACTATCATTGTGTATCTGGGTGGGTGGGTAAAGTTTTAACATATAATGCATGACCCTGTCTATATAACAGCTTAACTCCACCTACTTTGACCTGACGGTGTAAAATTGGGCAGAATATTCTCATATCACAAAAATATACATTGAGTAAGAGGGCTGCACTCAACCTAACCATTCGTATCTCATTAACGATGCTACTGACACTAATTAATACAACAAAATTCAGAGCACTCAACGTAAACACACATCTAAAAATGGAAATACATTGTGTATATCATACCTATGGCATGTTATAAATCCTCTTATTACCTGCTCTTACTTTATTTTTTGTTGTTGAATTACTTATTTACATTAAACAGAGGCAGTTTCACACAGTAACACCGAGTTATGAAGATGATAAGAGTGACCCTAACTCTGCATAGTCGTGTTATGATAACAGGGAGGTGGAATAGGTATCATTTCACTGGATGCAGAGAGGGCACATGTCAGGTGCAGGAAATCCTCCAGCTCTGGTTAAAATCCTTAAATATGCTTTGACTGACAAAAGAAGGAGGCCACTAAGAAACCTCGAGGATCATCATGTCTCCAATAACCTGTCCTGCTTATCATTTTATTCTCCCATTAATGCCTGAACATAAAACCTTCCATAATGTGTAAATCTCTCCACCTCTTCTTACAGAATCGATGACTCTGAATACAGGAATTTCCTGGCTTTTATTCTCGCTGTTGAGGAGATTAATGCAAACCCAGATATTTTACCGAATGTCACACTGGGATACCAAATCCGTGATTCCTGTGGAGATGAAAACACTGCCATACACGGTGTCCTGCAAATACTCTCTGGAATTAAAGTAGCTGCTCCTAATTATTCCTGTATGGAATGGGGTAAACTGGCTGGATTTATTGGAGATCGATGGTCACACACAGCCCTTCCAATGGCACAAATGATTAATTTATATGGCTACACACAGGTACGGTCACTGAAATATCTGTGATTTAGAGAATCAACAGAAGAAAAAGTAACTGGGTTATTCACCGAACACCAAAATGTCACCGACATTTTGGTGCTCTCTCTTTCCCTGCATTTCGGGGAATCAAATTTCCCGACCCTATGGTGAATTCAGTATTCACTGCAGGGTCCCAGAAGTGCAGGGAAAAGCCACCGAAAAATAAACAAATTTATCAGGTACAATAATTTTGGCGAGTCTGCACTGGTTTATTTTAAAAAAAACACTGACATTATCAAATCCGATCTGATAAATTATCGGATCTACAATCCACCGCAAACACGCCACCCGCCACTGCCAACTGACGAGACAACTGCGGCAAGCCTGCCATGTCGAGTTCCACCTGGTGGGCATGTCACAGATCAGACGGTTTGTGGGAAGGTGGAATTCTCTTTGAATTTCTGTCAGGCAAACACTTGCTGGGAATGACCGTCTGAAGTGGCTGCAGACTTTTCTGTCCTGGCTGAGAATCTCTGCCAGCCCTGGGTACCTGGTTAGGAAACGCTGTACCACTATATTTAGGATGTGTGCTAGGCATGGTACATGCATCAATTTACCCTTGCGTAGGGCAGAGAGAAGGTTGCTGCCATTATCACAGATGACCATTCCCAGCTCAAGCTGGCGTGGTGTTAACCATCTCTGCGCCTGCCCCTGCAGAGCTGACAGAATTTCTGGCCCAGTGTGGCTCCTGTCCCCTAAACAAACCAACTCTAGTACTGTATGGCATCTTTTTGCTTGAGCCATTGCGTAGCCCCTGCTATGCGTCGGTTTAACTGCCACTTTGCCAGAGACAGAGAAGGAGTAGGAAGAGGTGGTGGTGGAGCAGACAGACCTCATATAAGCAGCTTTCTGGAGGTGTGGTGGATGAACAAGCTCCAGCACAGAGCCCCATCCTGGATCCCTCCCAGCTGCAAGCAGAGTTACCCAGTGTGCCGTGAAGGAAATGTAATGGCCCTGTCCATGCTTGCTAGACCACGTGTCTAAAGTCATGTGCACCTTGCTGCTGACTGCCTTTTTATTATTATTATTCTGCCTATTCTGCCTTTCCCAATGACTCCATAACATTGTCTTCCACGTGCTGGTATAGTGCTGGAATGGCCTTCCGTGAAAAGAAATGGCGTTTTAGAACCTGCCACTGTGGTACAGCACATTTGGCAAATTCACGGAAGAAAGCAAAGTCCACCAGCTGGAAAGGAAGCAGCTGTAATGCGAGTAATTTTGCTAAGCTGGCATTTAGATGCTGTGCTTGGGGATGGTTGGGACTATATTTTTTCTTATGCTGCAGCAGCTGGGGCAACGTAATCTGACTGCGTAAATCTTCAGCTGAGGGTAGGCTGTCACCTGGTACACCCATTACTGTAGCATCATCCCTGTCAGTGGAGGTTGTAGGCAATGACATGGCAGGGCATATAGTGGGGGTAGAGACAGATGAGGAGGAGGACCTATGCAAAGTGTTGTGCCAACAGGATGGGTATCAGGTGGTCATATATCGACTCAAGCACGTGGTTCCCAAGTGTCTGATGTCTTTCCCACACTTGATCCTCTTCTGACATAGCTTACAAATAGCAATGCTGCAGTCTGCTGCACATGTCTTGAAGAACTCCCAGACAGCAGAGATCCTGGACGTGTGCTGAGAGACAACAGCGCTCTGCACCTGAGCAGCTCTGACATCTGATGCCTTGGACTGGCTACGGTTGCTCATAGAGAAGGTTGTGCCTCGTGTTTGTTGTGCCTCCTCCTCACTTGACTCCTCTGTTCGATCAGGCACCCAGGAAATGAGTGCCAGTTATTTGTGTGTCACTGGCACCCCCTCCCTCTAGGTTGTTTATACTCCTTTCCTCAACCTCAGAGTTTGAATCAGAGCACTGGAGTTGCTGCGCATCCTCAAGCAGCATGTCACTGTCAGTGTAGTCAAACAATTCAGCTGACTCTTCTGTGTATGGTGGTGAGGCTACGGCAGGAGTAGCTGTGGACATGGAGGCTGCATTAGATGCTTTGGCAGCTGAGGTGGACTGTAAACCACTACAAGCCTAGCTGGCAGAGGACTCGGAGGATGAGGATGGCCTGGTTAGCCAATCCTGCAAATCCTCTGTATGTTGCTGCTGCATAAGATGGCCAGCACCAGTTAGAAAGGACAAGCGTGCCCCTGCAGAGGATGCACCACATCCACGACGAACAGGGGCACAGCCTTCCGACACAGGCTGCTTGCCCTCTTATCTGTGTCTGGGAGCGTCTGCCTGTCGTTTTTGGTCTTTTTGATATGGTGACTGATATATACAGTAGATTAAAGATATACAGAACTCTGATTCAACTTTGGTATATAGTTTAAAGATATTCAGAACTCTGCTATAAATCAGCAATTTTACTGATATTTTCCCTGCAAGGCTGCCAATGTCCTCTACTCTTTCTCTGATTCACTTCCTCTCCTGCAGGCTGCAACACCCTGATACCTGGCAAGACACAGATTCAACTCTGAATAGATAAACATATGAACTCTTAATTAAACTGTGTTATTGTATGGTATCTAGAATTAGATTAAAGATATACAGATTTTACAGAACAATGCTATATGTCAGTGATACACACTGTCCCTGACAGCCTGGCTGTGCCAAAACAGATTCTAATTTGCTGAACTGTGGTATAACTCACTGATACACACTGATAACAAAAACGAAAATACACAGGGTGATACCCCTTAAACCAATTGTATATATGAAAAAGTACAAATTTTGTTTGTTAAGGGAGCGCAAGAGAAAAGAAAACAATTGCTGTTATGCTCTTGGGTCACAGACTTCTCAGCTAATCCCTCGATGGGAATATTTCGAGAAAATAAGAGCAGAAATGACCTTCATTGCATAGTATAGCTACTTCAATTATTGGATTAAATTATAAATTTGATGGTAACTATAGCACTCACAAACATAGAGCCTCTAGGCTCGTGATATTCACCTTTAAGCCTCTATGGAGGGCTCTTCCCATCAAACGGTGGTAGGTAGAGAGTGACTTCTTAGTACTCGTTGGTACCTCAAATAAATGAGAAAATATATGGTGTGATACCAGTGCAAATAAATGCAGTATGTATACAGTTGGGCCGATTTACTCACGTGTTCCTGAGCCTCCCAATTGAGTGGCTCAGTACCCCAGCTTTGGACCACTTCAGTAAGGGGGGTCCTACCCCTGCTGCAATACCTGCTGGCAAATTCACTGTTGAAAGTGAATAATTTGCGCAGTCTGGATCAGATGGATGAAGTAGGATTATAAAAGATAGGGATGTTTAAAGAAAAATTTATTACAGAAGATAAAATAAATAATGGATACAAAATGTATTAGGAAATAAAATGTATAAAATCTAAAATGGGGGTAAACCGAAACGCTTTTCGCTCGCTAGTTCTGCGGGCTTCATCAGTCGGATAACCCCTCATTACGAATGAGTGTCTTATATCTTGTTGCCAATCAGGCGGAAAACGTGTTCTTCGCATGCGTTCCATCCACGAGTGCGTTCCTTTCATTGGTTTGTGGTTCAGTGGACTCTTAGGCGATTCTTAGTGACGTGTTTCCGGTTCCGATGGATCTCCATGGAGATCAATCTGACTCGTTCCTTCTTGCGCATGCGGAGTAGCACATATGGATCGTAGTTTATTCGTGAGTCATATATCAGGAAATGGGCTTATACTTCTAAAGGGGAAGCCAATCCTGCCTACTGGCACTCATGGCATTATCGGGATGGCAATAAGCAATCTGAAACACAAAAGATCTATCAAATGATGTAAAGCAACAAGTGAACTGATCACCACAAGGAGAAGTTCTCTCCCCCTAAATAAGCACAAAATGCATTACACTATCCTTACTAAAAAGGAAAGAGAAAAGCGCTGCAGCATTCATCGCCATCTATTTGGAAATTTGGTCGCAATGAGTGTTTGCTTTATACATTAACCTTGTTGATTATAAAAAATGGCAAACCTCGAAATCTACGTTCAGTCCATTTGGGGCCAAAGTATTTAAATAATAAATCCATCGCATCTCACTTTTAATGAGTTTCTCATTCATGTTCTCTCCTCTCCAATCCCAACATACTTTTTCAATCCCCATAAACTCTATACTTTTTGGGTCACAACCATGCTGTTCTTTATAATGAAATGATACATTGTGTTTATCATATCCTCTAGTTATATTGCAGAGATGTTCATTAATCCTGGTGGTGAGTGGGTGAGATGTTTGTCCCACATATCGTTTCCCACAAGGGCATTTGAGCATGTATATCACATTTTTGGTGGGACACATTATCAAATCTTTTATTTTATAATTAGTTCCTTTCACTCCTGCATCAAACTGTTTTATTGTTTTTTTCTTGTTGTTTGTTTTACGGCATGAAATACATTGACCACAGCTATAAAAACCAGGGGTTAGACCAAAGGGATGTTTTGGTTTATGTCTGTCTGTGGTTTTAATGTGGTTAGTAACCAAATTGTTACTGAGGTTCTTGCCTCCCCTGAATATTATTTTGGGTTTTTCTGGCAGAATATCATTTAAGATTGGATTAATGGTTAAAATTGGCCAATATTTCTCTACGGATCTTTTAATCATTTTATTGTTTATATTGTAATCCATAATGAATGGAACATTCTCGGATTGATCTTCGCATCTTGGTTTGTATTGTAGTAATGTATCTCTACCTATTCTTAAAATTTCTTGCTTTGTTTCATCCAAAAATCTTTTATCATACCCTTTTTCTCTAAAGTCACTTAACAATTTATCAGCTTGAGCTGAATATTATTCAGCATCTGTACAATTTCTGCGTATCCTCAATAATTCACCCTTTAGAACGGCTAGAAGCCAAGGTGGGTAGTGGCCACTATTAGTGGGTATATAACCATTTACTTGAACAGGTTTAAAAAAGTTTTTGTCTTTATTATTCCATCCTCTATATATATGTTAAGATCGAGGAAATTGACTTGGGTGGTATTGATGTTGGTATCTAATTTGATTCCTATATCATTATGATTTAGATGGCCTAACAATTGTTCCAATTCACTCCTCTCCCCCTTCCAAACGATCAGAATATCGTCGATATATCTCCTATAGAGGACAAGGTTAGGTCCCCAGTCATGCCCTGCCCATACCGCACCATTTTCCCAGTGGGCCCCAGTTATGCCAATCTGTTAATGGCCCACTGGGAAAAAAATATAAGACACTCATTCGTAACTGAAGTGGTCCAAAGCTGGGGTACTGAGCCACTCAATTGGGAGGCTCAGGAACACGTGAGTAAATCGGCCCAACTTCATACATACTGCATTTATTTGCACTGGTATCGGGCCATATATTTTCGCATTTATTTGAGGTACCAACGAATACTAAGAAGTCACTCTCTACCTACCACCGTTTGATGGGAAGAGCCCCCCATAGAGGCTTAAAGGCGAATATCACGAGCCTAAAGGCTCTATGTTTCTGAGTGCTATACCTACTATCAAACTTATAATTTAATCCAATAATTGAAGTAGCTATACTATGCAATGAAGGCCATTTCTGCTCTTATTTTCTAGAAATATTCCCATCGAGGAATAGCTGAGAAGTCTGTGACCCAAGAGCATAACAGCAATTGTTTTCTTTTCTCTTGCGCTCCCTTAACAAACAAAGTTTGTACTTTTTCTTTTATTTTGGGTGAAGGACACACCGGTGGTGAGCTGCATGATTACATAATTCCACCAGATACAAACGTCACATCAATATATTTTGTTTAGCGCCGAACACATTTAACATCGAGAGGTGTTAATACTATTTGCGATTAGAGTCTTTTCAAGTGTTGGCAGCTTAGAGTGATGGAATTTCGAACTAAATTTGGGAAAAATATAGGGGAAGTTTTTGGGAATACAGAATTTAGTGGAATAACAAATACCCGGCATGAAGGGAAAAAATTGACTAATAGATTGGAATATCTACTTAAGAAGGAGATTAGACTCAAGTGGGACATAATTACGTTAGAACAATATAATAAAGGTAAGATTGTCCCACGGGGTCTAAGGTGGTTGAAAGATCCATCGCCAGAAATGATAAGTGATTTCCTTCATGGAAATTTGGTATGACATGCTGGAGGGATTCTCACGCACCACTATGGAAGTAATTGTTGCAAGGAGAAGTAGTTTGCTAGGAGAATTAAATACAGAGATAGAGATCATTTTCAATCAGCTGTGTAGTATTGCAGATTCACAAGAGAAAGAATTACTGATGAAAAACATAGAAGGCAGTCTAGAAAAAGTGGAAAAAGAAGTAAAAGAGAAAAAACGTAGCAAGTACATACGAGATATCAAAGACTACACTAATAATAAAGTATGGATATTTAATAACCACACGTCAGAAAAACACTTCAGGGGTAAGAAAGGAGTACGGACCCCGCCAACAGAAGATGATTCCAGGGTTAAACTACAACACAACCGAATCAATGACCAGCAACCTAGACCCCTCAAGAGACTAATAAGTTAAAAAGAACCAGTAGTAAGGAATAAGATTCCCCAGTTGACACATAATCAATATTCCAAACGATCCAATTATCAATATGATGCCAACTCCCTCCCACAGGGAAGAAGGAATGGTGGAATTCCTCTGCATTTGAGGCGAGATACGTATAATTATCATAACCAATTTGATTCTTTCCAACAACCATCCTACGGCAGTAATAGGCCATTTAATTCACCAACATTACATACTCATAACAGATATCTACCTCTTGCCCACTACGACCAGGAAGAGGTTTTTCAGCAGGGAGAGGAGGAAGGGTGGGAACAGGTCACTCCCCTCAGAGAGAAGTACAGAGAACTCACACAGGGAGCAGTAGGGATGGAATTAGGAACCATAAGTACTGGGAAAAGGACACGAAGGGAAGAGGATGTAGAGGAGGCCAATTGGTTCAGAAAAGAAAAAAGGGGAAGGATAAGAGATCAATAGGAATATTTAATCTCAGTGGACATACTTTAACACAGGGCCAGATAGGGGTCTTAAGTAAGGGATTAAAATATGTCCCAAAGCATCAGGGAGACACTTTCAACACCTTTGTCGATCTTCAGAAATTTAAGAGGAAACTCTGTTTAAAACGTTTCTTTGCCAAGAAACCGTTAGAAAGAACAACAACATCCACTAACCAATATGTTCACACTACATTAAAAGAAAAATCCCAATTTTATCCAAGATATATGATTTCAAAAGAGATCGACACTTTCGATCAAATGATCCAAAGAGACATCAGAAAATTAGAAAAGAATAGCCGATACACTAAACCCCCCAATTTAACTAGGGATGAGTATGAAGGACTTAAGCAAATAAAAAAAGATACTAATCTGATTATTAAACCAGCAGATAAAGGGGGTAGTTCTATTAAATAGGAACCAGTATCATCAGGAAGCATGTAGATTACTAAATGATCCATTGACATATAAAAAATTAGGAGGAGATCCCACTGTATCAATTAAACAAAAATTCAATGAATATCTACAACGAGGTAAAGTTAGTAGTATCATCAATGATAATGAATATCAATATTTTAAGATTAATTACCCCCGTATACCAGTCCTATACCACCTTCCGAAGGTGCATAAGGACAAAGAACATCCGCCTGGACGTCCTATTGTATCTGGCATCAATTCAATATCTTGTAGAATATCAGAACACATTGATCATTTACTCCAACCTCTAGTACAGAAAACTCCTGCATATTTAAAATTTACAATTACAACCCTACAATTATTTAGAGATATCAAGTGGGAACCAAACTACATACTGGCCACGTACGATATGAATTCATTGTACACAATAATACCGCACGATATTGGATGTAAGGCGGTAGAATTCTTTCTAGTGGAATCTGGAGACTTTAAAGTAGATCAAATACAGTACATACTTGAGGGGATAGAATTAATACTTCATAATAACTACTTTTGGTATGGGGTGAATATTACCTCCAATGCAATGGGACAAATATGGGGACGAGGTTCGCCCCCAGTTATGCCAATCTGTTCATGGCCCAATGGGAAAATGGTGCGGTATGGGCAGGGCATGACTGGCGGCGTAACCTCGTCCTCTATAGGAGATATATCGACGATATTCTGATCGTTTGGAAGGGGGAGAGGAGTGAATTGGAACAATTTTTAGGCCATCTAAATCATAATGATATAGGAATCAAATTAGATACCAACATCAATACCACCCAAGTCAATTTCCTCGATCTTAAGATATATATAGAGGATGGAATAATAAAGACAAAAACCTTTTTTAAACCTGTTCAAGTAAATGGTTATATACCCACTAATAGTGGCCACTACCCTCCTTGGCTTCTAGCCGTTCTAAAGGGTGAATTATTGAGGATACGCAGAAATTGTACAGATGCTGAATAATATTCAGCTCAAGCTGATAAATTGTTAAGTGACTTTAGAGCAAAAGGGTATGATAAAAGATTTTTGGATGAAACAAAGCAAAAAATTTTAAGAATAGGTAGAGAGTCCACTGAACCGCAAACCAATGAAAGGAACGCACTTGTGGATGGAACGCACACGAAGAACACGTTTTCCGCCTGATTGGCAACAAGATATAAGACACTCATTCGTATTGAGGGGTTATCCGACTGATGAAGCCCGCAGAACTAGCGAGCGAAACGCGTTTCGGTTTACCCCCATTTTATATTTTATACATTTTATTTCCTAATACATTTTGTATTCATTATTTATTTTATCTTCTGTAATAAATTTTTCTTTAAACATCCCTATCTTTTATAATCCTACTTCATCCATCTGATCCAGACTGCGCAAATTATTCACTTTCAAAAGTGAATTTGCCAGCAGGTATTGCAACAGGGGTAGGACCCCCCTTACTGAAGTGGTCCAAAGCTGGGGTACTTAGCCACTCAATTGGGAGGCTCAGGAACACGTGAGTAAATCGGCCCAACTTCATACATACTGCATTTATTTGCACTGGTATCGCGCCATATATTTTCTCATTTATTTGAGGTACCAACGAATACTAAGAAGTCACTCTCTACCTACCACCGTTTGATGGGAAGAGCCCCCCATAGAGGCTTAAAGGTGAATATCACGAGCCTAGAGGCTCTATGTTTGTGAGTGCTATACTTACCATCAAACTTATAATTTAATCCAATAATTGAAGTAGCTATACTATGCAATGAAGGCCATTTCTGCTCTTATTTTCTCGAAATATTCCCATCGAGGGATTAGCTGAGAAGTCTGTGACCCAAGAGCATAACAGCAATTGTTTTCTTTTCTCTTGCGCTCCCTTAACAAAACAAAGTTTGTACTTTTTCATTTATTTTGGGTGAAGAACACACCGGTGGTGAGCTGCATGATTACATAATTCCACCAGATACAAACGTCACATCAACATATTTTGTTTAGCGCCGAACACATTTAACATCGAGATGTGTTAATACTATTTCCAATTGTATATATAATACAAAAAATGGCCACTCACAAGCTGCCGTTGTTATACAGGCACATCACAGGTTCTTTTAAATTCCAGAAACTTGCATTGGCCTTCCTGATGCACAATTTTAAAGGTGATGTTTCCCTGTTCCGTGCTGGGGACTGGAGCAGGGCTGTCAATCTCTGGCCCTCCAGATATTTCTGGGTGTGTTTCTCTCATGCACAGTGTTGATGTAGCACAGTGTTTCCCAAACCTGTCCTCAGGACCCGCTGACACGCCACGTTTGCCAGCTGTCTGATGTACAGCACAGGTGATCTGATTTGCTGCACAGTGATTGCAGGATCTGATAACAGGCTGTGCCAGGACAGATACTAATTTGCTGAACTGTGGTAGAACTCACTGATACACACTGATAACAGACTGTGCGAAGACAGATTCAAATTTGCTGAACTGTGGTAGAACTCACTGATACACACTGATAACAGGCTGTGCCAACACAGATTCTAATTCCCATAAATCTCCTACAACTCACTGAAACATACTGTCCCTGATAGCCTGGCAGTGTCAACACAGATTCTAATTTTCAGAAATCTCCTACAACGTCGCTGATACACCCTGACAGAACAATCTCCTCTCTGTTTCACTCCTGCAAACACACACACTGGGGCTGCAGGTAGGGAAGCCTTATATAGTGTGCTGCGGGAATTAGCTCTGTGAGCCCATGATTGGGAAAAATTTGCCCAATCAGGACTCTGAGCCGTGATTGGCATAGTCTTGCACCTGACCTGTGGTCAGGTGCAAGACTGTAGCCAATTACAAGCTTCAGGCCAGTGGAAAAGTGCATTGTGGTGCATTGTGGACGAACATGCGGCGAACACGCGGAAATGTTCGGAGTTCGACGAACGGGCAATGTTCGAATCAAACTCATGTTTGGATCGAACCGCCAGCCCATCCCTAGTTAAGAATAAAAACAAAAAAATCCTTCAAATATCGTGCCTAGGAGGTCCCCATAACCTGCCCGTGAAGTGGCGGATTAGTAGGATGTATAGAAACATTTAAAAAGAAAAAAATGCCATTTCAAATGACGGTAAACGGTTTACCTTTAATCTATTCATAAACAACTGCTTGGGGTGGTAGCCTGTATGAAAAGAGGAGACATTTTAGGAAACTCAAAACAAGTTTAGTGATTTTTTTGCCTAAATTATGGTGAAACTTATGCAGGCTTTGGATGAAAGTAACAACAGGTGCATTAAAATTGGACCTTTGGTGCCAGCTAGTGCCTTCACACCGTAACCCCTCTGAGGTATTGTGGAAGAGTGCAGGGGTTGACCCTGCAGTCAAATATTAAAATGATATGAATCCAGTACACGCGTCAGTGCACCCAAATATTGTGCCTTTGGTGCCAGCTAGTGCCTTCACACCGTAACCTCTTTGAGGTATTGTGGAAGAGTGCAGTGGTGGAGGTTTTGGGAATGCAGAAGAGATCCCCGATCTATTCAGTTACATCAGCATCAGGGGAGTGATAGTTGCTGCTGATCCAGGACTGATTCATTTTTATAAATGTCAGCCGGTCTACAGAGTCGGTGGACAGACCCAATCTTTTGTCTGTGACAAAACCTCCAGCGGCACTGAACGTCCTTTCAGAAAGCACGCTGGATGAAGGGCAAACTAGTAGCTGCATAGCATATTGTCTAAGTTCTGGCCAGTGATCCAATCTCAACACCCAGTAAGCCAGTGGATCATCTTCTGGAAAGGTATCCAGGTCTGCCCTTGCCCCTAGGTAGTCCTGCACCATATGGTGAAGATGCTGGCAATGGGTGCCTACATTTGTCGTCCCTGGGTGTAGTGGACTAAAAAAATTGCAAAAGGCATCAGTCAAGCGGCCCCCTTCACCGCTCTTCCTCTGATAAACCGCAGCCTCAGAAGCACCTGTGTCATCACTTGGTAACATACCAGTGCCTGGAAAGGTGTTACACAAGTGTCGCTTTAGAGCGTCCTCAAAATGTTTCATCCTGTCCTCCCTTTGTGAGGGCAGGATGAGCTCTGCAACATTACCCTTGTATCGTGGATCAAGAAGGGTTGCCAACCAGTAATGATCCCTCTCCTTGATAGCATGAATCTTGGGGTCCTTTAGCAGGCTTTGCAGGATAAGGGAGCCCATGCAGCATAGGTTGGAGGTGGTATTAGCTTTCAAGTGTTCCTGGTCGCTGAGGATGACTGTATCGTGCACTACCTCCTCCCAGCCACGTACAAGTCCTTGGGTTTCTGGGGACACAAAACCATCCCTTGAGGAATCCCCACCTTCAATGCCCCCACTACTTAAATAGTCCTCCTCATCCTCCTCCTGTCTGATCTGAGTAGGACCCGCTGGATCCAATCTCAACACCCAGTAAGCCAGTGGATCATCTGCTGGAAAGGTATCCAGGTCTGCCCTTGCCATAGGAAGTCCTGCACCATATGGTGAAGACGCTGGCAATGGGTGCCTACATTTGACATCCCTGGGCGTCGAGGACTAAAAAAATAAAAAAATGCATCAGTCAAGCGGCCCTGGCCTTCACCACTATTCCTCTGATCACCTGCAGCCTCAGAAGCATGTGTGTCAGCACTTGGTATTCTAACAGTGCCTGGAAAGGTGTTACACAAGTTTCGCTTTAGAGCGTCCTCAAGTTTTGTCATCCTGTGCTCCCTCTGTGCGGGCAGGATGAGCTCTGCAACTTTCCCCTTGTATCGTGGATCAAGAAGGGTTGCCAACCAGTAATGATTCCTCTCCTTGATAGCACGGATCCTGGGGTCCTTTAGCAGGCTTTGCATCATTAGGGAGCCCATGCAGCATAGGTTGGAGGTGGCATTAGCTGCCGAGTCTTCCTGGTCAATGAGGATGACCGTATCGTGCACTTCCTCCTCCCAGCCACGCACAAGCCCTTCTGTTTCTGGGCACACAAAACCCTGCCTTGAGGAATCCCCACCTTCAATGCCCCCACAACTTAAATATTCCTCCTCCTCCTCCTGCTCTTGTCTGATCTGAGGACCCCTGCAGGAATGCTGTCTGCATTAAGACTGGGCCCTTGAGAGCTAGGGAAGTCCTCCTCTTCCTCCCGCTGCTCTGCCTCTAGTGCCACATCTATAATTCCCCGCAGAGTGTGCTCCAGCAGGAACACTAAAGGAATTGTGTCACTGATGCATGCACTGTCCCTGCTCACCATCCTCATTGCCTCCTCAAATGGTGACAGTACAGTGCATGCATCCTTGATCATCAGCCACTGCGGGGGGAAAAAAATAAGTTGACCTGATCCTGTCCTTGTGCCATACTCACACAGGTACTCATTGATGGCCCTCTGCTGCTTGTGCAGACGCTGCAGCATTGCCAATGTCGAGTTCCACCTGGTGGACATGTCACAGAATAGACGGATTGTGGGAAAGTGGAATTCTCTTTGAATTTCTGCCAGGCAAACACTTGCTGGGAATGACTGTCTGAAGTGGCTGCAGACTTTTCTGATCTGGCTGAGAAGCTCTGCCAGCCCTGGGGACCTGGTTAGGAAACACTGTACCAGCAGATTTAGAACATGTGCTAAGCATGGTACATGCATCAACTTACTGTCACAGTCCACCCGGGGTACCCATATTGCTCAGCCTGGTCCCGACTGCCTTTTGTCCTGGAATGCTTCTGTATTGGGCTCCAATCCGGGGTTTACTTCAGCCCAGTGCAATGTCCAGGCTCCTGGAGATCCAGCCTGGGTTTTCCTGTCAAGCCTAGGAATTACAGCTGAGGCCCATCTGCTATCAAGCCTCCTTAAATAGCAGAGAGACCCAACTAGCAGTGGGTCTGCATTATTGTTATCCTTGACTGAGGTCATCTGGATGTGTGCTTACCTGCTCCAGCTTATCCTGTGTATCCAGTTTCCATCCATCTGCCCTGTTATTCCTGGATACATCTGTCTGTGCAAGGGACTCTCAGTGATCTTTACCTGTGGATCATCAGTTAATCTCTGTCCAAGGTACCGCTGTCCAGACTTCTCCTTGGTGGGCCCTGTCTGCAGTCTGGGACTGCATAGCCCACAAACCTCAGACCCTCCAGTCTAGAACTCTCCCAGGACTTTATATATTTCCTTTGTTAATTCAAGTACCTGCAGTTAAGGACTATTTATGTTTCATTAAAATATCTTCATTGTATGATTTCTGTTTGGCCTCCCTTCTGTGTCACCGCCTGCTGGGCTCATACCAGAACCGCACACGCCTCGTGACACTTACCCAGGAGTAGGGCGGAGAGAAGGTTGCTGCCATTATCACAGGCGACCATTCCCAGCTCAAGCTGGCGTGGTGTTAACCATCTCTGCACCTGCCCCTGCAGAGCTGACAGAATGTCTGGCCCGGTGAGGCTCCTGTTCCCTAAACAAACAAGCTCAAGCACAGTATGGCATCTTTTTGCTTGATCTGCCACGCGTTGGTTTAACTGCCACTTCGCCAGAGACAGAGAAGAAGAAGGAGGAGGAGGAGGAGGAGGAGGTGGTGCAGCAGACAGACTTTATATAAGCAGCTTTCTGGAGGAGTGGTGGATGAGTAAGTTCAAGCACAGAGCCCCATCCTGGATCCCTCCCAGCTGCAAGCAGAGTTACCCAGTGTGCGTGAAGGAAATGTAACGGCCCTGTCCATGCTTGCTGGACTACGTGTCTAAAGTAATGTGCACCTTGCTCCTGACTGCCTTTCCCAATGACTCCATAACATTGTCTTCCACGTGCTGGTATAGTGCTGGAATGACCTTCTGTGAAAAGAACTGGCGTTTTGGAACCTGCCACTGTGGTACAGCACAGTTGGCAAATTCACAGAAGGAGGCAGAGTCCACCAACTGGAACGGCAGCAGCTGCAATGCAAGTAATTTTGCTAAAGCTGGAAAGTAGGGATGAGCGGCTGCCGGTACATTTAGGAGACCTGTGGCTGCAGCCCCCGGTCCCCCTATCTCACCTGTCCTGCAGCTGTCCTGTTCCCCGGTCCGTCAGCTCCTCTGATCCATCTGGCCGCCGCTACTCTCTGCCCCACGTCTTCTTGCAGAATGATCTGATTGGGCAAAGTCCTGCAACTGACCTGGACTTTGCCCAATCAAGGCTCTAATTCAATATTGAGCCTTGATTGGGCAAAGTCCAGGTCAGGTGCAGGACTTTGCCCAATCAGAGCTCAGCATGAAGATGAGGCATGGCGCAGAGCTTTAACCAAGCTCTGATTGGTTAAAGTCTTGCACCGACTTTAACCAATCAGAGCTTGGTTAAAGCTTATCTTCATGCTGAGCTCTGATTCATAATTCTCACCTCTAAATGACCTGTGTTCTCAAACGGTAAACAACAGGTGTTTTTAGTCTTGTCTAATGAATTTGATACATTGTATGTATGTAGACTATACTGAGGGTGTGGTGTCTGCTTTTGAGAAGTGTTAATTTCTCTACTAAATTTTCCTCTAATATGCTGCATTTCACTGCTGTGTGCTCAGCTAATTTTTACCGCTTTCGCTCATCATGTTTAAACGCGATTTGAAGCCACGTTTTATTAAATAACCCAGACATATTAGATATCGTTCTTTCCGGCAGACTCCGCAGATTCATAATATATCATTTTTATATGTATATGTCATGTCCTGCCTGTATATTATGACAAAAAATGCAATAAAAATTTAATTTTTAATCATCTGCAGTGTGTAAAGTGTTTTTTTTTCACATTTTAGCACATGAGCATCTGCGGTTATGTTTTCTATGGGGTGCGCTTGTACAAAAATTAGAAATAGGGACTTGTTACATTTTGTGGGGGGAATTACATGATTTATAGCAAACGGCGCACCCCATAGAATAAAATCATTAGTGCATCATCGTTCACATTATAATTGAAATGTGAACAATATTGCTGCATTAATAAAAATAACACACAAAAAAATACATGATTTTATTTTCTTTATTTTTTTTTACTTTATACCTGGTCATGTTGGGTATTATTCGAAAGGCCATGCTCAGGCCTTTCGATTGACACCCTCCATGACCCCCTAGCTGCCTGGAGATATCTGGGTTCAAATGAACCCCCTATCTCCACCAGGGGATTGGCCTGAGCAATATATATACGAATGATGTGAGCTGGCCTGGCAATATATATATGCATGATTTGAGCTGGACTGGGCAATATATATACGCATGATGTGAGCTAGCCTGGGCAATATATATATACGCATGATGTGAGCTGGTCTGGGCCTGGGCAATATATATACACATGAGGTGTGCTGGCCTGAGCAATATATATATAAGCATGATGTGAGCTGGCCTGGGCAATATATATACGCATGATGTGCGCTGGCCTGGGCAATATATATATATGCATGATGTGAGCTGGCCTAAGCAATATATATATATGCATGATGTGAGCTGGCCTGGGCAATATATATATATACGCATGATGTGAGCTGGCCTAGGCCTGGGCAATATATATACGCATGATGTGCGCTGGCCTGGGCAATATATATATACGCATGATGTGAGCTGGCCTGGGCAATATATATACGCATGATGTGAGCTGGCCTGGGCAATATATATATGCATGATGTGAGCTAGCCTGGGCAATATATATATACGCATGATGTGAGCTGGCCTGGGCAATATATATATATATATATACGCATGATGTGAGCTGGCCTGGGCAATATATATATACGCATGATGAAAATTTGCAAAGGATAAGGTACGCAAAGTGAAATTTTGATGTGTCTGAAATTGAAAACTCTTAATTTTTTTTTTCCGTTAATTTATATTTGTTCAATACAGTTAATTTTAATTTGTTTAATAGAGTTAATTTAAAATGGTTTAATACAGTTTATATTTATTTTACTTTTACTATTGGTGCTTTTCAAACTTTATTCTTAAATAAAAAGAAATTTAGCAGTTTCATGCTGTGTCGTTTTTTGTTTTTTTTGGGGGGGGTGCAAGTAGCTGGTCTTGCCTAGGGCGCAAAATAGTCTAACACCGGCCCTGACCACATGGTCCACCCCTGCACTCTTCCACAATACGACAAAGGGGTTACTGTAGGAATGCACTTGCTGGCCTGGCACCAAAAGCACAATATCTGGGTGCACTGACACCTTTACCAGATTTATATCTTTTTAATATAGGACCGCATGGTCCACCCCTGCACTCTTCCACAATACCACAGAGGGGTTACTGTATGAATGCACTTGCTGGTCTGGCACCAAAGGCACAATATCTGGGTGCACTGCCACTGACGCCTGTACCAGATTCATATCCTCAGAGGGGTTACGGTGTGACGGCACTGTTGCCGACGCTAAAAGCCCTATTTTAAAGCACCAATTGTTACTTTCATCCAAAGCCTGCATAAGTTTCACAATAATTTAGCCAAAAAATTACTAAACTTTTTCTGCGCGTCCTAAAATGTCTTTTCATACAGGCTGCCACCCCAAGCAGTTGTTTATGAATAGATTAAAGGAAAAGCATTTACCAACATTTGAAATGTAATTTTTCTGTTTTTAAATGTTTCTATAGATCCTAGAAATCCGCCACTTCACGGGCAGGTTATGGGAACCTCCTAGGCACGATATTTGAAGGAATTTTTTGTTTTTATTTCTTAACCCTTATTTCATGGAAAACTCACTGTCCCTTTAAAAACGTTTTGTTTTTACTTTTTGTCCTTGTTTCCTGTCCCTCAGGGCACTACCCGGACCCCCATACATCTTTTATGGCAAATATTTAGCATATATGCCCTCTTGCAGGGCACTCTAAAAATCGAATTTTGAGTCCCATTACGTTGTATTGAGTTAGTGTTCCAGTTCGAATTCGAACATTTGGAAAGTTCGAGTTCGAATGCGAACCGAACTCGGGGGTGTTCGGCTCATCATTAGTCGTCACCCCCTATCTCTTCGTCACTGGAGCCAACCTGGCAGTATGCTGCAGCTGCTGGGGGAACATGAGTGCCATGAGTGCCAGAGTGGCACCCCCTCCCTCTAGACTGATTTTACTTCCTTCCTCAACCTCAGAGTTTGAATCAGAGCACTGGAGTTGCTGTGCATCCTCAAGCAGCATGTCACTGTCATTGTAATCAAACAATTCAGCTGACTCCCAGGGGTCAAGTTCTGGGAAAAAAAGTGAGGGAACTCACCCACGAATTACACAACCCCTATTACCTGAAGAAAAAATATATATATCACGAGTATAGCAGTACGTGGTGATACCATTTTTATTGGGTTAACTTTACATTTAAAAGACAAGCTTTCAAGAGTGTAAACTGGAAACTATACTGATCAGTGAAAGGTATCACTACGTACAGGTATACTCGTGATTTTGGCAACTGGACTAACGCACTTTATATATAATATATATATATATATATATATATATATATATCCAGGCACAGACCCCCCGGAATTATATACACAGGCACAGACCCCCCAGAATTATATACACAGGCACAGACCCCCCCAGAATTATATACACAGGCACTGGACCCCCAGAATAATATGCACCGCACTGGACCCCCAGAATAAAATACACAGTGCTGAGCTCCAGAATAATATACACAGCGCTGAACCCCCAGAATAATATACACAGCACTGAACCCCCAGAATAATATACACAACACTGAACCCCCAGGATAATATACACAACACTGAACCCCCAGAATAATATACACAGCACTGAGCCCCCAGAATAATATACACAGCACTGAGTACCCAGAATAATATACACGGCACTGGACCCCCAGAATAATATACACAGCACTGAGCCCCCAGAATAATATGCACAGCACTGAGCCCCCAGAATAATATACACAGCACTGAACCCCAAGAATAATATGCACAACACTAGTTATATGGATATATTTTCCCCAGTTCACATGGATATATTTTCCCAGTTCACATGGATATTATTTCCCCCAGTTCACATGGATATTATTGACTCCAGCTCATATGGGTATATATTGCCCCAGCTCTCATGGATATGCCCCAGGTCTCATGGATAATGCCCCCAGGTCTCATGATAATGCCCCCAGCTCTCATAGATAATGCCCCCAGGTCTCATGGATAATGCCCCAGGGTCTCATGGATAATGCCCCAGGGTCTCATGGATAATGCCCCCAGGTCTCATGGATATTGCCCCCAGCAGCCAGCTCACCTCTGCCTCTGCCGGCGGCCGCGTGCTTCCTGCTAGAACGGCCGCTGACAGGAAGTGCAGCCTCTCGCCTGGGATCGATGAAACAGCCAGGCGAGCGGCTGCACTTCCGGTCAGCGGCCATTCTAGCAGGAAGCACGCGGCCACCGGCAAAGTGCGGCGGCCACCTGCTCCAGCGTTTCTGGCTCGGGACACAGCGGGAACGCTGCATTCCCGCTGTGGGAGAAGTGTGGAAACGCCGTTCCTGCGAGTTCCTGCTCGACTCGAGCCTTGCTGACTCCTCCATGTATGATGGTGAGGCTACGGCAGGAGTAGCTGTGGACATGGAGGCTGAATTAGATGTTTTGGCAGCTGAGGTGGACTGTAAACCACTACAAGCCTGGCTGGCAGAGGAGGATGAGGATGGCCTGGTTAGCCAATCCTGCAAATCCTCTGTATGTTGCTGCTGCTTAAGACGGCCAGCACCAGTTAGAAAGGACAAGCGTGCCCCTGCAGAGGATGCACCACGTACACGACGACCAGGGGCACAGCCTTCCGACACAGAAGCTGCTTGCCCTCTTATCTGTGTCTGGGAGCATCTGCCTGTCCTTTTTGGTCTTTTTGATATGGTGAGTGATATATAGATTAAAGATATACAGAACTCTGATTCAACTCTGGCATATAGATTAAAGATATTCAGAACTCTGCTATAAGTAAGCGATTTCACAGATATTTTCCCTGCAAGGCTGCCAATGTCCTCTTCTCTCTCTCTGATTCACTTCCTCTCCTGTAGGCTGCAACACCCTGATAGCTCACAAGACCTAGATTCAAATTTCCAGAACTCTGCTATAACTCAGTGATACACCCAGATAGCTGACAGTGGCAAGACACAGATTCAAATTTCCAAAACTCTGCTATAACTCAATGATACACCCTGATAGCTGGCAAGACACAGATTCAAATTTAGAGAACTCTGCTATAACTCAGTGATACACCCAGATAGCTGGCAGTGGCAAGACACAGATTCAAATTTCCAGAACTCTGCTATAACTCGTGATAGAACCAGATAGCTGGCAGTGGCAAGACACTGATTCATATTTCCAGAACTCTGATATAACTCAGTGATAGAACAATCTCCTCTCCTCTCTGATTCACTCCTGCAACAAACACACACTGGGGCTGTGGGGAAGCCTTATATAGTGAGCTGCGGGACCTAGCTCTGTAAGCCCATGATTGGGCAAAATTTGCCTAATCAGGACTCTGAGCCCTGGCTGGCATAGTCTTTCACCTGACCTATGGTCAGGTGCAAGGCTGTAGCCAAGTACAAGCTTCAGGCCAGTGGAAAAGTGCATTGTGGTTCATTGTGGCGCATTGTGGGCAAACACGTGGCGAACACGTGGAAATGTTCTCTGTTTTTACGAACGGTCGAATGGCCAATGTTCGATGCGAACTTATGTTCGCATCGAACCGGCAGCCCATCCCTACTCTACAGTCTGACGCTAGCTTTTACCGGCGCGCTGTGTGCAGCTTCTGAGAAGATACGCTATTAGTGTAGCGGGAAGCCGGCTAGGCATTTTGCATCGCTCCCTATACACTAATAGCGTATCTTCTTAGAAGCTGCACACAGCGCGCCGGTGTATGCAGCTTCTAACAGCGTGGGAGACGGGAGGCTGCGCTTGTTGGTGGATCCAGGAATCAGGTGAGTATTAAAAAAAAAAAAGGTTTTATTTTATGTTACCGGGGACATTTAAAAATGTCCTCAGATTTTATTTTTTTTACAAATGTGTCACCTTACCTTAGCCTGGTGGTCAGTGGGGGCTCCCTGGGTCCTGGTTGTGGGGGGGGGGAGTCTGCCGTGGCCGCAGGTGCAGTGGCTCCCTCCCTGCGCCGCCTCTCTGCCACATGCACCCGGCCGGCCAGCCTGCACAGTCGCAGCTCTATCATCCAGCGGCCGCATGCTCCTCAAGGGATCCTTGGGAGGCCCCGGCGGGCTGCCCTGTACAATGCCTGATTAGAGGACCTCGTCTGCCTGAAGTTTTAGCAACAGGATTTTTTTATCCCATAGGCTTCAATGTTAAAAATATTCCCGTTTTAATTCAATATCTAATAAACCGTTGCTTATAAAATTCTTCAGTAAATAGTCACTTTATTTTTAGATTTTTTAGGATTTTTTAAGCATTTTTTAAAAAAAATTCAATTTTTTTTTCTTTAAACTTTTTGCGAACGGCCTGAAAAGTAAGAAGTTTCCGAACTTTCGAACGGCCGATGTTCGATGTGAAAATCGAACAGATTCGAACCGGCAGTCCATCCTTGAGCTTGGGAAGCCTTCTAAGTGAAGCCTTCTAAGTGAGCACTTAGAGATCTTCTGGTGAGTGATTTTGATTTTTGTTTCAAACAGATCTTTTCTATTCATCTTAAGGTTTTAAGTTAGGTCTGGTGTGTAAATTAGGTTAGGCTGGTGACTCATTCTTCTTACTGATTAACATACAATTGGAATCAATTGGGTGCTATTTGCTAAGGTGGTTAAACTTGTACACGCCTTGCTGGGGGAGGTGTTCTTAGGTACTATATAAAGCTTGGGGAATATTAGCTTGTCTAATTGAGCTTGGGAAGCCTTCTAAGTGAAGATTTAGAGATCTTCTGGTGAGTGATTTTGATTTTTGTTTCAAACAGATCTTTTCTATTCATCTAAGGCTAAGGTCAGACGAAAGCATTTTTAACGTGCGTTTAACCGCACGAAATCACGGCCGTGCTAGCAGCAAATGACGTCCAATACCGGGTAACATACGAAGAACGGCCGCACGAAAGTTCGTCCGCGCAACGCAAGTGGCAAACAAACGCATTTTTTCTAGAACGTCAAACCGCTACTACTGACGTACAGAGTGCGCTGCGTCCGCATAGCGGCGTGTTTGCGTGATTGGGAGACGTCAGACGCTGCTAATGTCCGGCTAACGTAACGTCCAGACACAAAAAGTGTTTTATTGATGATCCGTACAAAATCACGGACGAAAATGCGCATCGTATGACCACTATCGCGTATTCCATGAAAAAATACGTCCATTCGTTCGAACGCACTTTTTCACGGACAACGTGAAAAATGCGTTAGTCTGACCCTAGCCTTAAGGTTTTAAGTTAGGTCTGGTGTGTAAATTAGGTTAGGCTGGTGACTCATTCTTCTTACTGATTAACATACAATTGGAATCAATTGGGTGCTATTTGCTAAGGTGGTTAAACTTGTCCACACCTTGCTGGGGGAGGTGTTCTTAGGTACTATATAAAGCTTGGGGAATATTAGCTTGTCTAATTGAGCTTGGGAAGTCTTCTAAGTGAAGCCTTCAAAGTGAGCACTTAGAGATCTTCTGGTGAGTGATTTTGATTTTTGTTTCAAACAGATCTTTTCTATTCATCTTAAGGTTTTAAGTTAGGTCTGGTGTGTAAATTAGGTTAGGCTGGTGACTCTTTCTTACTGATTAACATACAATTGGAATCAATTGGGTGCTATTTGCTAAAGTGGTTAAACTTGTCCACGCCTTGCTAGGTACTATATAATGCTTGGGGAATATTAGCTTGTCTAATTGAGCTTGGGAAGCCTTCTAAGTGAAGATTTAGGGATCTTCTGGTGAGTGATTTTGATTTTTGTTTCAAACAGATCTTTTCTATTCATCTTAAGGTTTTAAGTTAGGTCTGGTGTGTAAATTAGGTTAGGCTGGTGACTCATTCTTCTTACTGATTAACATACAATTGGAATCAATTGGTGCTATTTGCTAAGGTGGTTAAACTTGTACACGCCTTGCTGGGGGAGGTGTTCTTAGGTACTATATAAAGCTTGGGGAATATTAGCTTGTCTAATTGAGCTTGGGAAGCCTTCTAAGTGAAGATTTAGAGATCTTCTGGTGAGTGATTTTGATTTTTGTTTCAAACAGATCTTTTCTATTCATCTAAGGCTAAGGTCAGACGAAAGCATTTTTAACGTGCGTTTAACCGCACGAAATCACGGCCGTGCTAGCAGCAAATGACGTCCAATACCGGGTAACATACGAAGAACGGCCGCACGAAAGTTCGTCCGCGCAACGCAAGTGGCAAACAAACGCATTTTTTCTAGAACGTCAAACCGCTACTACTGACGTACAGAGTGCGCTGCGTCCGCATAGCGGCGTGTTTGCGTGATTGGGAGACGTCAGACGCTGCTAATGTCCGGCTAACGTAACGTCCAGACACAAAAAGTGTTTTATTGATGATCCGTACAAAATCACGGACGAAAATGCGCATCGTATGACCACTATCGCGTATTCCATGAAAAAATACGTCCATTCGTTCGAACGCACTTTTTCACGGACAACGTGAAAAATGCGTTAGTCTGACCCTAGCCTTAAGGTTTTAAGTTAGGTCTGGTGTGTAAATTAGGTTAGGCTGGTGACTCATTCTTCTTACTGATTAACATACAATTGGAATCAATTGGGTGCTATTTGCTAAGGTGGTTAAACTTGTCCACACCTTGCTGGGGGAGGTGTTCTTAGGTACTATATAAAGCTTGGGGAATATTAGCTTGTCTAATTGAGCTTGGGAAGTCTTCTAAGTGAAGCCTTCAAAGTGAGCACTTAGAGATCTTCTGGTGAGTGATTTTGATTTTTGTTTCAAACAGATCTTTTCTATTCATCTTAAGGTTTTAAGTTAGGTCTGGTGTGTAAATTAGGTTAGGCTGGTGACTCTTTCTTACTGATTAACATACAATTGAATCAATTGGGTGCTATTTGCTAAAGTGGTTAAACTTGTCCACGCCTTGCTAGGTACTATATAATGCTTGGGGAATATTAGCTTGTCTAATTGAGCTTGGGAAGCCTTCTAAGTGAAGATTTAGGGATCTTCTGGTGAGTGATTTTGATTTTTGTTTCAAACAGATCTTTTCTATTCATCTAAAGGTTTCAAGTTAGGTCTGGTGTGTAAATTAGGTTAGGCTGGTGACTCATTCTTCTTACTGATTAACATACAATTGGAATCAATTGGGTGCTATTTGCTAAGGTGGTTAAACTTGTCCACGCCTTGCTGGGGGAGGTGTTCTTAGGTACTATATAAAGCTTGGGGAATATTAGCTTGTCTAATTGAGCTTGGGAAGCCTTCTAAGTGAAGCCTTCAAAGTGAGCACTTAGAAATCTTCTGGAGATTCTCTGGAGGTAGTCTGAGGTTAGACAGGAGGTAGAAAACCTCCAAAAAGGTAAGATTTGCTTGTTTTAAATCCATTCTTTTATAATGGCAGGCTTGGTCCAGTGTAAGAGCTGTAATGCATTTGTTTTTAGATCCAATTCTTGGAGGTTTGGAGTGTGCCTGATATGTAGGCAGTTGTCTTTATTGCAGCAGGAAATTGCCTGTTTGAAGTCTAAGATTTGTAAATTATCTGTTAGACAAACTCAGGCTATGATTGTTACAAAGCCACTGCCACAGAGGCCTCCTAGGAGCGGCAGATGGACTACTGTAGGATCTGGTAGACTTAGAGTTGTGGATAGAAGGCATGTCCCACAGTCTGTGGCTCTTCTTAATTCTTTTGAGGCACTTTCAGAGTGTAGTGGTAAGACGGATATAGGCTCAGACACCATAGTTGAGGAACCACCATCCCCTATGCCTAAGGTATGCAGGACAGCAACCAAGGACAAAAAGGAAAAGGTGGGACTTGATAGAAGGCAATTGTTGCTGGGTGATTCTATCATAAGAGGTGTTGAGCTGGAGAGTAGTGGTTTGGTGAGATGTCTTCCTGGGGCTACTGCTCGTAGAGACAAGAGACGTATTCTCAATATTGTCAAACAAGCAAAGCAGCAAGGGGAAGTGGACGTTCTAGTCCATCTAGGGACAAATGTCTTGGCTAGCAATGAGGTTTCTGAGATTAAGGAAGATTTTTCTGTTCTTGGAGATGAAATACAGCAGATTGCGTCCACTGTGACATTCTCTGAAGTTCTGCCTGTGCATAACATTCAGGATAGGCAGATGCGCAATAGGGAATTTAATTTGTGGCTTTGGGAATGGTGTCAGGAGCAAGGATTTGGCTTTGTGTCCCATGATAGCTCCAATTGGAGCAGAAAGGAACTGTATAAAAAAGATGGTTTGCATCTTACTCATAGGGGAACATATGTTCTTAGTGAGAAGTTCAAAGGTTTCACAAAGGAATATTTAAACTAGGAGGCGGGACAAAAGGGTAAAAAACAATCTGACTGATTATCCCCCAAAACTAAATCGGAGGGTGCAAGCAACATGCGGGGTAAAAAATGACAAGCTCAGAGTCGTGTCTATAAATGCTCGCAGTTTAGTCAATAAAATCAATGAACTGGAGGCAATGATGGCAGCTGAAAAAGTAGATTTAGTGGCAGTTACTGAGACATGGTCCAGGGAGAAAAATAACTGGGACATAACAATACCGGGGTACTCTTTATATAGAAAAGACAGGGAAGGTAGGAAAGGAGGAGGAGTGGCCCTGTATGTGAAAAACAACATAAAAACAAACCAAATAAAAGTGAGCGAGGTGAACGTGAACATAGAATCAGTTTGGGTTACGCTAACAGTTGGCAATCATACAGTAGCTCGTGTAGGTGTGATCTATAGACCCCCTGGACAAGTAGAAGAGCTAGATGATCTGCTGTTTGAGGAAATAGCCAAAATGGCAATGAAGGGGGAAGTTATTATCATGGGGGACTTTAATCTTCCTGATGTGAACTGGAAAACCAAAACAGCTGGGTGCACCAGGAGCACAATTATTCTAAACTCCCTACTGGGATTATCTCTAACACAAGTATTTGAGGAGCCGACCCGTAAAGAGGCCATATTGGATTTAATACTCACAAATGGAGGTTTGGTATCGGACGTTGTTGTAGGTGAAAATTTGGGATCTAGTGATCACCAGTCAGTATGGTTTAATATAAGAACAGGGACGGAGCCGCACCACACAAAAACAAAAGTTTTAGACTTTAAAAAAGCAGATTTTTCTAAAATGAGATTTTGTGTGAATGAGTTATTATCAGACTGGAGGAGTTTAAAGGGAGTCCAGGAGATATGGGATTATTTAAAGGAAGCATTATTGAAGGCCACAGGCAATTGCATTCGGCTAGTTAGCAAAAAAAAAAGGGAAGAAACCACGATGGTACTCTGCAGAAGTGGCCAAAATAGTGAAGGAAAAAAAAAAAATAGCATTCAATAATTATAAAAAAACTCAGAGTGAAGAAGATAGGCAAACCTATAAGATTAGGCAGAAAGAGGCAAAGCAATTTATAAGAGCTTCCAAAGCACACGCAGAAGAGAAAATAGCTCAGTCAGTAAAAAAGGGGGACAAAACATTTTTAGATACATAAATGAGAAAAGAAAAGTAAAACAAGGATTAGATAGATTAAAAACAAAGTAAGGAAGGTATGTAGAAGAGGATAAAAGTCTCGCTGACTGCCTCAATGAATATATTTGTTCAGTCTTTGCAGAAGAAAAGGAAGGAAAGGGACCTCAGTTAGGCGAAAACACTAACAAGACATTTACATATGAGTTTACAGAGGAGGAGGTTCTACAGCAGCTGTCTAAAGTAAAGACAAATAAGTCAATGGGGCCTGATGGGATCCACCCTAAATTATTAAAGAAGCTCAGTGGTGTAATAGCAAAACCGTTAACAGATTTATTTAACTAATCCTTGTTAACTGGAGTTGTCCCAGAAGACTGGAAATTAGCAAATGTTGTGCCCATTTACAAGAAGGGTAGTAGGGAGGAATCGGGGAACTATAGGCCAGTTAGTCTTACGTCAGTAGTCTGGAAATTAATGGAAACCATGTTAAAGGAAAGGATTGTTGAACATCTAAAAACACATAAATTACAGGATCAGAAACAACATGGGTTTACCTCAGGGAGATCATGCCAAACTAATCCAGCAATCCCTCCCCGGAGTCAGTGATGCTCGGTGCGGGGAGAAGTGCTGAGACAGGGCAGCTGATTAACTAGAGCGGGCAGGGGGGGTTTGTTGGGCGAGACGCTGAGATGGTTAATTCGTTCTGTCTCTGTTCCAGCATGTATGAAGGGGGAGGAGAGGTGCTGGGACGGGGCGTTTCTAAATGGATGGGGCGTTTCTAGAGTTGTACCTCCAGATGCTGTACACAGCTGTTTTTGATCATTTTTAGTGACGTAGGTGCACCGGAAGTGATGCGGTTCGCCATTATGGCAAGTTCGCTCCAATGGCAGAACACTGGCACCAGTGCATAAGGTCTCCTTTAAAGTGGTCCCGTGGAATGTGGAGGGATTAAACTCCCCTATAAAAAGAAAGAAGGTACTCACTCAATTAACTAATTTGCAACCAGTTATTGTCTTTTTCCAGGAGACCCATTGGTCTTCCCCCACTAATCTCCTCAGGGCACCCTGGATAGGCTACCAAACCTCAGCCCCTTATGTAAATAAAAAAACGTGGCACTGCAATCTTGTTAAACAAGGCGTTTACGCATGTAGTTCTAGAGGAAAAAAATGATCCACAGGGCAGATTTTCAATTCTGTTGGTGTCCATCCAAGAACCTAAATACTTGCTGGTGAAAGTGTATGCCCCTCATCCTCCCCATCTACAGTTTCATTCTGACTTATATACACAAATGCTGCAATACAATTTTGATCATTGTCTAGTGGGAGGGGATTTTAACGCAGTGGTAGACCAAACTCCAGATCGCTCTTGGCCTAGACGGACACCAGGCACTAGACATGTGCACAGCACAAAATTTCGTTTTGAACTAATGCATTAGTACTAAAATGAAATTTATTTAGTTGCTAAAGAAATTCGTTTTCAGTTCTTTAGTATGAAAACTAATTTCATTCATCCGAAAACCAGTGGATACAATTACTATTGTAGTGGCTCCTACAGGGCTGAGATCGCTGCTTGTTACAGTATCTCTCACTCTCAGCACAATGTGGGCCATATTATATTGCTGGTGCTAACATAACCAGAGCTGTTGTAAACTTCCCAGAGCTATTATAGCCTATGGAGGTTTTCAGTTACAACAGCTCTGGGTAAGTTAGCACCAACATTGCAATACTGCCCCGTGTCAGGCAAAGCTGTTACAGTAACTGACTGCTGCTCATCACAGCGCTCAGAGTTTCAGTAAAACTAGTAAATAATATTTTTATATATAAGACGTTAGAACAATATTATTTTCTTGTTTTACTGAAACTCTGAGCGCTGTGATGAGCAGCAGTCAGTTACTGTTAACAGCTGAGCCTGATACATTGTACTGAGAGATAATGTAACAAGCAGCCGATCTCCGCGCTCACAGCCACTGGATTTAAAGGGCTAAAAAAAAAGGCTCCTCTCTGTATAATGTTTAGAACATCCTCCTGCATTAATTAATACCCCTCTCTGTATAATGTATACAACATCCACCTGCATTAATTAATACCCCTCTCTGTATAATATATAGAACATCCTCCTGAATTAATGTCCCTCTCTGTATAGAACATCTTCCTGCATTGGCATGTGGAGGGTGCAGAACTTCGGATGTTGCGATGTTGCGCTCTTCATTGCTGGTCTCCTTCACTCATCAATATAATATCACAAAGAGGACTGAAACTAAAATGTAGTGCATTTTATTTTAGTTTCTTTCGTTTTTTGTACTGAGCAGTTTCGTTTCTCTTGAGTCATACTAAAACGAAATTATCCCAAAATTCGGACTAAATCGCTTTAGTACTAAAACGAATGCACATGTCTACCAGGCACCATGCAGTCCACGGCGGGACCTAACTTCTTACAAAACTATATTGTACCGGTAGACGCATGGAGATTCCTTAATCCGGAGGGGAGGGATTACTCCTTTTATTCACACCCACACGATTCCTTCCCCCGCATTGATATGTTCCTCGTGTCTCTCTCCCTGCAGCACACCATACTCGATGCCTCAATTGGCATGATACATATCTCTGACCATGCGGTAGATATGATAGAGATACGGCTAGGCTCCCCTCTCCCGCAGTCCCGCAACTGGCGTTTTCCGGCTTCACTATACAAGTCGGACGGATTTAGGAACCATATGGAATTGTGCTGGCACAATTACGTGGATGACAATATAGAACACCTAGACGACACCAATCTATTTTGGGAAGCAGCCAAGCCAGTAATGAGGGGTCATATAATAGAATATGTATCGCGCAAGCGAAAAAGAGATCAATAAAAAACTACAGGAGGCACATTCGACCCTAGTGTCCGCATACAGGTCTCACTTACTCCAAGCCACTGCCCAATCTGCGATGGAATACAAGGCCAGCAAGAAGGTATATGCCGAAATAGTTGAGGACAGGACACAATATTTCACAGTATCAGAATCAGAAACAACATGGGTTTACCTCAGGGAGATCATGCCAAACGAATCTTATTGATTTTTTTGATTGGGTAACAAAAATAATAGACACAGGTGGTGCAGTAGACATTGCTTATTTAGATTTCAGTAAAGCTTTTGATACTGTTCCGCATAGAAGGCTTATCAATAAATTGCAATCTTTGAGCTTGGATTCCAATATTGTTGAATGGATTAGGCAGTGGCTGAGTGACAAGCAACAGAGGGTTGTGGTAAATGGAGTTTATTTGGCGCAAGGTCTTGTTACCAGTGGGGTACCTCAGGGGTCAGTACTTGGACCCATTCTCTTTAATATTTTTATTAGTGATATTGCAGAAGATATTAATGGAAAAGTATGTCTTTTTGCTGATGACACAAAGATTTGCAACAGGGTTGACGTTCCTGGAGGGATCAGCCAAATGACAAATGATTTAGGTAAACTAAAAAAATGGTCGGAGCTGTGGCAATTGAGTTTTAATGTGGATAAGTGCAAGATAATGCACCTGGGACGTAAAAACCTAAGGGCTGAATATAGAATATTTGATACAGTCCTAACCTCAACATTTGAGGAAAGGGATTTATGGGTTATTATTTCAGAGGATCTAAGGGTAAGTAGTCAATGTAATAGAGCAGCAGGAAATGCTAGCAGAATGCTTGGTTGTGTAGGGAGAGGTATTAGCAGTAGGAAAAGGGAAGTGCTCATGCCACTGTACAGAGCACTGGTGAGACCTCACTTGGAGTACTGTGTGCAGTACTGGAGACCGTATCTCCAGAAGGATATAGACATCTTAGAGAGAGTTCAGAGAAGGGCTACTAAAATGGTGTACGGCTTGAAGGGGAAAAGTTACCAGGAAAGGCTTAATGATCTTAACATGTATAGCTTGGAAAAAAGACGAGACAGAGGAGATATGATAGAAACATTTAAATACGTAAAGGTAATCCACAAGGTAGAGGAAGGGAGTATATTTAAAAGGAAACAAAGTAGCAAAACAAGAGGACATAGTCTTAGATTAGAGGGGCAAAGGTTTAAAAGTAACATCAGGAAGCATTATTTTACTGAGAGGGTGGTGGATACATGTTACAGCCTTCCAGTTAAAGTGGTAGAGGCCAAAACAGTAATTGAATTTAAGCAGGCATGGGATAGGCATAAGGCTATCCTAAACAAAAGATAAATCCAGGTAAAGTATCCATGTAATTGGGCAGGCTAGATGGGCCGAAAGGTTCTTATCTGCCGACATTTTTCGATGTTTCTATGTTTCTATGTTTCTATTTCTGGTTCCACCAAAAAATAAATTTTTTCGCTGGGGTAACAAACAAGGAAAATTATTGTCCAACCTTCTTCGACTGCAAGCGCCAACACTCCCCTCAATCTTACGGATCAAGACACTTATCGGGGAGCTTCTAACAGATCCGTTAAAAATTAATGCTTATTTCAGAGATTACTTTGAAAGATTTTATAAGGCAGAACCAGACGTCTGGGAGTCCCAGGCTAATATCTTTTTAGAGGCTAACCTACCTGAATTAGATCCAGAGGCTCGGGAAAAATTAAACGCCCCAATTAGCGCCCCAACGGAAATTCACAACGCCATTGCTCGCTTACAGCTTCATAAGACGCCGGGTCTGGACGGCTTTTCGGCGGAATTTTATAAACTTCTACGGGGACATGTAGTTCCACATCTCGCTACGCTATAGAATAATATATTACAGGGCAAAGACCCCCCGCCAACTTTTAATACCTCGAGAATTGTTGTCCTTCCCAAGCCGAATAATTCCATGCTAATCACAACCTACCGTCCGATTTCTCTTTTGAATGTCGACCTGAAACTTTTGTCTGGTATCAGGGCATGCCGACTCCAGGCGCCCTTGGTAGACTGTATTTCCCCTACGCAAATGGGTTTCCTAAAGGGACGACACTCCGTTCAGAATATTTGACGCGCTCTGGCGGCAATTTGGGCATCAAACGAACGTCAACCTTTGGCGGACCTGGTCCTTAGCTGTGATGCAGACAAAGCATTCGACTGAATATCTTGGGCCTACCTGCGTCAGGTTTTTTAAATATAATTTTTTTGGCAGATCAATCGGAAACATATTTGAGGCGCTATATCGCTCCCCGGCGGCCACGGTGACGACTAATGGGCTTAACTCTAACCCCTTCTTATCGGAATGGGGCACAAGACAGGGGTGTCCTTTATCCCCTCTTTTTTTAAATTTAGCTATTGAACCGCTTATACGTATACTTTTAACTCGACCTGACGTCAAGGGCATAGGGGTGGGCGACCAGGAGGTGCGGGTGGTGGCGTTTGCAGACGATTTGCTCTTGTTCCTCACTGACCCAGAAAGGGTGCTCCCAACACTACTTGACTACTTGGAACGATTTCACATAGCCTCATGGTTTAAAATAAATTTTGAGAAAACATTGGCCATTCCTCTGGGTAGGAACTGTAAGGCCCGCTTAGCGAATCGCCTGCCATTTAGTTGGTGCGATAGAGGCACATTTAAATACCTGGGACTACAGCTCCCAATTGATTTAATGAAATTATATGAGGTAACTATCCCACCGATGGTGACCCAACTTAAAACTCTGCTTTCCTCTTGGACCAAACTCCCACTGTCTTACATGGGTAGAATCAGCCTCATAAAAATGGTAGCATTCCCACGCTTGTTATACCCAATCCAAATGCTACCCATGCTCATCAAACAATGGGATATCTCGACTGTTTATTCCCTATTTAATAAGTTTATCTGGGAAGGTGGGAGGGCATGTATAGCACTACGCAAATTACAACTACCATACAGTCTAGGAGGCGTGAATATGCCAGAGATAGGCTCGTATAACCTGGCAGCCCAATAACACTTAGTCACCGATTGGATAACAGGGTGCTCCAGATTTACGGATTATAAATTAGATAAGGAAATGGCCTATCCGTTGTCAGTAGGGGCTCTCCTACACCTATCCCCCGCATCGCTGCCGCCCACCCAAAGGGCGAACCCTCTTCTCAATGCAGGTCGAGTTGCGTGGTACAGGTCCAGGAAACACCTGGGCCTGTCCTGGAAAACTTTGATTTACCAGCCTTTGCTTCCCAACCCGAGCTTCCAAAACAGCTCACCTGTCCCGGCCTTTGGGGCCCTAGCTCGCAAGGGCTTATCCCAAATTGGGCAAGTACTGAGACCTCCTTCACACACCCTTATCCCCTACGAAGCAATATGCAACATAATCGCACCCACATATCTGCATCCCATGTATTATCTACAACTCTCTACATTTGTCTCACAGCAATTAAGAGATTTGGGGCCTAGGGATTTCCTTAACCCCCTAGATAGCATAATGAAAGTAGGTCCCTCAACAGCTACCTTCCTACAAACACTCCGTCCCCACTATGATTGGACAGCCGCCACCAAAGGGATAGCCTCTTGGTGCCTCCACCTCCCACAACTGTCACCCTTTTCGCTTAGAGCAGCCACCGCTAGATCACGAAAACAAATTCCATCGGCCCAGTATGGAGAAATGTTTTTTAAATTATTGCACGGGGCCTATGTGGCGCCAGCCAGACTGGCCCTTTATAATCCACTAAATTCGGGACGTTGTCTTAAATGTTCACAAGATAGGGCGGATCTCTTTCATTGCCTGTGGTCATGCCCCCACATTAAGCTTTTCTGGAACACCATTAGAAATTTCGGATCCCGAATTTTGAAACTAGGAATGCCAACCTCTCCAGACTGGGCGTTGTTTAACATTCTTTCTGACCAGGAAGCACGCCCATTGTCTAGAGCTCAGAAAACGCTTTTAGGCATTATCGCAGCGTCCGCAAAGAAAGCTATTTTGGGTCAGTGGATAGAGGTCCCCCCCCCTCATTCTCGATGTTCTACTCCAGGTTCTACTCTATTTTTAGGCATGATTGGGCGGAAGCGAGTCTTCATAAAGAAGACAAGGTGGGAGGGTTCTTTGGGGTTTGGGGGCCTTTTATGCAACACCTGCCAGAGGATAGCTTGTCCCGGATTAAAAAGGACTTTCAGTTCACTGAATGGTTTCTGTCAAATTCACTTACAGGCCCGCCTCTGTTGCCGACATCATCCTCAAGGGCGCTGGATAGTTATTTGAATATCTAACGGTTGTAAAAACAAAAAAGTCGTAACACTGTGCTGAGAGTTGTCTATTATTGAGCTTAAGGGGTAATAATTTTAATTTCACTGTATGACATGTCATCACCTTTATTTTATGCTGTAATGCTTGAATCTATAATAAACATATTTAAAAAAAAAGTTAAGAAACCTAAAATTTCACCCAAAATCCCCAAAGAATAAAGATATAAAGAGTCATTTTGCTGCAATTGAAAAAAATAAATGGTTTAATAAATATTTAATGAAAACAGGATTTTTTTAACATTAAAACATATAGGCAAATCCTATAGGTTTTTCATTAATAATGTGACATAGTACTGTAGTTTCACACAATACCTATATAGTAGTGTACAGCAAAAAATATAAAAACATATTACAATATTCTAAAAATATATTACAAAAATATTACAATATTCTAAAGATAAACAGTTAAATAGGCTAAATAGTTTTGAAATTTTGACCTAAGATTATAAATACCTAATTTTTACATGTTTTTGCTTTTTAACCACTTCACTGCTGAGGCATTTCACCTTTGTGCCCTGAGCTCATTTTGACCGTTTTATGTTCATCATGTTTAAACATCAATTGAAGTCCTATTTTATTATACCCCCGGACAATTTTTTAAAATTTATTATTATTTATTTATTTATTTTTTACTTCTACACCAAACCTAGTCATGTCTGGTATCATTGGAAAGGTCATGATCAGGCCTAATGATACTAAACATGACCCTCTGCCACGGATCGGGAGATACTGGGATCCAAAGGATCCCCTAGCTCCACTTGGCAGCTAGGGAATTTACTGGCCGACTGACGTCATCGCACATACAGCGACAACATCAATGGGTTGGTGGTGACCCGGAGGCTTGGCTGACATCCAAGATGTCAGCCACTTCTGGGTTTGAATCACAATTTGGCCCGGCACCTAAGGGGTGAAAGAGAGGCACCACTGAAAAGGGCAGACTCTGTCCTTTCAGCAGTACCTTTCTTTTTTTTCTAACCCTAGCCATTCTGGAGGGAGAGGCGTCTAAAGGACACCATCCCCTTTCAGGTTCCCCCTGCAGGGGGACATCTCAAAGTGACGTAATTGTGTACGACAATGACATCATCTGACGGCTGGGACCAATAAAAATGTTGGGCAGACTTCAACAAAGTCATTCCAGCATGGGACCCCGGCCAGAGAGGTGAGTACAGGGAGGGAGGGTGGGGATAAAAGACCATGACGTACATAATAGGTCCTTGGTCCTTAAAGGGATATGCATGTCTAGAAAAAGTTTTTTTAAATTGACATTTAAACACTTTTATACCTATAGACAAACTATAATAAATCAATAAAAGTTTTAAAAATGTGTAAAAATGTTTTATTTTCTTGTTCTAAACTCTGTCATTTCATCTTCTCTGGTGACGCCCCTCAGCTAGGGGTGTTTCTTCAGCTCATATTTCCTAAATATTCCCCGCCCACTACTCCACCCATCAAAGCTTCACATGAACTACATTTCTTGTTCCATCTTGCCCACAGCCACATGCACCCCACTACTACACATACTTAGCTATTACACTCACCTATCATGTCACCTCTCTCCTCTTAGATTGTAAGCTCTTGGGCAGGGCACTCTCTCCTACTGTTCTGTGTGTTTAACTTGTATGGATATTGTTACAGAGCCTGGTACCCCAGGTGCCCCTTTTCGCTGAAATCAGGAGGTCATTGTACCCACACACAGAATAGCCGACACATTAACTGTGAGATAAGTCCTTGCAGATGGAGCACAAAATGCAGAATGCTTTATATAGAGATTTTCAGTTACACATTCAAATGTAAAAACCACACCCTTGAGTTACTCTATACCTGATCCTCACAACACCTACCAACACAGACAAACCATGGTCTAGCAAAGGGAACTGATAAAGAGCTCTGGTTCAACAAAGAAATAAGATTCAAACTAAATCACAAAGACTAGACAATGCATTCCTACATAATCACAAATCACACATTCTGCACACAAGAGGGCAATGAAAATAATAATGAAGCTCAGACCTGCCCCCCCCCAACCCATCTCCATGCCCACGCACCACAAGTCTAAAGTGATGCAAGCCACAGACATTTGTTATTCTGCCTCTCCTATTGTACAGCGCTACGGAACTTACTAGTGCATTTTAAATACTTGTGACTGTATGAACTAACACAAGCTGTGCGGCTCAGGACCTCAAACTGGGGAAACCAAGGAACTGAATATTAGCACCTCTGCAACTGTGAAAGCAAGACACACTCACCTGCTGACTCACACACACACTCATGCTCTCGCACACACAGACTCACTCACTCACCCACTGACATACTCACTTGCTCTCTTTCATGGTTTATATACTCACTGTCTCACTCAGAGTCCCTCACAGAGTCACTCCCTCTTTCTTGTGCTGTCTGTCTGTTGTGCGTGTGCTCTCTCTCACTGTACCTTTTCTTGTGCTTTCTTTTGTGCGCTCTCTCACTGTAAATTTTCTTGAGCTCTCTCTGCTTTATCTTGCTGTCTTTCTCTCTTAACCATTTCTTGCTGTGTCTCTGTGCTCTTCTTTGTGATCCCTCTCTCTGCGGTCTCTTTTTCTCCCTGCGTGTTTGGATTTCTTTCCTTCCCTGTCTCTGCAGAAGCTGGTGGTAAAAGGTCAGCCCCGCCCTCCCCTCAGCTCACAGTGCAGGAAGCAGGAGGAGCAACTCAGACGCACATGCTCAGTGCATTTTTTAGCTATCCCTAGGTATAGGCACTGATTGGTTAGCTCAGACTGCCTCCTGAGGTGGGCGTGGTAAACTCCAAGAAAGAAAAGCAGGTACTTATGAAAAAATATCAAATTTACTTGTTCTCTATGCCTGCTGAATGACACTACTGAATCATTCAAAAGGCATTGCTCGTTTTTAAAAGCACACTAGCAAAGCATGCATGTCCCTTTTAAGAGGAATTTTCCCCAGGACGTACTATGTACGTCAGTGGTCCTTAAGAGGTTAACAGAATGTTTTTCCTCGTCTTCTTATATATTATTTGCACTGGCACATACAGGGTTATTCAGAGCAAGGTGAAAACCAGGAGAATGACTGGAGAAGTGAAAATTCCAGGTCAAAATAACCAAACCAGAAAAATTCTCCCATTTATCTCACTTTCCAAATCACTTATTTGGTCTATATTGTTCTCTTCTCCTGCCAATTCTACTGGTTTTCACCTTTCTCTGAATAACCCTGTTCATAATAGGACACTACTAAATGCGACTACTATATAAGTATTAGTATTGGTATAGGTATTGTGTGGATCTAAAGTTCTATGTCATATTGTTAACCCCCAAATGACAGGGACAATTTTACAAGTTCGGCACTCTTCAAAAAGTAGAAGTTTGCTGAGCTCATTTTGCCCGTTTTTGCTCATCATGCTTAAACGCGATTAAAAGTCATGTTTTATTGTACGACCCAGATATATTATATATCCCTTTAGATTAAAAACTGGAATATTTTTAACATTGAAACCTATGGTGTTCGCCTGAATAAACCTGCCGAATGAAACCACTGGACAACAGGACATTTCTCTGCTGTTCAATGTCTCTGAACAGATTAACCATTACTTCTCTATGGGGGCTTTCACTGTCTTCGAAAGACACCTTACTTGCTGGTAGTTCACCAAAATTTGTGTGTGAGCATAAGAAAGAGCTCCACAGCAATAAACCTCACAATAATGTGCGGTGTGCATGAGTGTATCACAGAATCCACAGCAATAAAACTCAGTAATGTGTGTATATATACATATCACAGAGCTCCACAGCAATAAACAGCACAGTAATGTGCCGTGTACGAGCATTCAGTGTTATATGGGAGCACTGATTTATGAGTAAGAGCAGTTGAACAAAGAAACCGTAAAACTTGGGGGGCGGTGACACCATGAGTTACTGCATCGAATGACACCAACCCTAGTCAGGAAAACTGTGCTTTTTTGCCACAGAAAATGATGGAAGAAGGTGGTCATTGATATGGAGTGCTTTTTCATGGTGTGTGTGTGTCATATATATATATATATATATATATCCTTTTTTTCATCAACTAGGAGCTGAGCACCGTGTCAGTTAACATGGACTACAGTACAATTTAAGCTGAGAGTGAGGATTGAAAGTGAGATTGATATATATATTCCACCACACTTACAGGAAACATACAAAACTATTTCAGGACAACAAAGGGGATGGTTCAAAACTAGGGATGAGCTGAACACTCCCCGAGTTCGGTTCGGACCCGAACCCGAACTTTCCAAATGTTCGGATCCGAACCCGAACTCGAACTCAATATAAGTCAATGGGGCTGAAAATTCGGTTTTTAGAGTGCCCTCTAAGAGGGCATATATGCTAGATATTTGCCATAAAAGATGTATGGGGGTCTGGGTAGTGCCCTGGGGGACAGGAAACAAGGCCAAAAAGTAAAAAAAAAACGTTTTTAAAGGGACAGTGAGTTTTCCATGAAATAAGGGTTAAAAATAAAAACAAAAAATTCCTTCAAATATCGTGCCTAGGAGGTCTCCATAACCTGCCCGTGAAGTGGTGGATTTCTAGGATGTATAGAAATATGTAAAAACCAAAAAAATGACATTTCAAATGACGGTAAATGCTTTTCCTTTAACCCTTTCGCTGCTGAGGCTTCTCCCGCCACTGTGCTGAGGTCATTTTTAGCGGTTTTGCTCATCATGTTTAAACGTGTTTTTAAGGCTTATTTTAGTATATGACCCAGACATATTATATATTGTTCTTTCCGTCAGACTCGGTAGATTCATAATATGTCATTATTATATGTATACGTTATGTCATGTCTGTATATTATAACAAAAAATGCAATAAAATATGTATTTTCAATAATTTACAACGTGTAAAGTGTTTTTTTTCACATTTTAACATGCGAGCAATTGCGGTTATATTTTGTATGGGGTGCGCTTGTTAAAAAAATTAGAGATGGGGTCTCGTTACATTTTTTTTTGGGGAAAATTACACGATTTTTAACAAACGCACCGCATACAAAAATCGTTAGTGCAGCATCATTGTTCACATTATAATTGAAATGGGAACAATATTGCTGCATTAACGAACCAAAAAAGAAAAAAAAATGTATTTTTTTTTTTATAATTTTTTTTTAAAATATATTTAAATTTTTATTTTTAATTTTTATTTTTTTTAAAAAACTTTTTTCACTTTCGTGTTTGGTATCGTTGGAACGGCCATGCTCTGGCTGATCCAACCATACCAAACATTAACCCCTAGCTGCCACGGATCGGGAGATAGGGAGTTCATTGGAACTCCCTATCTCCACCGTTGGTGGCAGTTAGGGGTTAACTACGCACGATGACGCCAGTCCTCAGGGGGAGTTCCCGGAGGCTTGGCCGACATCCAAGATGTCGGCCAGCTCCGGGAAAGGATCATGAACCGGCGCTTTTCAGCGCCGATTCGCGATCCAGCTCCCCAGGGGTTAATGCCAGGCACCATTTGGAAGGGCAGGCTGTGCCCTTCCAAATGGTGCCTGGGTTAACCCCCGCAATGCCGCCGATCGGGAGGGAGAGAGGTCCGAAGGACCTCCCCCCCTCCCTTTCAGACGCCTCCTCCGCACATGCGGGGGGGCGCCTGAATTAGGTGTCATCGCGCTGTCGCGATGACACCTAATTTCACCGGCGGCGGTTCCGGATGCCGGGCTGACATCGAGGATGTCAGCCCGCACCGGGGGGGCCAGCGATCGGCCGGAACCCGGCCGAACGCTGACCCCAAAGTGAGGACGCGCTCAGCGCGTCCTCAGCACACCAGCAGCCATGCGGAGGACGCGCTGAGCGTGTCCTCCGCATCGAAGTGGTTAATATATCCATAAACAACTGCTTGGGGCGGCAGTCTGTATGAAAAGAGGAGACATTTTTGGACACGCAGAAAAAGTTTACAGATTTTTTGGCGGTGAAAAGCAAGAGAATGACTGGAGAATGGAAAATTCTAGACCAAATAGCCGATTTGGAAAGTGAGATAAATGGAAGAATTTTTCTTGTTTGGCTATTTTGACCTAGAATTTTCTCTTCAGTCATTCTCCTGAGTTTCACCTTTCTCTGAATAACCCTGTCAGGGTTATTCAGAGAGCGGTGAAGAGCAGGAGAATGACTGGAGAATGGAAAATTCTAGGTCAAAATAGCCAAACCAGAAAAATTCTCCCATTTAGGCTAGGGTCAGACTAGCGAATTTTTAACGTGCGTTTAAGCGCACTTAATCACGGCCGCACTAGCAGCAAATGACAGCCAATATACGAAGTACGGTCGCACGAAAGTCCGGCTGCGCAACGCAAGGGGAAAATGAACGCATTTTTTCGAGAACGCAGAACCGCTAGTACGGATGTACAGAGTGCGCTGCGTCCATTAGCGGCGTGTGTGCATGATTTGGAGACGTCAGACCCTGCTCATGTCCGGCCAACATAACGTCCAGACACCCAAAGTTTCCTGGTTTGGATCCGTAAAAAATCCCGTACAAAAATGCGCATCGTATGACCGTTTTTGCGCATTCCGTGAAAAAATACGGCAATGCGTTCGGACGCACTTTTTGACGGTCGCTGCGAAAAATGCATTAGTCTGACCCTAGCCTTATCTCACTTTCCAATCGGCTATTTGGTCCAGATTGTTCTCTTTTCCTGCCATTCTCCTGGTTTTCACCTTTCTCTGAACAACCCTGAGAAAGAGGTGAAAGCCAGGAGAACTGGCAGGAGAAGAGAACAATCTAGACCAAATAGCCAATTTGGAAAGTGAGTTAAATAGGAGAATTTTTCTGGTTTGGCTATTTTGACCTAGAATTTTCACTTCTCCAGTTATTCTCCCGATTTTCACCGCTCTCTGAATAACCCTGTGAATGTTTAATCCCAAGGTGAAAAATAACATTGCTTTACATGTTATTTTGAATTTTTTTCAAACACCAGTTAAATGCAGCATATTAGGAAGTTTTAGAAAGGGAAATTAATTCTCAAATCTCAATCAGAAACAGACACCACCCCGCCCCCTCAGTACCTCAGTATAGTGTACATTGTATCAAATTGATTACCAGACTAAAAACACCTGGTGTTATGCCCGTTTGTGAACAGAGGTCATTTAGAGTTGAGAATCTTTCCACGGACACATTAGTTTTTAATTCAATATCTAATAAACCGTTGCTTAGAATATTCTGCAGTAAAGAGTCTTTATTTCTAGATTTTTTAGTATTTTTTTAAGCATTTTCTATACTTTTTTCAAAATTTCTTTTTTTTTCGAACTCGAACCGAACACACCCAAAAAGTTCGAAGTTCGCGAATTTTCGAACTGCCAAAGTTCGGGCCGAACCCTGAACCGTCCGAACCCGAACAGCTCTTCCCTATTCAAAATATTTATGCTGCTCAGATCCCTGGCCTTGCAGGGGTTAAAGACCACAGGGGATGAAAATTGTCCTTTCCAGCATGGGTGGTAATATGGCAGGAATGTCTGCTCCTGGACACAGGAGACCCCTCACACATTACAGCTTCAATGTAGAGAGGCTGTGCATGTAACCGGGGGGGACTGTGCAGGGTGGGAGGTGCCGAGATATGAGTGTTTGCAGTGCAGAGAGCAGATAGTTTCTCGCCTGGTGGAATGGAATCTCTGCTCCTCACTCAGCAGCATGTGGGACAAGAGGACAGGATGCCATATTCCCACTGCTCTGTGACAGCCTACAGCTTCCAGAGCTCATCAGCAGCAGAGAGCAGCCACTCACTGGGGGATTTTGTGCGCATTGCTAATCTGACAGTGCAGGAGCATGGCCCCAGGAACACACTGCCTGGAGGGACTGAGCAACTCTGGCGGCATCAGCTCCTTTCACTGCCCGGACCTGCTGACATGAGCTTGACCAGTGTGTAAGGATCCCTGGCTGTAGCCATCCTGCAACTTCCCCTGGTGGTTCTTTCCAGCTTGTTCCTGCCCTGCAACCAGCAACCAGCATCCAGCATTGTATGTGTTAATGCACCAAACACACGTGACTGACATAATAAAGGGCTCTGCCCCTCTCTGACCCATTGCTGGTTCATACAGCTCAGGCTCACCAAGAGTGAAGACCTCTGCTATCACTGCTACTCTGATTCCTGATCCTGACCCCCCATCTCTGGTTCCTGCTCTGCAATCATCATCCACATCATCTTCAGCTAACTACCTGGTCAGTCTGCGTGTCCATCCACTACCCTGATACTCTGCTTATCTGTGCAGACCACTGCACGCAGGGCTCATACTCCCCTCTCCCCCAGTGCCACCCTGGTACCATCCGGAGTCCCTGACACAGTGAGTCTGAGGTCACTGTGGGGGAAAGTAACCTTGTGAGGCCCCATGGGGGGTGAGGCCTTAGGCTGCCGCCTTTACTGCCTAATTGGAGAGCCGCCTATGCATTGTGCCCAGGAGGGCATAAAAACGCTGATCTGACTTTGTGGAAGTCAGATCAGCGTGGGATCCGCTGGGAGATGTGAGTATTGGTGGGAGGTGGGCATCCGACGCCCAGGACGTACCATGCTGTCCTGTGGCATTAAAGTCCTCCTAATGCAGGACAGCATGGTTCGTCCTGCATCCTGAAGGGGTTAATGAAAGGCTTTTGAAAGATTTTTGTTGAGTTTTAGTGTGCATACCCTAGTCGGCTGCAGACCCATACCATAAAAATAACATAATCAGGACGTGGCCTGACCGATAGTGGAGACAGCCGCATAGTGGGTGAGTTCCGGCGAGAACCCTGCTAGAAAGGGAGAATCCATCATAGTTTGGGGTTACATGACCCATAGGAATAGGTCCCAAATCGCTCAACGCCTGAAGATTTCTGTGGGCTCCCAGAAACGTGGCGATAGTATCAGTGGGGGTACCCTTTCTCTCTACAGGTGACCTTGGAGGGTACTTATTAAATGATTTCCAGTACGGAAGATTTACACCCCTAATGGCGGCTCTGGCCTGGAGACTGTGATTATCCCGGAATGGTATGGGGGCCCTTCCTTGGAGCTAGTCCCTCCACCACCACGACCACAATGTCTACGTTGACAAACGCCCTCAAAACGTGGCCACGGGCCATCCTGCTCTCAGCCTTCCACCCCCATGCAGAGAGCTCCGGATTGAAAGGGGACTGCTCTCGGTAGCAGGGGGCAGTTGCCTGAAACCGTTTGACCCCTTTGACATGCTACCGCCATTTGACGGCTCTCCAACACCAGATTTGGCCATTTATTTCTTTACCAATGCTCTATTCTTGCCTTGGAGCCCATCATTTGTTTGTATTGGCTTGGCACACACAGTTACATTCACGGTATGACCACCTCTTCCACCCTTCCCCCCCTTTTTGTTTTTGGTGTACCTTAAGAATCTTCACGTTAATTTAAGTGTTTTTTCCTGGCTGCTAGCCAGGATGGATCTCCCTCATTTGTTTTGGAACCTGGCACAGGTTCGCTGCCGGGGTACTACCTCTCTATACTTTGTTAAGAATTCTAACCTACCGCCTCCCCCAGTTGCGGTGGTGATTTCTGTTCCCTTCTTTAATGGAAGAAATGTTTCCTATAAAGCCCGGACGATACACTTCTGAATCGCGGGTTTTACACTGTCACATTGGACAGCTGTTCTATAGTTTATTAGATCATATGTTTATTTGTTTCCGATGCAATTAGTTTCTATATTCATGGTATAGTTTCTGGTTTCAATCTAGAATGGTTATCTCACACAATCTCGGTCCCACCTTCCAACCGTCTATGCTAGGCCGAGCTGCATGCATTATCGTCCCTTCCCCTGACCGGATTTGTTGACTAAGCTGAAGTTTCTGTCCTGGAATGTCAGGGGTTTAAACTCGCCTCAGAAGCGACGTTTGGCGCTCTTTGATTTCCACAGACAGAGAGGAGAAATAATATACCTCCAGGAAACTAATTTTAGAGCAGACACTGCCCCTTCTCTCACCTCACGTAATTACCTGCAAGGTTTTTTAGTAATTTTGCTGCTACTAAATCCCGAGGGGTTGCAATACTTGTGGTCCGCCATATTCCCTTTACATGTTCAAACCAGATGACTTGACTGACCCGAATGGCCGCTTTCTATTTCTTAAGGGCACCATTGGTAATCAACGTATCACTCTTGCAAACGTGTATCTCCCTAACACAGGGCAGTGTGCTCCCTTGAGCTCCATATTTTCTAAATTAGATGGCTTCAAAGACGGCTTTTTGATCTGTGGAGGGGATTTCAATGTTCCCCTGGACTCCTCGAGGGAGGCAGTCTCTAGCTCGCCTCCGAAAGACCCCTCGCTACATCGTCGTTTCTTACAATTGCTGTACCAACATCAGTTTGGTGGATGGGTGGAAGTGTAGCCGGAGTCAGACAGGTTCACTTCATTAACGGCGCCGGACCAGACACAAGCAAGGATTGTCCAAACACGAGTCTCTTCAGGAAAGGCAAGAGTTTATTGTGTCGTCACACAAGTGCTCACACAGGATTGAATCGCTTAGAGTGAGCCCTGATTACACAGAGACATGAGGTTTTATGCCCCAAATACATAATTAGGTACATCCCCATTAGCCCACCTCCCTATGACACTCTATTCCACCCCACGTGGGTTAATACCTCCCATCATTAATTCGAACACAAAGAACATTCCACATATAACTATAAATTGATACACTTCTCGTTAGTTTGACAGTCTGTGATTTGTTTGTGCTGTCTTTCTCCGGGCAGTGCCTCCCTCCCTATCGGCTATGTTTATTCAGGTGGCCTGGGGCCTGGTCTTCTATGTTTTCTTTATTCTTCGGCACATCTCACTGACCTTGTCCCATTCATAAATCTTTCTGTGTCAAGAGCCGGCCGGATTCTGCCTGGTTTTATTGCTAGCTTTCTAATCTGCCACGCATTCTTGGAATTCTATGTAAACTCTTCTCTGCACATCTAGTAAAAATCTATTCTATTTACTGGTGAACCAATATTCTGCACAAGATGGCTGCCTGGTTCATAGTAGCAACCATCTTCCAGCCTAATTCTCCTTCATTCCCCCCTTGGCTCAAGTGTCAGTATCTTTTTCCTGGCACTTGTAGCCATTACACTTCACTATTCCGAAACTCTGCATACTGGGGGGGGGCTTTCCATTCACTGGGAACATCCCCTGTGGAATTATCAATGGTATCTTCTGTGTTTGTGTGGGTGTCAGTGCTGACTTGCATAGTGGCCATATGCATAGCCCTATGCGGTATATCAGTATCCCTATGATCAAAATCACCACTATCATGAGTATCATGGATCCAATCTTTGAGATGAATCTCAAGATGGAACCAAACCATTCTCCCATTGCTCCAAACCCCCGGAGCGGATTCCAGCCTTCGGCAGCAATCCTCCTGGCTGTGCCCTGCAACTGTGCTACCTTCTCCTGATGATCTTGAATTACCTGGTAATAGTCTGGGACTTCGTGTGTAGTGTTTCTGATGAAGGTGCAACATTCATAGTGCATTGTCATTTCACACAATCCATTCAAGGCCGCACTGATCTGCTCAAGCGCCATTTCATGTATCATTTGCACCTTTCGTAACTCACGCATTTCCAGATTCAGCAGCTGGATATCCATACTGGTTCTATTCAGAATCTCATCCATCAGATTGACATAGCTATTCAATCTCCTCATCATCTCTCCTCCCCATCCAGTTCATGCTGGCAACCATGTCCATATTCGATCCATCTTCGTAAACAATTCTCTCTTCGGTCTTTCAAACACCAGTGGGTACCTAGGGTGTAGTTCTGTGTCTGTGTTTGTGTCTTCTCCCCTTAGTTTCTGGATTGGGACCAGCTTAGCCAAATAACACATTCCCGTTATTGTTGGTGGTACCCATGTGTAACACACCCTTTCACAGCACACCTGGTACCCTCCTGTCACTATAAATGGTGATGAATGTAGTGTTCCCTTTGATATCTCTATCGCAAGGTGTCTCAGCCGTCTCATCATATCCACTGCACCCTGCCTCCCATTGGTCACATTCCCAATCACCGCCTCTTGGTCTCTAGTGAGTTGCCTGCATCGTATGTATAAATAAGTCGCCTTTTGTCCTGCTTTGAATATGTAAATGTATGATGTCCAGTTGAACTGACTTGAGTTACATAACCCACCCTCGTTATTTGTTTCTTTATCTGGTCCTAGTTGAAAACACCATTCTGGTGGATACACTGGTCCTATTATGGGGTACCCGGGACTGACTGATTCGGTCTTTTCCCTTTGTGCATCGACAGCATGTATTGTGATATTCCCTGATACAAACATACTCAAATTCATTGGAACAGAGGCAAATGGTATATGAATTGTCTCTGGGTGCAGTCTACTACACACCCAGCATGCAGTTTGCCCAGACTTTTTAGCATAGTCATATTTGAATTGCACAAGTAAGTGTCCTCTTGGGTTGGTTCCAGATAGCGCCTCTCGTTTTTGTCTCCACATGGTACGGTTCTCCATCACCGGGTGCGTACCATTCCAGATATGGGAAATATCCACTTTCCCAGCAGGGCTTGTACAATTGGGGCATGCTCCTCTCGAGAGTCCATAAATCAAATTAGCAAGATATAAAATCAGCACCACAAATGCCCCGAGTGTCAGAATTCCTTGGGCAATTCTTTTTACAGTCACATAAACCCAATCCCTCCCCACCGGAATTTCAAAAGTAAAAAACATTTCTGGATGATCAAGGGTGGGGGCCGGGCCCCTAAAAAGCACCCTGTGGTTATCCCCCGTTGGCAGGTGGTCAGGGCCTGTGCCCATCAAAACACCCATCTCCGCTGGCGGGTGGTCAGGGCCTGTGCCCATCAAAACACCCACTTGTTGATCTTCAGAATCATCAGGGTTAGGATCATTTAGGTGCTCGAGACTGTGGTTTTGTCAGCTTCAGCCTCAGCGGATTGGTCTCGTTGGCGACGACCTTCCATGTTAGTTCAGGACTGGCAGCTGCTTTTACTCTGGAGTGATGTATCCACGGGACCACCTCGGCAACCTTTACTGCTGTAGGGGTTGATAACAGGACAAGATAAGGACCTCTCCATTTTGGACCCAGTGGATCATTTTTCCACTCTTTTACCCATACTGAGTCACCCGGACAATACTTATGCAGTGAAGGATACAGAAAATGCGGTATATTATCCCCCACCCAAGTATTTAACTTCTGCATTGATTTACCCAACATTACTACCTGATCATTTAGTTTAGTTTCTCCAATGCCCGAAGGTCGCCCCTTAGTCCATTAATTAGAGGGGTTGGCCGTCCAAACATAAGTTCGTACGGACTTAACTTCAATTGGGGGGTTGGTCTGCACCTAATGTGCAAAAGGACTATCGGCAGCAAGTCCAACCAGCCTAGTGACGTCTCTTGGCACAGTTTGGACATCAAAGTCTTTAGGGTACGGTTCATTCTTTCAACTTTTCCTGAACTTTGGGGCCTGTAGGCAGTATGTAGCTTCCAGGTGATGCCCAGTAGCCGGGCAAGTTGTTGCAAACAGTTCTGGACAAATGCAGGGCCATTTTCCGACCCTATCTCGAGTGGAAGTCCGTAACGTGGTATTATTTCTTTCATCAGGCTCTTTACCACTTCTGTCGTCTTTTCAGTTCTTGTTGGGAAAGCTTCCACCCATCCTGTCAATGTGCACACCATCACTAGTAAATATTTGTATCCTTTGCAGGGTGGCAGCACTGTAAAGTCTATTTGTAATGATGCCATTGGAGATAGCCCGATTGGCTGTTTCCCTGGGGGTTGAGATGGGCCTGTTCTCGTGTTGTTTTTGGCACATGTTACACACTGCTGAGCTGTTGCTTTGCAGATTGCTGACAATCCTGGTACGTAGAAATGTGGCTCCAACTGTTGCTCCATCATTTCTCTCCCTCCATGGGTACTTGCGTGAAGTGCTCTTATGATTTCAGGAGCCAGTGTTGCTGGTAGGACCACTCGTCCATTTTCCATCTGGAACCATCCATCTTCTCCATATCCTCCGGGTTCTTCTGTCAGCCACTTCTTTTCTTTCTCTGAGTACACAGGTGTCCATTCGCTCAGTGGCGCCGGTAGAAGTGCAGCTACCACTGGTTTTGGTTTGTATCGTGCCAATTCTCCATGATTTCCCCAGATGAATTCTTTTTGGGAAATAGTATCGCCATGCGAAAAACAATAAATCTTGTCTGTCTTGTGAATCTCTTACTGCTGGTATGAAAAAGTCCATTGCACTTTTCTTCATTCTTGGCAGTCTGTTCTTGATAAGGATCTCCTTGAGGAAGAACCTCACCAGTGGGACTTGATATTCTTCTGCTCCCAATTCTCCCAGACTGTGCAGTATCCGTGTGATTCGTAGATTATTGTGAGGATTATTTATCAAATTTTCAAATCGTGACGCGAAATTTTCTGCTCGTTCAACTTCAGTTGTTTCTTTGTCTTCCTCCTCCCCCACTATTTTTACGCCGAAGAATTTCAGCATCATCTTGTAAGCTCTGCGTAGTCTTTGCTGAACTTCTGAGGTGTTGATCATTAGACGTGTTTCTTGCGGTTTAGGGGAGTAGAGTAGAAATTCCGGCCTTGTGTCCTTGTTGGAAAAAGCCATTGGATATAATCATGATTGAGTTCTAAAAGTTCGTAATCATCTTGCCATTTGTGTAATATTATTTCAATGAACTCGCCGTGGGGTTCAAACTTTGTCAAATTCATGTAGAACTCGTAATTTGGCATAGAAGGTTGAGGCTCTTGCTTGCAGATCAATACTTTAGCTTGAGCTTCTGTTTGCGGTGGTGGTTTCGCAGCTGCTTTTGCGGCCTGGTCCGCGCGTCTGTTACCTTTGGAATTTCATCACGGCCTTTTTGGTGGCCTCGACAGTGCATGATGCTGACAGCACTTGGTTTCCACACTGCTTCCAGGAGGGCCGTGATTTCTGCAGCATATTTAATCTGTTGTCCTGAAGACGTGAGTAGACCTCTTTCTTTGTAGAGTGCACCATGTGCATGGACTGTCATGAAGGCGTACTTGGAATCTGTGTAGATATTTACTCTTTTGCCTTCAGAAATTTCAAGGGCTCTGGTTAAAGCTGTTATTTCAGCTAGTTGTGCAGATGTATGGCCTGGCAGTGGCTTTGCTTCAATAATTTCTTCTGTTGAGACTACTGCATAGCCGGAGACTTTCTTCCCATCATCCATGTAGCTGCTACCATCAGTGAATAGCTGTAGATCGTATTTGTCTAGGGGTACGTCTTTCAAATCTGGCCTGCTACTGAACACTTCTTCCATGACTTGGAGGCATTCATGATCTGGATCCTCTTCACAGTCAGGCAGTAAAGTAGCAGGGTTTAAGGTAGCGATGAGGTCCAAATGAACCCGTGGATTTTCACACATCATGGCTTGGTACTTCGTCATCCGGCTGTTGCTGAACCAGTAACCTCCTTTGACATCCAGCAGAGCCTTGACAGCATGGGGCACCTTGACATGAAGAACTTGTCCAAGGGTCAGCTTGTCTGCTTCTGCTATCAGCATTGCGGTGGCAGCCACTGCTTTCAGGCATGGGGGTAGGCCGCAGGCCACAGGGTCGAGTTGCTTGGAGAGGTAGGCCACAGGCCTCAGCCACGAGCCAAAGGTCTGGACCAATACTCCTGTTGCTGTTTGGTTATGTTCATGTACGAACAGCTGGAAAGGCTTGCTATGATCTGGCAGACCCAGCGCAGGAGCTTCCATCAGCAGAGTCTTTAATTTCAGAAACGCTGCTGTTTGCTCTTCTTCCCAATGAAAGGGGTCTAATTCTCCCCCCTTGGTTGCTTGATGAAGCGGCTTGGCAATTTCTGCGAAGTTGGGGATCCACAGGCGGCAGAAGCCTGCAGCTCCCAGGAACTCACGGACTTGTCTCCTGGTCTTTGGTTGGGGTGTGCGGCACACCGCTTCTTTTCTTTCTGCCCCCAGTGCACGTTTGGTACCTGTTAACTGGAAGCCCAGGTATTTTACACTCTGTTTACATATTTGTGCTTTCTTTTGAGAAACTTTGTAACCTGCTTGACTTAGTAGGTGTAGCAAAGCTTTTGTGGCGGATAAACAGTCTTTTTCTGTGGGAGAAGCCAGTAATAAATCATCAACATATTGGAGTAACACTACTTTATCTGGCTGAGCGTTGAAGGCGAGGAGATCTTGGCTGAGCGCGCACCCGAAAATTGTGGGCGAATTTTTGAAACCTTGAGGGAGGCGCGTCCACGTCATTTGATGACGCGCCCCCGTGGTAGACTCTTCCCACTGAAATGCAAAAAGGGGCTGGCTTGCTGGAGCCAGACGGATGCAAAAGAAAGCGTCTTTTAAATCAAGCACTGTGTAATATTGTGTATCTCCGGGAATTAATGCCAACAAATTGTATGGATTTGGAACCACAGGGTGTAGTGTTACTGTGGCCTCGTTGACAGCTTGTAAATCTTGGACAGGGCAGTACTCTTGTGTGACTTCTTTCAATACTGGCAATAGGGGTGTGTTCCATGGTGACACGCAGAATTTTAATATGCCGTTATCTTTAAGTCTTTGTAAATGTATCTGTATATTCTGCTTGGCTTTTTGTGGGATATGATATTGTCTTAGAGCCACAGGCGTTGCGCCGGGCTTTAATTCCACATATACCGGGGGTATGTTTATGGCAAGTCCTGGCGGATTTTCCTCCGCCCACACCCCAGGAATTTCGAGGAGTAGTGCATGCGGGTCCGGCGCGGCAGGCAGAGTAGGTGCTGTACGCCATTCTTCCTCCCTTGGCATAACTACTGCAATTTTCACAGATTGTGGATTGTGCGGACTGGCTGGATTATGCTGCCGAATAGAGCAGCCACTCTCGGGCAGGTCTAATTGAGCGTGACCCCCGGGAAGGAATGTAATTTGGGCTTGCAATTTGCAGAGGATATCCCGCCCCAGGAGTTGGATGGGACATTCGGGCATATACAAAAATTCATGTTCAACATTATGCCCACCCACACTACATTTTCTAGAAGCAAGAAAAGGATATTTAGCAGACACCCCATTGCTCCCATAATATCAACCTCATTTCCCATTGGAGGTGCAATTTGTTTAGTTACAACAGAATATTCGGCACCTGTATCAACCATAAAAACTTCATCTTTATTTCCCACTCTCATTGTGACCGTGGGCTCGTGGCTACCGAGCGGGATGGGCCCAGGTCCTCGTCAATATACATCCTGCCCTTCAAATGACGTCCCCGCCAGTCCCACAAACCCCGCTCCGTTCCCTTCACTTCTTTCATACCTTCCGTCTGCTACCTGGCCATTAGGGGCTTGACCTCCCGTCCCCCAACTTCACCCTGTCCCCCAAATTTAGCCAAAAATGCAGTACAGTCGTTTTCCAGTGACCTTCACCCCGGCACCACGCGCACTGATTGGGTCCTAGGGTTCCCTAGGGGCTCCCCTACCTCTTCCTCGAGTCCCCCTACCCCTTGCCCTCCCTCTGTCTGGGCCACCTCGTCCTCCACCATTCCCCATGTATCCAACCACCCCGGTATGTCCCTTCTGTTTCTTTATCTCCTCTAGATCCCGGTTATGATACACCTTATTAGCAATCTCAACTAACTCGCTAATACCTTTCCCAAAAACCATCTATTCTCTGTATTTTGTTCCGTATATCCCTCTGTGACTGACCCACAAACGAAGAGTTAATTAACCTCTGATTCTCCGTCGCTTCAGGATCAATAGGACTATACATCCTGTACGCATCCAGCAATCTCTCTAGAAACGCACTTGGGGATTCCTTAACCTCTTGCACCACATCTGCTATCTTTCCCATGTTTGTGGGCTTCTTCCCTCCCGCTTTAACACCCATAATTACAGCGGTTCTGTATGTCTGCAGATGGGCAACTCCTTCAGCTGTATTGTACGGCCATTTAGGATCTGTTTTGGGGTAGTGTTCCTCTGCCCATGCTTCTGGATGAGGCTTGGCATCTGCTACGGCTTGGGCGAGTAAAATCTTTTGCACGCTACTATTTATTCGGGCTCTTTCCTCTGTGGTGAACATTGTCAACATTAATTGCTGACAATCTGCCCATGTGGGGTTATGTGTGAGCATAACTGACTCTATCATACTGGCCACTGCGGCGGGATTCGTGGAATACAGTGGTGTGTGTGTTTTCCAGTTAAAAAGATCCGTTGTCGTGAATGGGACGTATGTGTATTGCATTGGCCCTGGGTTCCCATCCGCTAATGAGGGGCCTGGCACCTCCCTCAGCGGCAATTGCAAAGCACTTTTGTGGGGAGTGTGTTGGTACAGATCCCGGGGTCTATGTATGTTATTCGCTGCGCGTGTGGTGACACCCTGTTTTTCTTCCTCTTCTCTATCATCACCACTCCCGTGGGGCACTAATTTATATATGCTCCCATCGGGCATCTCAATCTTCTCTGGTGGAGCCTCTCCATCCCCTCCACCCACTGCACCCTGCTCTTCCTCCGCAGGCGCGCGAGACGGAGCAGAGGGAGCTGACCGAGCAACCGTAGCTGCCTGCTCCCCCCTCTCCGCCCGCGCAATCGCGGCATTCAGAGCCTCCCTAGCTGCCCCATAACATGATGGGTAGGACGGGGGCAGACTATCACTCTCTTCCGGTTGATCTAACACCGGTCTCTCTCTCTCTCTATTATTCTGGGGTCCTGCTTCTTATTTCTCCCCGCTATCATTATGAAATGACTCTTATTTTTAATGCAATATCTCCATATATCTATATACGGGTATTGTTCAGGGTGTCCATACTGCTCTGTGACTTGGGAGTGTACCTTCTGTACCAACTCCGGGTCCATTGACCCCTGTTCTGGCCATCCTGGGACTAACATCGGCCACACAACTGTACATATTACTTTTAATTTTTCTTTTGTCAATTCTACACCATAATCATGGGTTTTATATAATGCATCGAAATTTCGCACCATATACTCTAGGGGCGTCTCCCCCTCCTTTACCTTCTTGGGCTTTGATGACCCGTTACCCATTGTTACTCCTGGACTTAGTACTTTTTGCAATACAGATATATTATTTCAACAACAGTTAAAATCTACAGTCTGATACTTCAATCAACAGTTCTTTTGTGTCTGGGACGCTTCCCCCTTCAGTAGCCGACTGCAGTCGCCTGAGCCGAAAACGTACGTCCGGGGTCCACTCTCGAATTTGCTTCCTCGGGAAGCGAGTAGGCGCACGTTCACTCACAGCACTCGAGTCAGTTCATTCACAGCACATTCCGTATCAGATACTTTCAGCACAATACAAAACATATAGCACTTCAACTCTTTCTATTAGCCGAGGGTTTATTCCCTCCTTTGTGGCTCCTTATACCCCGTAATTTGAACTCTAACTCTTGACTGCGTGTGACTATGTGCACCCCGTTCCTTGTCTACACTTCCGTCTGCAATTCCAATCTGCTTTATGGATAATCTACCCACTCAGCACCACTATCTCTGCAGCTATCGTTGGCTTCACTATAAGCCCTTGTCACTATACGACGTACACACTAGGCACTGACTCAGGCTCTCAGCCCAGTCACAGAAAAATCCTCCTCCTTTCCCGTTTACCCACGTGGTGAAGCTCTGTTTACAAACACTAACTGACTTATGCAACTCCACGTGGCTACCTCCTCCCTCTCTAACAGAACTACACTTTGATTGGCATTCAATTCCCCCGAATCCAGACACCCGCTAGCCACTCTGGCTCCTCAGCAATGTCAGTGCTATCAGCGGCGGGCTAGATATGCCAATAGGATGGTGGCCATCGCATCCTCTTATCCGTCTATCTCAGTCGGACATTTCCCTTAGATACCGGTATCTCCTTCAGACATACAAAACATAGAAGACACGTTACCTATCGCCGGCGCTGCTCGCTGTTTCCCAGACTCGTGGTGTCCCAGTTCCCGGGCCGGGGTCCGTTTGGGACGAGACGAGGTCCACTGAACAGGAAATCCTGCTTGGCGCCTGCAGATGTCAGCTCACCTTCAACGGACGCCCAACCAGCGGGATTCTCGTGCACCTGCAGTCAATATCGCCGCACTGTGTTCAGCAGCCGTTGCCTGTGTCTTGGCAAAAGGCCCGTTATCCCGGCTATCGAGACCCCAGGAAATGTAGCCGGAGTCAGACAGGTTCACTTCATTAACGGCGCCGGACCAGACACAAGCAAGGATTGTCCAAACACGAGTCTCTTCAGGAAAGGCAAGAGTTTATTGTGTCGTCACACAAGTGCTCACACAGGATTGAATCGCTTAGAGTGAGCCCTGATTACACAGAGACATGAGGTTTTATGCCCCAAATACATAATTAGGTACATCCCCATTAGCCCACCTCCCTATGACACTCTATTCCACCCCACGTGGGTTAATACCTCCCATCATTAATTCGAACACAAAGAACATTCCACATATAACTATAAATTGATACACTTCTCGTTAGTTTGACAGTCTGTGATTTGTTTGTGCTGTCTTTCTCCGGGCAGTGCCTCCCTCCCTATCGGCTATGTTTATTCAGGTGGCCTGGGGCCTGGTCTTCTATGTTTTCTTTATTCTTCGGCACATCTCACTGACCTTGTCCCATTCATAAATCTTTCTGTGTCAAGAGCCGGCCGGATTCTGCCTGGTTTTATTGCTAGCTTTCTAATCTGCCACGCATTCTTGGAATTCTATGTAAACTCTTCTCTGCACATCTAGTAAAAATCTATTCTATTTACTGGTGAACCAATATTCTGCACAAGATGGCTGCCTGGTTCATAGTAGCAACCATCTTCCAGCCTAATTCTCCTTCAGAAGGTTTTACACCTTCCAAAGATTTTACATTCTACTCCCCGGCAGCTAAATCGTACATTAGACTCGACACTTTCCCCCTCGCACATCACCAGCTCCAGTATTTGCGAATGGCACAGATCGCCCCCATTACTTGGTCGGACTATGTCCCAGTGTCCGTGTGTATGGATGTAGTGTCCATACCCCCTCGCAGTGCTCATGGCGTTTTAGCGAATCATTGTTGTGAGATGTCCTACTGCGTCAAGAGGTACTAGATTCCATAGCACAATATTTTGAGGACAATGATACACCGGGAATATCTTCACCAATAATTTGGGAAGACCATAAGTGTGTAATCAGGGGTAAATTAATTCAAATAGGAGCTTGATGGAAAAGAAATCGCCAGGCGACCTTGGGGGACCTGATCCACACCATCCATGACCTAGAGACTGCCCATAAAACGACCCACTCATTAGACACATTCAAAGAACTTACTGCACAAAGGGTGAAACTGAATTTTATACTGACACAACAGACATTTCAATCGCTCCTTCTCACTAAAAAGACTTACTATACCCAAAGTAACAAATGTGGACGCCTTTTAGCCAATACTTCAAAACAAACTCCAGACCACGTATATCCCGAAGATATGCAGGGAGGACGGTATAGACCTTCACCTCACTAAAGAAATCACTGAAGCCTTCCATAAATACTTCACCTCTTTTTATCAGTTGAGGAACTCGCCCCCCAATGATGGCGAAATAGGCACCTAACTGAGAGATTCTATCCACTCTCTCTTATCCACTGAGATAGCTGAGGCCCTTGATGGGCCTTTCACTCAAACAGAACTCTCCGAGGCCCACGGATCCATGGCGGCTGGTAAGAGCCCTGGTCCGGACGACTTTACAGTGGCTTATTGTAAATCGTTTCTCCCCTGCCTGAGTCCACACCGTTTCAATATGTTTAATTCCCTTAGTAGCGAGGTTAATCTGGATCCTTCGACTCTATGAACCCATGTTGCCCTTATCCCCAAACTTGACAGGAACCATACCTCAGTGGCCAATTATAGACCCATATCTGTATTAAACGTGGATGTGAAATTAATGGCTAAGGCTAGGGTCAGACTAGCGCACTTTAAACGTGCGTTCTGGCGCACTTAATTACGGCCGCACTAGCAGCAAATGACGGGCAATGACAGCCAATATACGAAGTACGGTCGCACGAAAGTGCGGCCGCGCAACGCAAGTGGCAAACGAACGCATTTTTTCGAGAACGTCAAACCACTAGTACGGTCGTACAGAGTGCGCTGCGTCCGCTAGCGGCGTGTGTGCGTGATTTGGAGATGTCAGACACTGCTAATGTCCGGCCAACATAACGTCCAGATGCACAAAGTGTTTTATTGATGATCCGTACAAAATCACGAATGCAAATGCGCATCGTATGACCGCTATCGCGTACTCCGTGAAAAAATGCGTCCATTCGTTCGAACGCACTTTTTCACAGACAACGCAAAAATGCGTTCGCCTGACCCTAGCCTTAAATGTTAGCGACCCGTATTAACGCATTAATCCCTAATTTAATACATATGGATCAAACGAGATTGTCCCCACTAGGGAGGCCCGGAATAATGCACAGCGAGCTATTGATCTTATCCATATGGCACATTCCACTGCCCCCCTACACTTTTCCTCTCAATAGATGTTGAAGAGGCTTTTGACTGTGTGGACTGGACCTTCCTTATCGAAATCCTGTCCTTCTTGGGCTTTGGCCCCAGATGCTTGGTGTGGATCAGTTCTCTCTATAGCTCTCCGAAGGCCTCTTTGAGGGTTAGCGGAATTTATGTAACGTGACTTGCTTCCCACCAGAAGGTAACGTGACTGGTACCGTGCCAGGTTCAGGCATCACTGGCACTGCTCCAGGTTCAGGCAGCACTGGCACATTCCTAATCGAACTCGTAGTGGGATCTGGCACCAACAGTCTCGTACCAGGGTCTGGCACCATCTAATCCCCTACGTGGTCTGGCACCATCTGACACATAGCCTGGTCAGGTACATATGACTTGTAGCGGGGTCTGGCACTATCTGACTCGTAGCGGGGTCTGCACCATCTGATCCCCTACGTGGTCTGGGTTTTGTGGCCTTACTGCGGTATGTGGGCACAGTGGGTACTTTGCCAGTCTCGGAACACACTGGCACTTTGCCAGTCTCGGGGTGCAATTGTACCCCAGTCTCGGGGCTCACTAGCATTTTGCCACTCTTGGTGCTCACTAGTAGGGATGAGCTGTTCGGGTTTCGACCCGAACTTAGCCTGTTCGGGCGGATCGCGAACCCCGAACATTTCCGGGTGTTCGCCGCATGTTCGACCACAATGGACCACAATGCATTTTCCCACTGCCTGAAGCTCCTAATTGGCTACAGCCTTGCACCTGACCACGGGTCTGGTGCAAGACTGGTTGAACACTATGCCAATCACCGCTCAGAGTCCTGATTGGGCAAATTTTGCCCAATCATGGGCTCACAGAGCTAAGTCCCGCAGCACACTATATAAGGTTTCCACGCACCGCTTCAGCATGCATTTGAGAGGAGATTTCATAGATTGTTGTTGTGTGTTGTTACTGCCGGTCTGCCACGCTACTGGGGGGGGGTCTGGGGGGTCTCATTTATACCAAATATCATTGAATTTAGGTGATGTGTGTCTTGTCACTGTGCCAGCAAGTTCGTTTGGGGTTTACAACTTTATTTAAAACATTTGTGAATTGAGGTGATTTTCTGGGTCTTGTCACTGTGCCAGCAAGTCTTTTTGGGGCTCACTAATTTCTTTAAAACACTTGTGAATTAAGGTGATCTGTGTCTCGTCATACAAAAAGTACCACGCTGTATTTTGGGGCTCACTAATTTCTTTAAAACACTTGTGAATTAAGGTGATCTGTGTCTCGTCATACAAAAAGTACCACGCTGTATTTTGGGGCTCATTAATTTCTTTAAAACACTTGGGAATTAAGGTGATCTTCTGTGTCTCGTCACACAGCCAGCAATTTTTTTTGGGGCTCACTAATTTCTTTAAAACACTTGGGAATTAAGGTGATCTTCTGTGTCTCATCACACAGCCAGCAATTTTTTTTGGGGCTCACTAATTTCTTTAAAACACTTGGGAATTAAGGTGATCTTCTGTGTCTCATCACACAGTCAGCAATTTTTTTTGGGGCTCACTAATTTCTTTAAAACACTTGGGAATTAAGGTGATCTGTGTCTCGTCATACAAAAAGTACCACGCTGTATTTTGGGGCTCACTAATTTCTTTAAAACACTTGGGAATTAAGGTGATCTGTGTCTCGTCATACAAAAAATGTACCACGCTGTATTTTGGGGCTCACTAATTTCTTTAAAACACTTGGGAATTAAGGTGATCTGTGTCTCGTCATACAAAAAATGTACCACGCTGTATTTTGGGGCTCACTTATTTCTTTAAAACACTTGGGAATTAAGGTGATCTGTGTCTCGTCATACATACAGTACCACGCTGTATTTTGGGACTCACTAATTTCTTTAAAACACTTGGGAATTAAGGTGATCTTCTGTGTCTCGTCACACAGCCAGCAATTTTTTTTGGGGCTCACTAATTTCTTTAAAACACTTGGGAATTAAGGTGATCTGTGTCTCGTCATACAAAAAGTACCACGCTGTATTTTGGGGCTCACTAATTTCTTTAAAACACTTGGGAATTAAGGTGATCTTTGTCTCATCATACATACAGTACCACGCTGTATTTTGGGGCTCACTAATTTCTTTAAAACATTTGTGAATTAAGGTGATCTGTCTCTTGTCACTGGCTGCCAGCTATGAGTGTGTCTCACTGAGTTAAACCAGAGTTATTTAAATCTTTATACCAGAGTTGAATCAGAGCTCTGTATATATTTAATCTATATATCACTCACCATGTCTGAAAGAACAAAAAGGACAGGCAGACGCTCCCAGCCACAGATAAGAGGGCAAACAGCCCCTGTGTCGGGAGGCTGTGTCTCTGGTCGTGGTGGACTGGTGCATCCTCTGCAGGGGAACGCTTGTCCTTTCTAACTGGTGCTGGCCGTCTTAAGCAGCAGCAACATGCAGAGGACTTGGTGGATTGGCTAACCAGGCCATCCTCATCCTCCGAGTCCTCTGCCAGCCAGGCTTCTAGTGCTTTACAGTCCTCCCCAGCTGCAAAAGCATGTAATGCAGCCTCCATGTCCACAGCTACTCCTACCGTAGCCTCGCTATCACACACGGAGGAGTCAGCTGAATTGTTTGACTACAATGAGAGTGACATGCTGCTTGAGGATGCGCAGCAAGTACAGTGCTCTGATTCAATCTCTGAGGTTGAGCAAGGGAGTATAATCAACCTAGAGGAAGGGGGTGCCAGTGATGACACACAAATAACTGGCACTCATGTTGCCCCAGCAGCTGCAGCATACTGCCAAGTTGACTCCAGTGACGAGGTGATAGGGGGTGAAGATGACATTGATGATGATGAGGTCACTGACTCCAACTGGGTGCCAGATCGAACTGAGGAATCAAGTGAGGAGGAGGGGGAGGAGGAGGAGGCACAGCAAACATGAGGCACAACATCCTCTGTGACCAACCGTAGCACTAGCCAGTCCAAGGCATCACATGTCAGAGCTGCTCCGGTGCAGAGCGCTGTTGTCTCAAAGAACACATGCATGAAATCTGCTGTCTGGGAGTTCTTTAAGAACTGTGCAGCAGACCCCACCGTTGCTATTTGTAATCTATGTCAGAGGAGGCTGAAGTGTGGGATAAACACCGGACACTTGGGTACCACGTGCTTGAGGCGACATATGAACAAGTGCCACACATTACGTTGGGGCAAAACTTTGCGTAGGTCCTCCTCCTCCTCATCTGTCTCTACCCACACTGTATATCCTGCATGCAATTGCCTACAACCTCCACCGACAGGGATGATGCTACAGTAATGGATGTACCAGCAGGTCCTTCCTCACAATGTGACATCGTCCCAGTAGCTGAAGATTTACGCAGTCAGGTTACGTTGCTGCAGCTGCTGCAGCGAAAGAAAAAAATATAGTCCCAACCATCCCCAAGCACAGCGTCTAAATGCCAGCTTAGCAAAATTACTCGCATTGCAGCTGCTGCCTTTCCAGCTGGTGGACTCTGCTCCCTTCCGTGAATTTGCTGAATGCGCTGTACCACAGTGGCAGGTTCAAAAACGCCATTACTTTTCACACAAGGCCATTCCAGCACTATACCAGCACGTGGAAGACAATGTTATCCAGTCATTGGGAAAGGCAGTCAGCAGCAAGGTGCATGTCACTTTAGACATGTGGTCCAGCAAGCATGGACAGGGTCGTTACATTTTCTTCACGGCACACAGGGTAACTCTGATTGCAGCTGGGAGGGATCCAAGATGGAGCTCTGTGCTGGCGCTTGTTCATCCACCATGCCTCCAGAAAGCTGCTTGTATGAGGTCTGTCTGCTCCACCACCTCTCCCTCTTCCTCCTCCTCCTCCTTCTCTGTCTCTGGCGAAGTGGCAGTTAAACCCACGCCTGACAGGGTCTACGCAATGGCTCAAGCAAAAAGATGCCATACTGTGCTTGAGCTGGTTTGTTTAGGGGACAGGAGCCACATCGGGTCCGAAATTTTGTCAGCTCTGCAGGGGCTGGTGCAGAGATGGTTTACACCATGCCAGCTTGAGCTGGGAATGATCGTCTGCGATAATGGCAGCAACCTTCTCTCTGCAAGGGTAAATTGATGCATGTACCATGCCTAGCACACGTCCTAAATCTGGTGGTACAGCGTTTCCTAACCAAGTACCCAGGGTTGCCAGAGCTTCTCATCCAGGCCAGAAAAGTCTGCAGCCACTTCAGACGGTCATTCCCAGCAAGCATTCGCCTGGCAGAAATTCAAAGAGAATTCCACCTTCCCACAAACCGTCTGATCTGTGACATGCCCACCAGGTGGAACTCGACATTAGCAATGCTGCAGCGTCTGCACAAGCAGCAGAGGGCCATCAACAAGTACCTGTGTGAGTATGGCACAAGGACAGGTTCAGGTCAACTTGGTTTCCCCCCCCCCCCGCAGGGGCTGATGATCAAGGATGCATGCACTGTACTGTCACCATTTGAGGAGGCAACGAGGATGGTGAGCAGGGACAGTGCAAGCATCAGTGACACAATTCCTTCAGTGTTCCTGCTGGAGCACACTCTGCGGGGAATTATAGATGTGGCTCTAGCGGCAGAGCAGCGGGAGGAAGAGGAGGCCTTCCCTAGCTCTCAAGGCCCCAGTCTTTCCGCAGACAGCATTCCAGCGAGTCCTACTCAGATCAGACAGGAGGAGGAGGACTATTTAAGTAGTGGGGGCATTGAAGGTGGGGATTCCTCAAGGCAGGGTTTTGTGTGCCCAGAAAAAGAAGGGCTTGTGCGTGGCTGGGAGGAGGAAGTGCACGATACGGTCATCCTCATTGACCAGGAAGACTCGACAGCTAATGCCACCTCCAACCTACGCTGCATGGGCTCCCTAATGATGCAAAGCCTGCTAAAGGACTCCAGGATCCGTGCTATCAAGGAGAGGAATCATTACTGGTTGGCAACCCTTCTTGATCCACGATACAAGGGGAAAGTTGCAGAGCTCATCCTGCCCGCACAGAGGGAGCACAGGATGACAAAACTTGAGGACGCTCTAAAGCGAAACTTGTGTAACACCTTTCCAGGCACTGTTAGAATACCAAGTGCTGACACACATGCTTCTGAGGCTGCAGGTGATCAGAGGAATAGTGGTGAAGGCCAGGGCTGCTTGACTGATGCATTTTTAAATTTTTTTAGTCCTCGACGCCCAGGGACGTCAAATGTAGGCACCCATTGCCAGCGTCTTCACCATATGGTGCAGGACTACCTAGGGCAAGGGCAGACCTGGATACCTTTCCAGCAGATGATCCACTGGCTTACTGGGTGTTGAGATTGGATCACTGGCCAGAACTTAGCCAATATGCTATGCAGCTACTAGCTTGCCCTGCAGCTAGCGTGCTTTCCGAAAGGACGTTCAGTGCCACTGGAGGTTTTGTCACAGACAAAAGAGTGCATCTGTCCACCAACTCTGTAGACCGGCTGACATTTATAAAAATGAATCAGTCCTGGATCAGCAGCTATCAATCCCCTGATGCCGAAGTAATGGAATAGATCGGGTATGTCTTCTGCATGCACAAAACCTCCAGCACTGAACTCTTCCACAATACCACAAAAGGGTTACGGTGTGAATGCACTTGCTGCCATGAAAGGCACAATATTTGGCTGCACTGACGCCTGTGCCAGATTTATATCATTTTAATTTTTTGAACAGCAGGGTCCAACCCTGCACTCTTCCACAATACCACAGAGGGGTTACTGTATGATGATACTTGCTGGCCTGGCATTAAAGGCACAATATCTGGGTGCACTGACGCCCATTACCAGATCAAAAATTTTTCAATATAGGACCACATGGTCCACCCCTGCACTCTTCCACCATACCACAGAGGGGTTACTGTATGATGATACTTGCTGCCCTGGCAGTCTTGCACCAAAGGCAGAATATCTGGGTGCACTGACGCCTTATCCAGATGCATATCTTTTTAATATAGTACCACAAGGTTCACCCCTGCACTCTTCCACAATAACACAGAGGGGTTACTGTATGATGATACTTGCTGGCCTGGCATTAAAGGCACAATATCTGGGTGCACTGATGCCCATTACCAGATCAAAAACTTTTCAATATAGGACCACATGGTCCACCCCTGCACTCTTCCACCATACCACAGAGGGGTTACTGTATGGTGATACTTGCTGCCCTAGCAGTCTTGCACCAAAGGCAGAATATCTGGGTGCACTGACGCCTTAACCAGATGCATATCTTTTTATTTATAGGACCGCAAGGTTCACCCCTGCACTCTTCCACAATAACACAGAGGGGTTACTGTATGATGATACTTGCTGGCCTGGCATTAAAGGCACAATATCTGGGTGCACTGACGCCCATTAACAGATAAAAAAAAACACTTTTCAATATAGGACCGCATGGTCCACCCCTGCACTCTTCCTAAATACCACAGAGGGGTTACTGTATGATAGTACTTGCATGCCTGGCACTAAAGGCACAATATCTGGGTGCACTGCCATTGACGGCTGTATCAGATTCATATCCTCAGAGGGGTTATGGTGTGACGGCACTGTTGCCGACGCTAAAAGCCCAATTTTAAAGCACCTATTGTTACTTTCATCCAAAGCTTGCATAAGTTTCACAATAATTTAGCCCAAAAAACCACTAAACTTTTTCTGCGCGTCCTAAAATGTCTTTTCATACAGGCTGCCGCCCCAAGCAGTTGTTTATGGATAGATTAAAGGAAAAGCATTTACCGTCATATGAAACATAATTTATTTGTTTTTACGTGTTTCTATACATCCTAGACATCCGCTACTTCACGGGCAGGTTATGGGGACCTCCTAGGCACGATATTTGAAGGAATTTTTGATTTTTATCTTTAACCCTTATTTCATGGAAAACTCACTGTCCCTTTAATAAAGTTTTTTTTAAAACTTTTTGTCCTTGTTTCCTGTCCCCCAGGGCACTACCCGGACCCCCATACATCTTTTATGGCAAATATGTAGCATATATGCCCTCTTGGAGGGCACTCTAAAAAAACGAATTTTCAACCCCATTGACTTGCATGGGAGTTCGGGTTCGGTCCCAAACAAATGGGAAGTTCGGGTTCGGGCTCGAACCGAACTCGGGGGGTGTTCGGCTCATCCCTACAAACTAGCAGCTTGCCAGTCTCGGGGTGCACTGACTTAAGATGGCACTGTGATATATATAGTGTGACAAACTGGCACATTAAAAACAGAGATTACCAGTTCTTCTTCTGTTCTTCTCAGCGAGAGAAAGAGGACCATGAACTCTGCCGTTCAAGGAAACCTGATTGGAGTCAGGAGCTGGACATGGGTTCAATAACCCCTTCTGCCACCAGAACACATAACATGTGCAGCATGGAGTCCAGAACAGCAGGTATGTCTGCAGGCTTTAATATGGATGGCTCTGTCATTCTGTAACATTGGGGGCGCCTGGCACATGCCAAGGTGAGGCCCTGGTTCATGGGAAAGCCCCAATATGCAGACAACAGATTACAGACCAACACTGAATAACACAATATAAACCAGAGGCCTCTCCACAGCCACTAACACAGCAGCCCTGCTCTGATAGATTGGTCTTTGGAGATAGCCGGATCTGCTCTATAGAAGAAAATACCTAGAAGCCATGCAGTAGTGATGAGCAAAAAACTCCCGTGTTCAGTTCACATTCGAACTCGAACAATTTCAAAAGTTTGGGTTCGAACTCGAACACGAACCGAACTCAATGCAAGTCAATAGGACTCGAAAATTCGAATTTTAGAGTGCCCTCCAAGAGGGCAAATATGCAAGATATTTGCCATAAAAGGTGTATGGGGTCCGGGTAGTGCCATGGGCGAAAGGAAACAAGGACAAAAAGTCTGTAAAAAAAAACGTTTTTAAAGGAACAGTGAGTTTTCCATGAAATAAAGGTTAAGAATAAAATTGAAACATTCCTTCAAATATCATACCTAGGAGGTCCCCATAACCTGCCCGTGAAGAGGCGGATTTGTAGGATGTATAGAAACATTTAAAAAAAAAACAATGACATTTCAAATGACGGTAAATGGTTTTCCTTTAATCTATTCATAAACAACTGCTTGGGGCGGCAGCCTGTATGAAAAGAAGAGACATTTTAGGACACGCAGAACAAGTTTAGTGATTTTTTGGCTAAATTATGGTGAAACTTGTGCAGACTTTGGATGAAAGTAACAATAGGTGCTTTAAAATTGGACATTTAGTGTCGGCAACAGTGCCGTCACACCGTAACCCCTCTGTGGTATTGTGGAAGAGTGCAGGGTTGGACTCTGCGGTCCAATATTAAAATGATATGAATCTGGTACAGGCGTCAGTGTACCCAAATATTGTGTCTTTGGTGGCAGCAAGTGCCTTCACACCGTAACCCCTCTGTGGTATTGTGGAAGAGTGCAGGGTTGGACCTTTTGGGAAAGCAGAAGAGATCCCCGATTCGGTGGACAGACGCACTCTTTTGTCTGTGACAAAACCTCCAGCGGCACTGAACGTCCTTTCAGAAAGCACGCTAGATGAAGGGCAACTTTTTTTTGTTTTATTAATGCAACAATAGTGTTGACTTTTCAATTATATTGTGAACAATGATGCTGCACTAACATTTTTTTCAATGGGGGGTGTGCTAAAAATCCCCCCCAAAAAATGTAACTAGTCCCCATTTCTAATTTTTTTTACAAGCGCACCCCACAGAAATTTTAACTGCAAAGGCTCGGATGATAAAATGTGAAAAAAAAACACTTTACACGCTGCAGATGATTAAAAATTCTAATCTTATTGCATTTTTTTGTTATAATATACAGACAGGACATATGAATACTGTTACATCCTCAACCCCTGCTGTGCTCCCTGGGGGGTCTGGGCATTGTGTTGTGCCACTGGCTGGCTGGGTGCCAGCACTTCCTGATGGCCGATCGGCATGTGAGGGGGCGGGGCCTGGTGTGGTCAAAGGAGCCGCCGGTTTTAAAGCTGGGCGCGAGTAGTTGCCTCATCGCCCTGACATGGAGTTCAGTTCCCGCATCGCTAAGGCTGGGTTCACACCTGGGCGTAGCGATGCATCGCGCAATACGCGCGTTTTTTTACATGCGTTCGCGCATACAAAAAGAACGCGCGTTGCAGCGCGTTCGCGGCTATGATATGGCCGCGAACGCGCTGCTGTATGCCCGAAAAGAAGCTCCCGAACTTCTTTGGACATAGGGCGTTTATCAGCGCGTTCATGCGCGCTGAGAAACGGCCAGGTGTGACATGCCCACATAGGGAATCATGGGATTTCATTGTTTGATCGTTTTACAGCGCGCAGGAGCGCGCTGTAAAACGCTTAGGCGTGAACCCAACCTTACTGTTATACTCATTGCTTCTTACGTTGCCGACACGTTTCTGTCTACGTTTCCTGCTCCTGATTTTGACCCGGCTTGTATTGAGCGTTGTTGGTTTAAGGCTAGGGTCAGACGAACGCAGTGCGAACGCGCGTGCAGCCGCACTTTATCACAGCCGTAGTAGCAGCAAATGACGGCCAACGACGGGCAATATACGAAGTACGGCCGCACGAAAGTGTGGCCGCGCAACGCAAGTGGCAAACAAACGCATTTTTTCGAGAACGTGATACCGCTAGTACTGACGTAGAGAGTGCGCTGCATCCGCTAGTGGCATGTGTGCGTGATTAGGAGACGTCAGACGCTGCTAATGTCCGGCCAACATAACGTCCAGACGCAAAAACTGTTTAATTGATGATCCGTACAAAATCACGGACGAAAATGTGCATCGTATGACTGCTATCGCGTATTCCGTGAAAAAATACGTCCATTCGTTCGAACGCACTTTTTCACGGACGACGCGAAAAATGCGTTCGTCTGACCCTAGCCTAACCCTATGTTTGCCGCTGGGGATTTCACCCGCTATCTGGGATCATTCCCATCTCGCTCTGGGGTATTATTTGTGGCCTCATCAGGTTACTATTCAAGGCCCAAGGTTCATGATTTATTGCTACGAATATATGTGCAAACCGCGGTAGAAAGATACTGTTTATTTTCTGCATATGCTCATTGCACTCAAACCGCCAAGTATACCCGAGCCTGTACCAGCTGTCAATCTATATGTGTGTCAGTCACCTCTGGTAATTGCAAGGTACATTATACCCGTTTGAGCGCTACAAATATCGCCAAGTCTGTCAGTTTGTTGACTGCCCTGCAGCCTGCACATTTCATCAACTGTCAAACATTGTTGCCAGATTACCATCCAGGTACTCCTACTCAAGTATTACAGACTTCTGTCTTGTTTGGTGTTTCTGAAGGTGCACTAAATTGTCTTTTGGTCTCGAAACCATTTGAGCTTAGATGCAAATCAGTCCTGCTCTTGTGCTCCTTGGCTTTGGAGAATAAGTCTGTATTTACAGAGTATTTTGCAACCATCAAGCAGATAGCTCTGTCCTTAAAGATCTCAACCTCGCTACTCTTGTGGAAGCGCTACAGCGCCCTTTACAAATACATATAATAATGATATATTATGAATCTGCCGAGTCTGCCAGTATGAACGATATATAATTTGTTTGGGTCGTATAATAAAATGTGACTTCAAATCGCGTTTAAGGCCGGCGTCAGACGAACGCAGTGATCACGTCTGTGTTGCTGCACAGTTTAAAGTCTGTCGTAGCATAGAATCATGAGCAAAAACGTAAAACCGCTAGACCAGTTTTTCCCAAACCTGTCCTCAGGACCCTCCGCCTCGCCAGGTTTGCCAGATACTGTATGTGAAGCACGGCACAGGTGATATGATTTGCTGCTCTCAGTGATTGCAGAATTCAGTCTGCTTTTCCCCAAGGGGATCTGTAAAATCTGGCCTGGTTGAGGACAGGTTAGGGAAACACTGCGCTAGACGGACGCGCAGAGTGCGCCACGTCCAGCATTCTGTGTGAGTAATGAGATGTCAGACGAAGCGCATTTGCGACGTCCAGCACCTTGACGCACAAAATGGCTTTTCAAATTTTTCATATTAATTTTATTTCCCATAGTTCCCATTTTTTTCTACGTCCGTCAGAAAAAAAACGGACCTTGTGATGTTTACAGTATTTTCTGTCAGTACATCTGTACATCTGTCCATTATGCACGCACGCAGAGAGGGCTCAGAATGCGTTCGTCTGACATTAGCCTAAACATGATGAGCGAAACTGGTAAAAAATGAGCTCAGCACACAGGGGTGAAATGGTTCAGCAGCGAAAGGGTTAAAAACAAAACACAAATATACAGATTAACACAGAAAATAAATATGTAGGAAATATATTCACTATGTTACATGTTTACAGGTGCATTCTTTATCGAGGTATGTTAATCTATTAATCTCTCAAGGGATTTTAGACTGGGGGAAGATTTGATGGCGTCTGGGAGGTTATTCCATAATTGTGGTGCTCTGTAGGAAAATAAGGATAGAGACGCTTTCTTTTTGTATTGTGGTACTGCAAGTAAGGTGCTGGTCCTGGATCGGAGGTTATAGGATGAGGGAACTGCTAGGGGAAGCAGTCTATTCAGGTAGGGTGGTAGCTTCCCAGAAAATCTCTTAAACACCAGGGGCCCTATTACATTCTTTGCGCACAATTTTGCGCGTGCGCAAAAATGCATTAACGCGAGGGGCAAAACCCTTTGTGCTGAACGTCGTATTACAACGTCCGCGCAAAAAATGCGCGTTAATGTTTAACGCGGATGGACCTGCGCGAGCGTGATGAACTGTGCACATCCTATACCTAACATTGTGAGCGCAAATTCATTCGTGCGCAGGTACGCGGATGGTATTACAATCTATGCGCAAAATTTAACGGACAACGTTTGCGCACATTTTTTAACGTCTTTTAAAAGCTGGTGGTAACGGCAAATTTGAAGGTCCTGGCCGAACCCAAATACACCAGCCAGAAATATAATACACAACAACGTATAGTTACACATTCTACTCATAGCAAACAATAAAATGGAGAAGTTGTGTTATTTTTTTATTGCTGCAGCATATATGCGCAGATTGACTTTGACAGGTGCAAAAAACAAATGTGAGAAAACTGTGGTTCTTAATTCTGATTCGCTGGGGAGAAGTAGCGGGGATGGTGGCTCGGCGGTGCTGAGGCAAGAGGACGAGGTTAGGGATCGTTGGGAACGGATCCGGTCTGCAGGCAGAGCTAACACAGGCCACTGGGAAGATGTCTGCCAGCGCCGTGTACATGCTGGACCTGAAAGGCAAGGTCCTTATTTGCCGTAATTACCATGGAGATGTTGACATGTCAGCGGTAGAGCACTTCATGCCCATTTTAATGGAGAAAGAAGAAGAGGGGGCACTATCACCCATCCTAGCTCACGGCAGAGTCCGCTTCATGTGGATTAAACACAATAACCTATATCTTGTGGCTACATCGAAGAAGAATGCTTGTGTGTCTTTAGTGTTCTCCTTCCTTTACGAAGTGATGCAGGTGTTTTATTAATACTTCAGTGAGCTAGAAGAAGAGAGTATCCGACTATCCGTGATAATTTTGTCATCATATGAGTTGTGAGATAAATTAATGGATTTTGGATACCCGCAAACAACCGACAGCAAAATCATACAAGAGTACATCACAAACTGGAAACTGGAGCTCCTCATCCACCTGCCACAGTTACCAACACCGTGTCTTGGAGATCAGAGGGAATCAAATATAGGAAGAATGAAGTCTACTTGGATGTGATAGAATCTGTCAATCTACAGTGTAAAAAAAATAAAAAGAAGTGCATAAGATCCCTACAAAATCTGGCTGTCCTCAAGTTCACTACCTTCCCAAAGTGTACCTGGTTAACAAACAAGAATGTGACATTTCACCCCTGTAGTTTATTTGCACATTTATTTCTAAACATGCCAAGTCTTGGTATGAATCAAAACAAAAAAATTTTGCCCTTTCCTGCTTTTTTATATGCAACAGTCAGCCGTATGCATATTGCTATTCCTAGATGTTCTGCTACAATGTCTATAAAAAAATAAATGAACCCTCATCTGTTTAGTTAGTCTCGCCCACACTTAGGGCCCCACGTAACCACGTGAATTTTTGCGCACAGCGATAAGTGTTAACGCGTGAAAATTAACGGTGGTATTACATTCCTCACGCATTTTTTTATCCATCAAAAAATAATGTTCGTAAAACCGACGCGCAAAACGCACGCGCAATAACGTTGCACGCAGAAAAATAAACGCGCAGAAACGTTGCGTGCAGAAATCAGTGTGCGGATGGTTTTTTTCATGTGATTCAGCCAATCAGAATTAAGAACCATAATTTTCTCACGTTTTTTTTATTTCTCTGTCTCGGGGCAGATCCCGGCTTTTAGACCTTTTGGTAAAACCTGACGTCACCATGTCGGGATATACAGCCCCTGCAGATTCCTTCCTCCCAGTAACTGGTACGAACCTGAGCGGATTGTGTGTGCAGGGCTGGAGTCCCACTCAGGTGACTGTAAATCGAGGCATTAAAGTCTGCAGCGTGGGGTGGCAAACTGGCGCTCGGGGAACCTTCACATCCCTCACGGAATCTAGGAGACCGGGTGCGTCGGAGTAACGGGTTACAGATACATTATATACAGGAAGAACACAACATGTTACAAACACCGTGGAGACCACGGCACTGGAACCAGGAGGGAGCCACCGCGCACACCTGGATCTATGGATGCAGCTGGCATCTGCAAACCAACCACTCCCCAGTGGTGCGTCTACAAGGCGTTTGTGATCAGAGACACAGGTGACAACCCTGAAATCCAGACCATCGCGTAAAGTGCTGGAGCTGAGTTTCAGGTGCAGGAGCAGACTCTGCCCCATCGCAGGGCCCCATGCTCATTCACATTAATATTACAAACAGCAGTATAAACACTGACCGGCAACAAAACACCGGCAGAATCAGCTTTCCATTATGAAAAATCTATGGGCCGCCACGTCACTTCCACCGCCTGACTAGGCGACTGCGGTCCAGACTAGGGATGAGCCGAACACCCCCGAGTTCGGTTCACATTCGAACTCGAACTTTCCAAATGTTCGAATTCGAACTCAATACAAGTCAATGGGACTCAAAATTCGATTTTTAGAGTGCCCTCCAAGAGGGCATATATGCTAGATATTTGCCATAAAAGGTGTATGGGGGTCCGAGTAGTGCCCTGGGGGACAGGAAACAAGGACAAAAAGTAAAAAAAAACGTTTTTAAAAGGGACAGTGAGTTTTCCATGAAATAAGGGTTAAAAATAAAAATGAAAAATTTCTTCAAATATCGTGCCTAGGAGGTCCCCATAACCTGCCCTTGAAGTGGCGGATTTCTAGGATGTATAGAAACATTTAAAAACAAAAAAATTAAGTTTCAAATGACGGTAAATGTTTTCCCTTTTAATCTATTCATAAACAACTGCTTGGGGCGGCAGACTGTATGAAAAGACATTTTAGGACGCGCAGAAAAAGTTTAGTGATTTTTTTTTTGGCTAAATTATGGTGAAACTTATGCAGGCTTTGGATGAAAGTAACAATAGGTGCTTTAAAATTGGGCTTTTAGCGTCGGCAACAGTGCCGTCACACAGTAACCCCTCTGAGGATATGAATCTGGTACAGGCGTCAGTGGCAGTGCACCCAAATATTGTGCTTTTGGTGCCAGGCCAGCAAGTGCATTCATACAGTAACCCCTCTGTGGTATTGTGGAAGAGTGCAGGGGTGGACATGCGGTCCTATATTAAAAAGATATGAATCTGGTAAAGGCGTCAGTGCACCCAGATATTGTGCTTTTGGTGCCAGGCCTGCAAGTGCCATCCTACAGTAACCCCTCCGTAGTATTGTGGAAGAGTGCAGGGTTGGACCCTGCGGTTCAAAACATTAAAAATATATAAATCTGGCATAGGCGTCAGTGCAGCCAAATATTGTGCCTTTCATGGCAGCAAGTGCCTTCACACCGTAACCCCTTTGTGGTATTGTGAAAGAGTTCAGTGCTGGAGGTTTTGTGAATGCAGAAGACATCCACGATCTATTCCATTACGTCAGCATCAGGGGATTAATAGCTGTTGATCCAGGACTGATTCATTTTTATAAATGTCAGCCGGTCTACAGAGTCGGTGGACAGACGCACTCTCTTGGCTGTGACAAAACCTCCAGCGACACTGAACGTCCTTTCAGAAAGCACGCTAGATGAAGGGCAACCTAGTAGCTGCATAGCATATTGGCTAAATTCTGGCCAGTGATCCAATCTCAACAACCAGTAAGCCAGTGGATCATCTGCTGGAAAGGTATCCAGGTCTGCCCTTGCCCCTAGGTAGTCCTGCACTATATGGTGAAGACGCTGGCAATGGGTGCCTACATTTGACGTCCCTGGACTTCGTGGACTAAAATAATATAAAAATGCATCAGTCAAGCGGTCCCCGGCCTTCACCACTATTCCTCCAATCATCCGCAGCCTCAGAAGCACCTGTGTCATCACTTGGTAACCTATCAGTGCCTGGAAAGGTGTTACACAAGTGTCACTTTAGAGCGTCTTCAAGTTTTTTCATCCTGTGCTCCCTCTGTGCGGGCAGGATGAGCTCTGCAACTTTACCCTTGTATCGTAGATCAAGAAGGTTTGCCAACCAGTAATGATCCATCTCCTTGATAGCATGAATCCTGGGGTCCATTAGCAGGCTTTGCAGGATCAGGGAGCCCATGCAGCGTAGGTTGGATGTGGCATTAGCTTCAGAGTGTTCCTGGTCGCTGGGGATGACCATATCGTGCACTACCTCCTCCCAGCCACGCACTAGTCCTTGGGTTTCTGGGGACACAAAACTCTCCCTTGAGGAATCCCCACCTTCAATGCCCCCATAACTTAAATATTCCTCCTCCTCATCCTCCTCCTGTCTGATCTGAGGACCCGCAGGAATGCTGTCGGCATAAAGACTGTGGCCTTGAGAGTGTCAGGGATCAGCACCCGTGTGTGCAACAACCAGACCTATATCAGTGCTAACCATGTGAAGTGCTGCCTCAGACCTTGCCAGCACTGATAGGGGTTAACCAAAGTGTAAACACCAAACACACACCACACCCTCCTGTCTGTCTGTCAATAAAAGAGAATCCTCCCCTGTGCAACTTGGCTTTACATTGCAAGTCATTCCCTGAAAGTGTTCTGACCCCTCTCTGTTATCCTGCTATCAACCGTGTACCAGACACTGCTTGAACCACCGACCTTGCCTCATTGCTGCCAGCCACAGACCACGGACCATCCTGACTACTCTTTTGCTTGCTCACTTTGTACCTCGCCATGGACTCTAACCTGCCTCAGTCAGCTAACTCCCAGGGACCTCCCGCATATCCCTGCCTAAAAGGCTCTAACCACCTGAACATGGGTCCCACTACGGCGAATGCCAGGTGCCACCCTGACATAATGCAAAGCCCACCAACTGAGCCCGCAGGGATGCTACCAGCCATGGAATATCTGGCCCACCTGTTATGTGTTGCAGTGGAGGAGCTATGGACTGTTATGGCCTCCCTATGAAGCACCCTTCCTAAAGTGTGTGTTGCCCCAGGAAAGAAACCTAGAGGCCCACTTACTACAGAGGAGCGCGCCAGGAGGATGGCGGAGGAACTCTGTATCTACTGTGCCTCGAGACCACTGGCTTGCAGCCTGTCCTGTAAGACCCCCAAAAAGGCCAGCTCCCACACCCGATGGCTAGGGTCTCCCAGCAAACCCCAATAAAAAAGACTGTGTTTGAAAAAACTCCGGTGCTTAAAGAGGCACCCCATGCTAAGCTCGCACCTGAGCCCAAGACTGCTCCAAAGAGATCTCAGGTACCCAAGCCTGTTCCTAGGCCTCCAGTTCCCCAGCCTATGCCCAGAAAAACTCCTACACCTAAGCCTGCACCCAGAAGACTCAAGCCCGCAGTACCCAGAGGTAGGGAGTCTCTGGAGGACTATGCAGGAGAGGAGGAAGAACCCGAACTGCCCATGGAGTACGAGACCCCCATACCTGAGAAGACTGACCCTCCTGTCTCTATGGACTATCACAGTACACCTGTGGAAACAGAACCTACATTCCTATGGAGATTATGTGCGTGCCTGTGGGGGGGAACCAAGTTGACCTGAACATTTCCTTGTGCCATACTCACACAGGTAATCATTGATGGCCCTCTGCTGCTTGTGCAGACGCTGCAGCATTGCCAATGTCGAATTCCACCTGGTGGGCATGTCACAGATCAGATGGTTTGTGGGAAGCTGGAATTCTCTTTGAATTTCTGCCAGGCGAACACTTGCTGTGAATGATCGTCTAAAGTGGCTACATACTTTTTTGGCCTGGCTGAGAAGCTCTCTTAGCCCTGGGTACATGGTTAGGAAATGCTGTACCACCAGATTTAAGATGTGGCTAGGCATGGTACATGCGTTAACTTACCCAGGCATGTGGCGGAGAGAAGGTTGCTGGCATTATCACAGACGACCATTCCCAGCTGAAGCTGGCGTGGTGTTAACATCTCTGCACCTGCCCCTGCAGACCTGACAGAATTTCTGGCCCGCTGTGGCTCCTGTCCCCTAAACAAACCAGCTCAAGCACAGTATGGCATCTTTTTGCTTGAGCCATTGCGTAGCCCCTGTCATGCGTCGGTTTAACTGCCACTTCACCAGAGACACAGAAGGAGGAAGAGGGAGAGGAGGTGGTGGAGCAGACAGACCTCATACAAGCAGGTTTCTGGAGGCGTGGTGGATGGACAAGCTCCAGCACAGAGCCCCGTCTTGGATCCCTCCCAGTTGCAAGCAGAGTTACCCAGTGTGCCGTGAATGAAATGTAACGACCCTGTCCATGGTTGCTGGACCACGTGTCTAAAGTCACCTGCACCTTGCTGCTGACTGCCTTTCTCAATGACTCGATAACATTGTCTTCCACGTGCTGGTATAGTGCTGGAATGGCCTTTCCATAAAAAGTAATGGTGTTTTGGAACATGCCACTGTGGTACAGCACATTCAGCAATTTCATGGAAGGGAGCAGAGTCCACCAGCTGGAAGGGCAGCAGCTGCAATGCGAGTAATTTTGCTAAGCTGGCATTTAGACACTGTGCTTGGGGATGGTTGGGACTATATTTTTTTCTTACGCTGCAGCAGCTGGGGCAACGTAATCTGACTGCATAAATCTTCAGCTGCTAGGATGCTGTCACATTCTGAGGAAGGACCTGGTACATACATTACTGTAGCATCATCCCTGTCAGTGGAGGTTGCAGCAGGCAATGACATGGCAGGACATACAGTGGGGGTAGATACAGATGAGGAGGAGGACCTACGCAAAGTTTTGCACCAACGGGATGCGTGGCAGGTGGTCATATGTCGCCTCAAGCACGTGGTACCCAAGCGACCTGTGTCTTTCCCACGCTTGAGACTCATCTGACATAGATTACAAATAGCAACGGTGGGGTCTGCTGCACATTTCTTAAAGAACTCCCAGACAGCAGAGTTCCTGGATGTGTGCTTTGAGACAACAGCTCTCTGCACATGAGCAGTTCTGACATCTGATGCCTTGGACTGGTTAGTGCTATGGTTGGTCATAGAGGATGTTGTGCCTCGTGTTTGTGGTGCATCCTCCTCCTCACTTCACTCCTCTGTTCAATCAGGCACCCAGTTGGAGTCAGTGACCTCATCATCATTGTCATCATCACCCCCTATCTCCTCGTCACTGGAGCCAACTTGGCAGTATGCTGCAGCTGCTGGGGCAACATGAGTACCAGTTATTTGTGTGTCATCACTGGCACCCCCTTCCTCTAGGTTGATTATACTCCCTTCCTCAACCTCAGAGATTGAATCGGAGCACTGTACTTGCTGCGCAACCTCAAGCAGCATATCACTGTCATTGTAGTCAAACAATTCAGCTGACTCCTCCGTGTGTGGTGGTGAGGCTATGGCAGGAGTAGCTGTGGACATGGAGGCTGCATTAGATGTTTTGGCAGTTGAGATGGACTGTAAAGCACTACAAGCCTGTCTGGCAGAGGACTCGGAGGATGAGAATGGCCTGGTTAGCCAATCCACCAAATCCTCTGTATGTTGCTGCTGCTTAAGACGGCCAGCACAAGTTAGAAAGGACAAGCGTGCCCCTGCAGTGGATGCACCACGTCCACCACGACTAGAGGCACAAACTCCCGACACAGAGGCTGCTTGCCCTCTTATCTGTGTCTGGGAGCGTCTGACTGTCCTTTTTGGTCTTTCTGACATGGTGAGTGATATATAGATTAAATTTATATAGAACTCTGATTCAACTCTGGTATAAAGATTAAAGATTTCCAGAACTCTGGTATAACTCCGTGAGACACCCTGATAGCTGACAGCCAGTGACAAGACACAGATTACAATTCCCAGAAATCTGCTACAAGTCAGTGAGACCCCCTGATAGGACCCCCTGATAGCTGGTAACAGTGACAAAACAAAGATTACAATTCGCAGAAATCTGCTAGAAGTATGTGGGACCCCCTGATAGCTGGCAGTGAGAAGACACAGATTACAAATCTCAGAAACCTCCTATAAATCAGTGAGACCCCCTGATGGGTGGCAGTGAGGACACACAGATTAGAACAATTCCCAGATATTTTGTATAAATGACTGACCCCCAAAATTGCTGGTGGCACTGAGAACACAAAGATTAGAACAATTCCCAGATATTTTGTATAAATGACTGACCTTCAAAATTGCTGGTGGCAGTGAGAACACAAAGATTAGAACAATTCCCAGATATTTTGTAGAAATGAGACCCCCACAATTGCTGGTGGCAGTGAGAACACAAGATTAGAACAATTCCTAGATATTTTGTATAAATGACTGTCCCCCAAAATTGCTGGTGGCAGTGAGAACACAAAGATTTGAACAATTCCCAGATATTTTGTAGAAATGAATGACTCCCAAAATTGCTGGTGGCAGTGAGAACACAAAGATTTAAACAATTCCCAGATATTCTGTATAAATGACTGACCCCCAAAATAGTTGGTGGCAGTAAGAACACAAAAATTAGAACAATTCCCAGATATTTTGTATTAACCCCTTAGAGACCGCAGACGTACCATGTACGTCACGGCCGCGGGTCTCTTTTGCGGTCTTTTGAGCGCTGGAAGCGACTGGATCGCTTCCAGCAGCTCAAACGCCATTGAAGGCTGCCTGGGAGTCCAGGCATCCATGCAATGGCGGTTAGAAGTGCCTGGCCACCTTGTGATCCCTCCCCGGGAGCGATCAACATCCGGTTTGACCGGAAAGGTGCCCCGCACTTCTACAGAGCGCTGGAAGCGATCGGTATCGCTTCCAGCTGCTCTGAGTATATTGCAGGGATGCCTCGACATCGAGGCATCCTTGCAATATGTTTACCTGCCGCCGGTCCGCTCAGTGATCGCTCCCCCCGAGCGATTAATTCCGGTAGCGGCAGGAAGTACTGAGTGCCAAGAGGTATCGTGGCACTCAGTACAAAAAAGATCACATGAGTCCTTGATCCCTCAAGGCACCCAGCAGACTAAAAAAAAGTGTAAAAAAGTGTAAAAAAAGAAAAATAAATGAATAAAAATGAATAAAAGAAAATAAATGTGACAGCCAAGATGGCGCTGCCCTTCTAAGAGCAGGGTCATCTTGGGGCTGTGTGGGATGTTCCTAGCCTGCCTCATCAGAGAGGCAGGCTAGCAACATCCAATCAGAAGTTATAAAAAATCTAAATAAAATTTCTAATTTGTCAGGTCAAATGTTTTGTAAATATTGGCCGTGACCTCTGTGATTCTCCCTCTCTCCTCACTTGTGTTTTGGTGAGCGAGAGAGAGAGATCAGATTTGACAGGTTAGAGATTTTAGGTAGATTTAGTGAGATTAGAAAAATTGAGGCAGATTTAGAGAGATTTTAGGGAGATTTAGAACAATTGAGGCAGGTTTAGAGGGATTTAGAGAGATTTAGGTGTTTATTTGTATTTTCTTGTGAAACCCAACGGTTCTTCTAAGAACCAATAATCCGCTTATATATATAATAATTATAAAATTTTATAATCTATTATATATAATGTCTGAGAGGGTGTACAGCGCCGAGGAGGCATATGCCATCCTGGCGTCAGAATCTGAGGCATCTGCGTCAGACTCAGACCCAGATTTTGACCCCGCTAACTGCTCAGAGACCTCGCTAAATACATCATCTACGCTGGCTGATGTATCTCCTAGTGATGTTTCTGATGCAGATCCTGGGCCACCACCTGCCAGCAGGAGATGCACAGCTCCAGCTGAAGAGTGGGTAGTGCCTCATCGCCAGAGGCCAGATATCCCTCCTTTCACGGCAAATCCTGGCATCAATATTGATGTTGCAGGATTTACCGCCACAGTTTTTGCAGGTGTTTATGGGGGATGATTTGTTGGGCCACATCGTGGCCCAATCAAATCTGTATGCCCATCAGCATTGTGCTGCGAAGCCAGACTCCTACTTGGCAAGGCAGCAATGGACCCCGCTAGATGTGCCAGAATTTCTGAAATTCTGGGCACTTACTATGCTGATGGGCATCATAAAGAAGCCCTCAATTCGCTCCTACTGGAGCAGTAGCCCCATCTGCTCTACCCCCATTTACCCCAATCAATGTCACGTAGAAGGTATGAAAACATTTTGCGTTTCATGCACTTCAGTGACTACAGCCTGTGCCCTCCTAGAGAGCATCCCCATTTTGACAGACTGTATAAAATCCGCCCCCTGATTACCCACTTCGCTGCCAGGTTTGCAGAGGCTTATACACCTGGAAGGAATATCTGCGTGGATGAATCCCTAATGAAATACAAGGGAAGGCTGGGATTCAAGCAGTATATTCCTTCCAAACGCTCCAGGTATGGAGAAAAAGTGTATAAGCTCTGTGACAGCGAGAGTGGGTATACTCAGGCCTTCCGGGTGTACGAGGGAAAGGATAGTAGCCTTGACCCTCCAGGTTACCCAGAACACATGGGAACCAGTGGCAAGATTGTGTGGGACCTACTTTTTCCCCTGATGAACAAAGGGTACCACTTGTATGTTGATAATTTTTATACGAGTGTCCCTTTGTTCAAGCTGCTGTATTGTTTTGATACAGCAGCATGCGGTACTGTTCGCAAGAACCGCGTAGGTTTCCCAGCACAGCTTGTCCGCACCCGGTTAAAAAGGGGGGAGCCCTCAGCTCTGTGCCAAGAGGAGCTGTTGGCAGTCAAGTACAGAGACAAGAAGGATGTATACCTTCTATCCACCATCCACACTGAGAGGTTTGTGGAGGTCTCTGTACGTGGCAGAGCTGAGCGCATCAGGAAGCCAGTGTGCATCAAAGCCTATAACCGGCATATGGGTGGGGTTGATCTGGCAGATCAGCTGCTCCAGCCCTACCAGATTATGCGGAAGTCAAGGGCCTGGTACAAAAAGGTTGCAATTTACCTGATGCAAATTGCAACCCACAATGCCTTTTTGCTCTGCAAAAAGGCAAACCCCGGAGTGACGCTGTCCTTTTTACAGTTTCAGCTCCAGGTCATTTCTGGGTTTTTGTACCAGGATGCACCTGCTCCCCGGGCGGTGATGGGGGACAGAGTTGGGCTACACATTTTATTTATAAAATCCCCCCTACTGAGGGCAAACAGAAACCCCCAAAAAAATGCAGGGTGTGTTTCAAGAGGGGGCAGAGGAGAGACACAATCTTTTACTGCCCAAAATGCCCTGGACAACCCAGTCTGTGTCTTGGGGACTGTTTCAAGATTTATCACACTGTGCGTGATCTGTGATTTTTTTTCCTTTCTATTTTTTCTCACACGTTAGTTAGTTAGTTCAGTTTAGTTTTTTTTTTCTTTTACTGCACCAGACTTTTACATTTTATTCCTACATTTTTATGTTCTAAAATTGGTGCTGTATTTTGCCAAAATCTTTGCACACCTATGCATGGGGGCATGGGTGTACTCAGGAGACCTTGCAGAAAACAACCTGGAGAGTTTTCATGCAGTAACAAACAACAGTGTCTCCTAAATCACAGTCCAAATCTAATGTGGGCGTAAAAATCTGAAAATTGAAAAATTACCGCCACACACCTTCTCAAATGTTTTGGGCTAAAACCGTTGCATCCATGGCATCAAAGCACTCCATATGCAATACCTTGGGGTGTCAACATTTCAAATATAAACAATTTTCTGGCAATAATTAAAACTGGGGTATGTGGTAGACCCAAAACCAAAGCTAGGCCTAGCTGAAGAAATAATCTCAATTTCAACTCCAATGACAACGTCATAAAAATTGTATTTGCACCTTCCCAAAATCCTGGCAAACCTATGCATGGGGGGCATGGGTGTACTCAGGAGACCTTGCAGAAAACAACCTGGAGAGTTTTCATGCAGTAACCGACAACAGTGTCTCCTAAATTACAGTCCAAAACTGATGTGGGTGTGAAAATGAAAAATGACCACCAAACAGTATCCAATTTGTTTGGAGCAAACGGTTGCATTCATGGCATAAAAACACTCCATTTACAATACTTTGGGGTGTTAGCTTACCAAATATATGCACGTTCATAAAATTGGGGTATGTAAAAAGGCCCCTAAAAGGAAGATAAGCAAAGAAGATACTGTATGTCAAATTAGAAAATTGACAAGCACATGTCAAAAGATTGGCGTAGCACCCCAAAAACAACAGAACAAATCTATATATGGGTGGTATCACTTTACTCAGAAGATGTTGCTGAACATATTTTGGGGTGTTTTTTGGCAGTAACCCATAACTGGATTTGACAATTCATGCCTAAAGTACAATGTGTGTAAAAAAATAACACAAAAAGTGACTACCTGAAAGTTCGACATAGAGCTAGTGCATGGAAAGTGTTAAAATACAACTCTTTGAAGTACCCTAGGGTAGGGATGTGCACTGATTTTTTTTTCGGTTCGATTCGATTTTTCGAATTTTTAAACTTTTCGATTCGGCTCGTTTCGACAGCTGTCTGTTTCGATTCGGTTCAATTCGTTTTTCGGGTACATTTATTTTCGGAATATCGACCATTTTTCGTATTTTCGTGTCACTTTTTTACATGGTTTTCGGCATATCGCCCATTTTTCGTATTTCGTGTCAGTCACATTGCTTGTTTTTTTGTATCGACTTTTCGTGATTTCGGTAATTTTCGTTTTTTCGGAACGTCTGTTCTCGTTTCAAAGCTGTCTAACTCTATTCGTTTTGATGTAAACTACTATGGTTTACTTTTTTAATACTACTTTATTTATTTTTTTATAATAAATTTTTGGTTTGTTTTTCGGATCCGATAATTCATTCTGTCGATACGATAATTCTGGCGATTCTATCGTGTTTTTTTAATTAACCCTTTCGCTGCTGAGGCTTTTCCCGCCCCTGTGCTGAGCTTATTTTTAGTGGTTTTGCTCATCATGTTTAAACGTGTTTTGAAGGCTTATTTTAGTATATGACCCAGACATATTATATATCGTTCTTTCCGGCAGACTCGGCAGATTCATAATATGTCATTATTATATGTATACGTCATGACCTGTCTGTATATTATAACAAAAAATGCAATAAAATATGATTTTTCAATAATTTACAACGTGTAAAGTGTTTTTTTTTCAAATTTTAACGTGCGAGCAATTGCGGTTATATTTTGTATGGGGTGCGCTTGTTAAACAAATTAGAGATGGGGTCTCGTTACATTTTTTTTTTGGGGAAAATTACACAATTTTTAACAAACGCACCGCATACAAAAATCGTTAGTGCAGCATCATTGTTCACATTATAATTGAAATGGGAACAATATTGCTGCATTAACAAACCAAAAAAAAGAAAAAAAAATGTTTATTTTTTTTTATAAATTTTTTAAAATATTTTTTTTACAAAGTTTTTCACATTCGTGTTTGGTATCGTTGGAACGGCCATGCTCTGGCCGATCCAACAATACCAAACTTTAACCCCTAGCTGCCACGGATCGGGAGATAGGGGGTTCATTGGAACCCCCTATCTCCACCATTGGTGGCAGCTAGGGGTTAACTCCAGGACTGGCGTCATAGTGCTATGCACGATGACGCCAGTCCTCAGGGGGAGTTCCCGGAAGCTTGGCCGACATCCGACATCCTCATGGATATGCCCCAGCTCCTCATGGATATTGCCCCAGCACCTCATGGATATGCCCCAGCTCCTCGTGGACATGCTATCAATGCTGCCATCAATATTTTTTGATAAATTCTTGGTTATACAATGAATGTGACTGTGGACAAAAATCCGTGTTGTTGTGACATCGCCTAAGCTTAACAAAACCAGGCCACGTCGGTAATCAAATCTCAAGGCAGTACAACAAGGTTGTGTTAGTGTGTGACATTTTTTGGCCAGGCAGGAAGTGTAGAATGTGCACAGTCACATTCATGGCCACAAATATGTTGACAAATTTGACAATGTCACAATTTGACAAATGTCAATACATTTATGTACATATAATTTTAACAGTGTGGAAACCAAGCAATACATATTAACTTATTAAGTAAGGAAAAGCAACGCACACAAACAGGAAAATAGTGAAAAAATAGAAAATTTATTTACAACATATGAACATAGGGAAGGGAACATGCCAAGGATGGCAAACTGCCCAACAGTTACTGGCATTTGAGGAGATGTTGGAGCTGGTCCGCATCTTGGATTACAAAGATTATGATTGCTGTAAGGGCCCTTACGGCAGGAAGAATAACACCCGCAAGGATCGTATCCTTGAAAAGCTACGCACCACCATCCTGGAGCTGTTCGGGAAGGACTGGACGAAGGACCATCTCCGAAAACGCTGGTCCGACCTCAAGGCACGCGAGCTGGAGCAGCTGAGGCACATTCTGGTGACATTCGGGAGGAGGCTGCCACTGGTCTCACTGCTGCTCCAGGATTTCTGCGGCATTGTTTAAGTGCTCCCGCAGTTCCTGGAGCAGTTCTTGTATGGCATCGATGGAGGTAACTGCCAGGCGTAGCACGCCGATCGCCTCCTGTCTGGCTTCTCCTTCTATATATCCAATAAATGAAAGAAGGAAAATACAGTAAGTAAAGCAGGTTTCTATTTTTGACTGAAAGTCTTGAAAAAATATAACAGTAGTATATACCAGTGCTGGCGGCCTCCTGAGTCTCTGACTCCTCCTCCGACTCCTCCCCCACCACCACCGTCTGCATATCCAGTGCTATATCTAAGAAATTAAAGAAATAAAAAATACAGTAAACAACAAAACTGATTTATTTTTGAACAAAAGTCGATGCAAAATACGACAGTAAAAAAAAAAAAAACCTGGACTGGCGCCCTCCTGCTGCTCCGGCTCCCTCTCTCCATCATGGCCCTCCTCCTGCTCCTCCTCTTCCTCCTCCTGCTCCTCTTGTGCTATACATAAAAAAATTAAATTAAAATACAGTAAACAAAAAATGTTTCTGTTTTTGACCAAAAGTCGTTGCAAAATAAAACAGTATATACCAGCGCTGGTGGACGCCCGTGGTTCCTCCTCCTCCTCCACTAGGGCACTGGTGCCCGCCGGGGCAGATGCTGATGCCTTCTTCTTCCTGTCTTCTGCCAAATCCCAAAAATAACACGTAAATAATGCAGACTGGAAAAAATGGTATATCTATACACCACCCAACTCACTGACGCAACCATCAATCACTCTCACCTTACAGTCCTCTTCTCCTGTTTCCAACCCCAACCCTCCCAGATTGCGAGTTCCTACGGGAATAGGGCCCTCATCTCCTCCTGTACTGTTTATCAAATGTTGTTCAATGTATTGTAACCCTGTCTATACTGTGTTTATTGTACAGCGCTGCGGAATATGCTGGCGCTTTATAAATAAAGAATAATAATAATAATAATATTGCCGAAAGTATTGCGACACCCCTCCACTACCCCACTACCAGCTTGACACACCACTACTCCCATCTCATAGGTCTAAAGTCACAAAATATTTATTTATTTCCTCTGCACATAGACATATATTACCGTTCAATTATATATTTTTTTCAGAAGTAAACATTACGTTTATTCAATAAAAACTATTATTTGTGTTGTGTGCGTACAAAACGCATTGTGCGACTGCTTTTAGTTATTTTATAGAAGGCCTCAGTTTCACTTTCAGTTTCTGCGAATAAAACTGGATATTGCAGAAACAACAACAGAAATCCACCATTTTGTTTTGAAATTTGCATCTAAAGCATTCAATGACACTGCTGCAGCAAACTGATTCGCTGCGCTGCAACAATTCAGCAGCTGCTGAAGATGTATTGAAGGCGGCTCTGTTTGGATGCACTTTCAGAACAACTACATGTCCCAGCCTATCACTTAGCAGAGACGCAGAGATTTTTATTGATGCGCAGGTGGGAGTCAATATTGGGCAAGCTGCGGGTCTTCTCGTATACATCACTCAATCACAACAACCTCCCCCCCCAGCACACTACAGTACACACAGTGCCAAAAGAAATCCAGCATTGTAACTTCATCTACTCTACATACATCAAATGTCACAATTTTCACGAATACGTAAAATCACAAAAAGGAAGAGCTATGGCAAAAATGCATGTATGACGAGTCGTGAAAACGCAAAGCTATACACAATCACATTGCATGAAAAAGGACTAGATAAATCAGCGTATTTCTGTGCACATTAGCACATGTAAGCACATTATTATTATTATACAGGATTTATATAGCACCAACAGTTTGCGCAGCGCTTTACAATATAACATGACACTTACGTTTCGCTATGACGCGACGGATGTGCCTCAGCTGCTCCTGCTCGCGTACTTTCAGATGAGACCAGCGTTTCCGAAGCTGGTCCTTCGTGCGGTCCTTCCCGAATAACTCCAAAATGGTGGTGCGTAGCTTGTCAAGGATACGATCTTTTCTAGAGTTCTTCTTCCTGCCGTAAGGGCCCTTACAGCAATCATAATCCTTCAGATCAAAGATCCGGACCAGCTCGAGCATCTCCTCAAACGCCATATTGCTGGCCCGCTTCTTTCTGGGTGGTGGTGTTTCATGGAGAGATGATGCGGAGGTGTCAGAATGGCACTCGTCGTCTCTTGCAGACATGGTGAATAATAATAACAATATTTTGTCCAAAAAAAAGTTGTCAAAAAACTGGCTCAATAAAGTTACGACATCCGCGCGCACGCGCGCATGCGCGACACGCGGGCGAATCAGATCCGACCCAATTATGAAAATTCTTATCGGATCATTGGAAACGAAAAAAATTAATACGCATTTACAAATACAAAATTTACAGAATCAGCGATATAACAGACTTACCGAAATGGAACCGAAATCCCGAATGGAACCGAAATCATGAATAGAGGGAAAATAAATTTCGATTTGACACATTTCAAGTCCATTCGAAAATTCCGAAAATTTTTCGATTTGGCTCGGAAAACTTTTCGGATTTGCAGTTTTCGAAAAATTTTCGTTTTTTCGGAAAGTCTGTTCTCGTTTCAAAGCAATAGATTTCGATTTGACACATTTCAAGTCCATTCGAAAATTCCGAAAACTTTTCGATTCGGCTCGGAAAAAATTTCGGATTTGCCGTTTTCGGCTCAAAAATTTTTCGGAATTTCGGCTGCATCGAAAGACCCGAGTCGGGAAATTTCGTGAAAATTCCGAAATTCCGAAACCCGAAACGCACATCCCTACCCTAGGGTGTGCCCATTCTAAAAATATATGGTTTGATGGGGGTAAATTACTTTGGCCGGCTTCAAAAATGTCCCAAATAGGACATGGGTGCATGATGACGAAACGTGAAAATTCCAAGTTGGAAAACTGAAATGCGCACCCCCCAAATAAGGCCTATTAGCCCCCAAATGACCCGACATACCTATACATGGGTGGTATCAATTTACTCAGAAGATGTTGCTGAACATATTTCGGGGTGTTTTTTTGCACTAACCCATAACTGGATTTGACAATTCATGCCTAAAGTACAATGTGTGTGAAAAATATATTTTGGGGTGGTTTTTGGCAGTAAACCTTAAAGTTCACAGTACATGTATTCTTAAATTGCGTTCAAAAAAAAAATCACCAAAACTTTTTTTTTCTCAAACTTTGGCATAGATTTGTGGTAAAATGGTTTGCATGGAAAGAGTCAAAATACCCCAAGTTTAATACCTTGATTTGTGTACTTTAAAAAAATATGTATATGTGGAGGGTTATTCAGGAATTAGTGACAGATATCAGTGTTACAATGTCACTATCACTAGTTTTGAAAATAAACTCTTTGGAAATGGCAAAGTGCTACTTGCACTTATTGTTGCATAAAATAAGGAAAAAAGCAAGGAATATGTAAACATTGGGTATTGCTAAACTCAGAACTAAATTTAGAAACTACTAAGGAATTAAATTTTTTTGACGGTTGTTGATACATAAGAAATTTTGGGGGTCAAAGTTCGAAAAAGAGGTGTTTTTTCAATTTTTTTGTCATATTTCACAATGTTTTTTATAGTAAATTATATGAAATGATGAAAAAAATGGTGTATATATATAAAGTACATTTAATGACGAGAAAAACAGTGTAAAATATGTGTGGGTGGCATAAACGAGTAAGAAGAAAATTTGTCCTAAACACTAAGAGCGCAGAAACGTAAAAACAGCAGTGGTCACTAAAGGACGGATTTGTGTAAAACCGCCTGGTCACTAAGGGGTTAATGACTGTCCCCAAAATTGCTGGTGGCAGTGAGAACACAAAGATTACAACAATTCCCAGATATTTTGTATAAATGACAGACCCCAAAATTGCTGGTGGCAGTGAGAACACAAAGATTAGAACAATTCCAAAATACTTTGTATAAATGACTGACCCCCAAAATTGCTGGTGGCAGTGAGAACACAAAGATTACAACAATTCCCAGATATTTTGTATAAATGACTGACCCCAAAATTGCTGGTGGCAGTGAGAACACAAAGATTAGAACAATTCCAAAATACTTTGTATAAATGACTGACCCCCAAAATTGCTGGTGGCAGTGAGAACACAAAGATTACAACAATTCCCAGATATTTTGTATAAATGACTGACCCCCAAAATTGCTGGTGGCAGTGAGAATACAAAGATTAGAACAATTCCCAGATATTTTATATAAATGACTGACCCTCAAAATTGCTGGTGGCAGTGAGAACAGAAAGATTAGAACATATCCCAGATATTTTATATAAATGACTGCCCCCAAAATTGCTGGTGGCAGTGAGAACAGAAAGATTAGAACATATCCCAGATATTTTATATAAATAACTGCCCCCCAAAATAGCTGTTGGCAGTGAGAACACAAAGATTACAACAATTCCCAGATATTTTGTATAAATGACAGACCCCAAAATTGCTGGTGGCAGTGAGAACACAAAGATTAGAACAATTCCCAGATATTTTGTATAAATGACTGACCCCAAAATTGCTGGTGGCAGTGAGAACAGAAAGATTAGAACATATCCCAGATATTTTGTAGAAATGACTGACCCCCAAAATTGCTGGTGGCAGTGAGAACACGAAGATTAGAACAATTCCCAGATATTTTGTAGAAATGAGACCCCCAAAATAGATGGTGGCACTGAGAACACACAGATTAGAACATATCCCAGATATTTTGTAGAAATGACTGACCCCCAAATTGCTGGTGGCAGTGAGAACACAAAGATTAGAACATTTGCAAGATATTTTGTAGAAATGAGTGACCCCCAAAATTGCTGGTGGCAGTGAGAACACAAAGATTAGAACAACTCCAGATATTTTGTAGCAATGAGACCCCCCAATAGCTGTTGGCAGACTGGCAGTGAGAATACACACTAACAATCTCCTCTCAAAAAGCACGTGCTGAAGGCTGTGTGAAGCCTTATATAGCGTGCTGCGGGACTTGGCTCTGTGAGCCCATGATTGAGCAAAATTTGCCCAATCAGGACTCTGAGCCGTGATTGGCATAGTCTTGAACCTGTCTTGCACCTGACCTGTGGTCAGGTGCAAGGCTGTAGCCAATTACAAGCTTCAGGCCAGTGGAAAAGTGCCTTGTGGTCCATTGTGGGCGAACATGTGGCGAACATGCGGCGAACATGCGGAAATGTTTGTAGTTTGCACACATGCGAACAGGCGATGTTCGAATCGAACTTCGAACCGATCGAACCAAACAGCTCATCCCTATCGCACAGCGCCAAGTAGCTGACATACGGCAGGTTGGCCAGCTCCGACGGGATGGATGTGATGAAGTTACCGCCGAGGTAAAAGAACTCCAGGGCCCCCATTATATGAACCAACGTCTGAGAGCTTATGAATGGATAAAATCCCGGGTCAGGGTGGTCCTGGGCAGCGAGATGGGAGAACAATAAATAACCCACTTTCTCCACGATTTATTCCAGGGGTCGGCAGCCTCAGCCCCCAGCTGCCCCAGAACCACACCACCCAGGATTCTCCACCGACCCAATGAGTGGCTGAGCATAATGAGAGATGCAATTCCAAAACATCCGGGGGCCAAGGCCGCCGACCCCTATCTAAAGTCAAACAAAACACCCACACACGGGTCCTATTCCACGAGACATCCTCACTTTAGGTTTTTGCGCCTGTCAAAGTCAATCTGCGTATACAGTATATGCTGCAGCAATTAACAAAAAAAATTATAGAAAACCTTCTCCATTTTATTGTTTGGGTATGCGTACAATGTGTAACTATACGTTGCTGCGTATTTTTATTTCGGCTGGTGAATTTGGGTTCAGCCAGGACGTTCAGATTTGCCATTAACGCCAGCTTTTCAAAGACGTTAAAATTATGCGCGCAAATGTTGTCCGTTAAATTTTGCGCATAGATTGTAATTAGGGATGAGCTGTTCGGTTCAGATGGTTCGGAGTTCGAACCGAACTTTGGTTGTTCGAAAGTTTGCGAACTTCGAACTTTTTGGGTGTGTTCGGTTCGAGTTCGCAAAAAATAAATTTAGAAAAACGTATAGAAAATGCTTAAAAAAATACTAAAAAATCTAGAAATAAAGAGACTCTTTACTGCAGAATATTATAAGCAACGGTTTATTAGATATTGAATTAAAAACTAATGTGTACGTGCAAAGATTCTCAACTCTAAATGACCTGTGTTTTTCAAACGGCATAACAACAACAGGTGTTTTAGTCTGGTCTAATCAGTTTGATACATTGTAATATGCTGTATTTCACCCCTGTGTACTCAGCTCATTTTTTCCGCTTTCTCTCATCATGTTTAAACGCGATTTTGAAGCCACATTTTGTTAAATGACCGACATGTTAGATATCGTTCTTTCCGGCAGACTCCGCAGATTCATAATATATCATTTTTATATGTATACGTCCTTTCCTGGCTGTATATTATGAAAAAATGCAATAAAAATTGAATTTTTAATCATCTGCAGTGTGTATAGTGTTGTTTTTTTTCACATTTTAGCACATGAGCGTTTGCGGTTATGTTTTCTATGGGGTGCACTTGTACAAAAATTAGAAATGGGGACTTGTTACATTTTGTGGGGGGGAATTACGTGATTTATAGCAAACACACCCCATAGAAAAAAATCATTAGTGCATCATCGTTTACATTATAATTGCAATGTGAACAATATTGCTGCATTAATAAAAATAACACACAAAAAAATACATGGTTTTCTTTTCTTTTTTATTTTTTTTACTTTATACCTGGTCATGTTGGGTATCATTCGAAAGGCCATGCTTAGGCCTTTCGATTGACACCCTCCATGACCCACTAGATGTCTGGAGATATCGGGGTTCAAATGAACCCCCTATCTCCACCAGGGGATTGGCCTGGGCAATATATATACGCATGATGTGAGCTGGCCCGGGCAATATATATATATACGCATGATGAAAAATTGCAAAGGATAAGGCACGCAAAGTAAAATTTTGATGTGTCTGAAATTGAAACTTACGTGACAACTCTTATTTTTTTTTCTGTTAATTTATATTTGTTCAATACAGATAATTTTAATTTGTTTAATAGAGTTAATTTAAAATGGTTTAATACAGTTTATTTATATTTATTTTACCTTTACTGTTGGTGCTTTTCAAACTTTAGTCTTAAGTAAAAAGAAATTTAGCAGTTTCATGTTGTGTCATTTTTTTTTTTGGGGGGGTGCAAGTAGCTGGTCTTGCCCAGGGCACAAAATAGTCTAGCACCGGCCCTGACGGCATGGTCCACCCCTGCACTCTTCCACAATACCACAGAGGGTTTACTGTATGATGGCACTTGCTGACCTGGCACCAAAGGCACAATATTTGACTGCACTGCCACTGACACCTGTATCAGATTCATATCCGCAGATGGGTGAGACTCTGTGACGGCACTGTTGCCGACGCTAAAGTCCCAATTTTAGGCTAGGGTCAAACGGACGCATTTTTCGCAGCTAATGTCAAAAAGTGCATCCGAAAGCATTGAGGTGTTTTTTCACGGAAAGCGCTTAAACGGTCATACGATGCGCATTTTTGTGCGTGATTTTTTACGGATCCAAACCAGGAAACTTTGGGTGTCTGGACGTTATGTTGGCCGGACATGAGCAGCGTCTGACGTCTCCTAATCACGCACACACGCCGCTATGCGGACACAGCGCCCTCTGTACATCAGTACTAGGGATGAGCCGAACAGTCCCCGAGTTCGGTTCGGACCCGAACCCGAACTTTCCAAATGCTCGGATCCGAACCCGAACCCGAACTCGAACTCCATACAAGTCAATGGGGCTGAAAACTTGGTTTTTAGAGTGCCCTCCAAGAGGGTATATATGCTAGATATTTGCCATAAAAGGTGTATGGGGGTCCGGGTAGTGTCCTGGGGGACAGGAAACAAGTACAAAAAGTAAAAAAAAAACGTTTTTAAAGGGACAGTGAGTTTTCCATGAAATAAGGGTTAAAAATAAAAATGAAAAATTCCTTCAAATATCGTGCCTAGGAGGTCCCCATAACCTGCCCGTGAAGTGGCGGATTTCTAGGATGTATAGAAATATGTAAAAACCAAAAAATGACATTTCAAATGACGGTAAATGCTTTTCCTTTAATCTATCCATAAACAACTGCTTGGGGCGGCAGTCTGTATGAAAAGAGGAGACATTTTCGGACACGCAGAAAAAGTTTACTGATTTTTTGGCGGTGAAAAGCAGGAGAATGACTTGAGAATGGAAAATTCTAGACCAAATAGCCGATTTGGAAAGTGAGATAAATGGGAGAATTTTTCTGGTTTGGCTATTTTGACCTAGAATTTTCTCTTCAGTCATTCTCCAGAGTTTCACCTTTCTCTGAATAACCCTGTCAGGGTTATTCAGAGAGCGGTGAAGAGCAGGAGAATGTCTGGAGAATGGAAAATTCTAGGTCAAAATAGCCAAACCAGAAAAATTCTCCCATTTAGGCTAGGGTCAGACTAGCGAATTTTTAACTTGCGTTTAGGCGCACTTAATCACAGCCGCACTAGCAGCAAATGACGGGCAATGACGGCCAATATACGAAGTACGGTCGCACGAAAGTCCGGCTGCGGAACGCAAGTGGAAAATGGACGCATTTTTTCGAGAACGCAGAACCGCTAGTACGGATGTACAGAGTGCACTGCGTCCACTAGCGGCGTGTGTGCGTGATTTGGAGACGTCAGACCCTGCTCATGTCTGGCCAACATAACGTCCAGACACCCAAAGTTTCCTGGTTTGGATCGGGAAAAAAAATCACACACGAAAATGCGCATCGTATGACCGTTTTCACGCATTCCGTGAAAAAATACGGCAATGCGTTCGGACGCACTTTTTGATGATGGCTGCGAAAAATGCGTTAGTCTGACCCTAGCCTTATCTCACTTTCCAAATCGGCTACTTGGTCCAGATTGTTCTCTTTTCCTGCCATTCTCCTGGTTTTCACCTTTCTCTGAACAACCCTGAGAGAGAGGTGAAAGCCAGGAGAACTGGCAAGAGAAGAGAACAATCTAGACCAAATAGCCAATTTGGAAAGTGAGATAAATGGGAGAATTTTTCTGGTTTGGCTATTTTGACCTAGAATTTTCACTTCTCCAGTTATTCTCCTGCTTTTCACCGCTCTCTGAATAACCCTGTGAATGTTTAATCCCGAGTTGAAAAATAACATTGCTTTAGATGCTAAAAGCGGGCAATGAGGAAATTTTGTATTTTTTTCAAACACCAGTTAAATGCAGCATATTAGGAAGTTTTAGGAGGGAAATTAATTCTCAAATCTCAATCAGAAGCAGACACTACCCCACCCCTCAGTGCCTCAGTATAGTGTACAATGTATCAAATTGATTACACCAGACAAAAAAACCTGGTGTTATGCCCGTTTGTGAACAGAGGTCATTTAGAGTTGAGAATCTTTCCACGTACACATTAGTTTTTAATTCAATATCTAATAAACCGTTGCTTATAATATTCTGCAGTAAAGAGTCTCTTTATTTCTAGATTTTTTTGTATTTTTTTAAGCATTTTCTATACTTTTTTCAAAATTTCTTTTTTTTTCGAACTCGAACCGAACACACCCAAAAAGTTCGAAGTTCGCAAACTTTCGAACAACCAAAGTTCGGGCCGAACTCCGAACCATCCGAACTGAACAGCTCATCCCTAGTCAGTACTAGCGGTTCAGCGTTCTCGAAAAATTGCGTTCATTTTCCACTTGCGTTGCGCGGCCGGACTTTCATGCGGCCGTACCTCGTATTTTGGCAGTCATTGCGTGTCATTTGCTGCTACTGCGGCCGTGATTAAGTGCACCTAAATGCACGTTAAAAGTGCGCTAGTCTGACCCCAGCCTTAAAGCACCTATTGTTACTTTCATCCAAAGCCTGCATAAGTTTCACAATAATTTAGCCAAAAAAATAACTAAACTTTTTAAGCGTGTCCGAAAATGTCTCCTCTTTTCATACAGACTGCCGCCCCAAGCAGTTGTTTATGGATAGATTAAAGGAAAAGCATTTACCGTCATTTGAAACATTATTTTTTTGTTTTTAAGTGTTTCTATACATCCTACAAATCCGCGACTTCACGGGCAGGTTATGGGGATCTCCTAGGCACGATATTTGAAGGAATTTTTCGTTTTTATTTTTAACCCTTATTTCATGGAAAATTCACTGTCCCTTTAAAAACGTTTTTTTTTTTACTTTTTGTCCTTGTTTACTGTCCCCTAGGGCAGTGATCCCCAACCCTGGTCCTCAGGGCCCACTAACAGGCCAGGTTTGCCGGATATCTGAAGCACAGCACAGGTGATATGATTTGCTGTTCAGTAATTGAAGGATTCAGTCTGCATTTCTCAAAGGTAATCCTTAAAATCTGGCCTGTTAGTGGGCCCTGAGGGACAGGGTTGGGGACCACTGCCCTAGGGCACTACCCGGACCCCCATACACCTTTTATGGCAAATATCTAGCATATATGCCCTCTTGGAGGGCACTCTAAAAACTGAATTTTCAGCCCTATTGACTTGTATTGAGTTCGAGTTCGGGTTCGGATTCAGATTCGAACATTTGGAAAGTTCGGGTTCGGATCCGAACCGAACTCGGGGGGTGTTCGGCTCATCCCTAATTGTAATACCATCCGCGTACCAGCGCACAAATGCATTTGCGCTCACAATGGTAAGTATAGGACGCGCACAGTTCATTATGCGCGCGCAGGTCCATCCGCGTTAAACGTTGTCCGCGCAAAAAATGTGCGTTGTTGCAATACGACGTTCAGCGCAAAGGGTTTTGCCCCTCGTGTTAATGCATTTTTGCGCACGCATTAACATTTGTGCAAAGAATGTAATAGAGCCTTTACTGTTCAAGCTGAAGTCTGGGAGTATTTTTCACTCCCCAGTGCCCTCTAAGTTAGACGTGCCAATACTAATTGCACATGTACCATCTAAACCTACACAACATAACTCCATATGAATCTGTGTGCAATGAGTAAATGTTCTTCCATATGCTCCCTGGCCATCCTTGGATGCCAAATGGTGTGTACTGCCAGTGATTTAACAACCAGTTCCCCATTTGGAGCCCTAAACCAATTGATATACTGGCCAGAAACTCTAATGGGTTTGTTCCTTCTGCCAAAATTAAGGTTGTTCTTGACTGTAAATGTCATGTAAGCGCATTGGAATTTTTGAAGACTGCAAATAAACATCGTGCCAGCAGATGGTAAAAAAAAAAAATCTGATTGGCTGAATTCCGTGAGAAAACAGTCCGCACACCGATTTCTACTAGCAACGTTACTGCGCACGTTATTTTTTGACGGATGAAAAAATGCACGCGGATTGTAATATCAGCGTTAATTTTCGTGTCTTAACGTTTAACGCTTTGCGCAAAAAAATGCGCTGCGCGAGTGTCTTTGCGTTATGAATGTAATAGAGCCCATGTTTTTTTATTTTTAAAGAAGATTGTAAATACCAATTTTCACACCTGTAACATATTTGGTTTTTAAAATATAGGTATATTGATAAAAGTATTAACACGCCTTCCCCCCCAAACCCCCCTTAACTGGATTTTCAGAAAATGGTAAAACACATGTTTGTTTTTTTTAACCCCCTTGGCGGTGTTCCCGAGTGTGGCTCGGGGTTTACTTTCAGTGCTGAAAGCAGTATCCCTGAGCCACACTCGGGATGTATACATACCTGTCCTGCGCTCCAACGCGGACTCCCGCTAACGCATTCTCCTCTGGCGATCGCAACATTTTGCTTCCTGGTTCCCTTCTCGCGAGAAGGGAACCAGGAAGTGTGATGCCGCGATTGTCTGGAGGCGACAGCGGGGGACAGCTAGGGAACGCAGGGCCAGGTAATGTATACAGCCCTTTCAGCACTGACAGTTAACCCCGGGCCACACTAATACCGCTAGGGGGGTGGAAAGAATTGTACATATAAAATATGTCAGAATTGGACCGCCAGGGAGGTTAACACAATGATTGTAAATACCGAATTTCACACCTGTAACTTCTTTGGGTTAACAAATATAGGTACACTGATAAACGTATTTACCCCCCTTTTTTACCCCCCAGTGGATTTTCAGAAAATGGCAAAATACGTGTTTGTTTTTTTTTCAAGCCGCATCTAAATACCAATTTTCCTAGGTTAAACGGTTTGTGCTGGGCGTTGATGAGTGAGTCAGGACCTTCGTATATATATAGGGTTATTCTAAGAGTGGTGAAAAGTCATCGATATGTAACCGTACGCTGAATTTCAGCAAACGGTGACATTTCGTGGCCAATCGGCTATTCTGAGTGCAGGCAGCTCCCCAAATGTTGGCGAATTGCCTGCACATACGGTTCTGTTCGAGGGAAGTGAAATCCCCCATAGAGAAGTGTAACCGATGTAAATATGTGTGTGTCTCTTTAAGAGCACAGTATGGGTTAATTCCCCTAATATCCCCCATTTTAGAGAAACTCCTGTATTATTGTGAATGTCTCCCCCCAAAGAAAGCTTTTGGTTTGTCTTGTTTTAATTTTGTGCAGCCGTTGAGGAGTTAATGCATTATGCTAATGAGGTATGACCTCATCTCCTGTGAGATCAGGCTTTTTCCTTCAGATCACGAGGCAGCTGGTGAGGTGGAAATCACTGAGGATATTCTCATTGCCGTGTTTTATATATGTTTTATTCAGATTAAAATCGCATGTTCCCAGCGATCCAGTTGCCGGTCTCATCTTTAATGCTCAACAACACCACAAAACACAACGCAGAGTCCATACGAACGGGCAGTGAGGGTGTAGGCCGGTTACAGTGGTGCCGTGACCCGGATGAAGATCAGTCCGCCGCGTGGATCTTCATCTAAGGATCAATGTCGTTTGATCGCCGATGGGAGCTGCACTTCATACAGGTTCCAAAGAACTGTTAAACAAAGTGGTGGCACATTCTTATGCGCAGGACACTTTGCCTTATATTTAATGCCACAAGTTTTTTTTTCACTCTCGTGAGATTCCAACAGATAACTCCTTGGAGTTGGTTGCAGTGGTTACAGTGGTGCCTCGTGAAAGTTTTTTTGTGTTATTTACTGATAAAATCTGTTTTTGTAACTGTGTTATAGGGAATCATGGCACATGGTTTCAGTGGGGATAATTTTAATGCAGACATGAACATGTCAGACCCAGGTTTGGGCAGGGGAAGATTGTTTAGTGATCAGCCATTTACATCTGTTGCAGGGGGGGCTATAAGAACATCACCCCAGTCTTGTTCCACAAGGGTAGCTGAGCACACACCCAGCAGGCAAGGGGTTAACTCATTACCGAACAGCCCAGATGTAAATGATACAGCATGGCACAACCTCATTACACATATTGCTCAGGAAGTAGGGCAAAGTATAATTTCTGCTCAAAATAGTGAAGCATGTAGAGAGAGAGAAACCGGCAATGCACGAGCTTCAAGTTCAGGTGTAGAGCAGTCATTCTCAGAAATCCCATCGCTTAATTTGACAGCAGTTAAACTTGTTATTCAATCTGAAGCAAAAGAGCCACCTGTTTTCCGAGGAGATGGTGCAGATAAATTCAGTGTGCACGAGTGGGAAGATTTAATGGACACTTACCTACGAAAAAGGGGTATACCAGTGAACGAACATTATAACGAAATTTTTACGAGATTAATGGGCAAGGCCAAGGACATTGTAAAAATCACGCTGCGCAGTAACACGTCTCTAAGACCTTCTGAGAATCCCAAAGTAATATTCGACATCCTCAAACAACATTTTAGTGAAACCAGTTTTTCCTACATGCCTCTAGCAGACTTTTATGGCACAGAACCTGTTACGGGAGAAGGTCCAGTTGAATATTGGGTCCGTTTAAATAAAGCTGTGGATGTGGCAGAGGAAGCGTTAATCAGACTAGGGTGTCAAATGAACAATCCATGTCAGGAAGCAGCAATGATGTTTGTTAAGCACTGCCCAGTTCCAAAGTCACCAACGACCTCCTAACTGCTAAAAAACACGGCCACTATTCTATTCTCATCCTGCTTGACCTCTTGGCTGCTTTTGACACTGTTGACCACCCCCTCCTTCTACAGACCCTCAACTCTCTGGGTCTCGGTGACACTGCACTCGCTTGGGTTGACTCCTATTTATCCAACAGGTCCTTCTGTGTGTCCTTTGCTGGTAACTCCTCCTCTTCATTGCCTCTATCTGTTGGTGTACCTCAAGGCTCTGTCCTTGGTCCTTTGCTCTTTTCCATCTACACCTCCTCCCTGGGCAAAATCATCAACAGCTTTGGCTTTAATTACCACCTCTATGCTGATGACACTCAGATCTACCTCTCTACCCCTGATCTCTCTCCCCCTGTCCTTTCCAAAGTCAGTGACTGCTTATCTGGCATCTCCTCCTGGATGGCCTCCCACCACCTGAAGATCAACATGTCAAAGACTGAGCTCCTACTTATTCCTCCCTCCAATGCCTCCCCACCTCCTGACTTCTCTATCACGGTGGAGGGTATCACCATCTCCCCATCAAACCAAGTTCGCTGTCTTGGAGTTACACTTGACTCTGCTCTTTCCTTCAACCCCCACATCAAGTCTCTTTCCTCCTCCTGCCGATACCAACTGCGTAATATTTCCAGAATTCGGCCATTTCTTACCGCTGTCACCACAAAACAACTCATACACGCCCTGGTAATCTCCCGACTCGACTATTGCAATAATCTCTTATCTGGCCTCCCTCTGTCCCGCCTCCCCCCTACAATCAATCCTGAACGCCTCCGCCAGGCTAATTCACCTCACCCACCGCTCTGTCTCTGCCGCTCCCCTCTGTGAGTCCCTTCACTACCTCCCCATCCACTGCAGAATTAAGTTCAAAATCCTTATCCTTACCTACAAAACCCTCACTCAGCTCCCCATTACCTGTCCTCACTAATCACCAAATACACCCCAGCCCGCTCCCTAAGGTCAAACAGCGACCTGCGCCTAGCGTCTCCCTGCATTACCTCTTCCCATGATCGACTGCAGGATTTCTCACGCGCAGCCCCCACTCTCTGGAACGCTCTCGCTAGTACTGTCAGACTTTCCCCTAACTTCTCTTCCTTCAAACACTCCCATTAAACGTTCCTATTTAGGGAAGCCTACCACCCAACTCACTGACGCAACCATCAATCACTCTCACCTTGCAGTCCTCTCGTCCTGTTTCCAACCCCAACCCTCCTAGATTGTGAATTCCTATGGGAATAGGGCCCTCATCTCCTCCTGTACTGTTTGTCAAATGTTGTCAAATGTTGTTCAATGTATTGTATTGTAACCCTGTCTATACTGTGCCTATTGTACAGCGCTGCGGAATATGCTGGCGCTTTATACATAAAGAATAATAATAAAAAATAATAATCCAACTTTGTCAGCCATATTTCCTTTCAAGGCTCCTGATAAATGGACAGCAAGTGAGGTACAAGAACATGTTGATAGGTACCAATTTGAACAAAAAGAACTGTTAACTAGGGATGTGCGTTTCGGGTTTCGGAATTTCGGAATTTTCACGAAATTTCCCGATTCGTGTTTTCGGATGCGGCCGAATTTCCGAAAAATTTTAGATCCGAAAATTTCAGATCCGAAATGTTTTCTGAGCCGAAACGAAAATTTTCGGATTTTTCGAATGGACTTGAAATGTGTCAAACGAGGAGAACAGATTTTCCAAAAAACGAAATTTTCCGAAAAACGAAAATTTTCTGAAAAACGAAAATTTTGTAAAAACGAAAATTTCTGAAAAACGAAAATTTTTCGAAAAAACGAAAAGTCGATACAAAAAACGGGCAAAATGACACGAAAAATACGAAAAATGGTCGATATTCCGAAAAATGTGCAATTCCGAAAAACGAAAATTTCCGAAATTACGAAAAGTCGATACAAAAACCGAGCACAGTAACACGAAATACGAAAAATGGTCGAAATTCCGAAAAAAAAATGTACCCGAAACACGTGCCAAACCGAATCGAATCGAAACCGAAATCGGTCGAAACGGGCCGAATCGAAAAGTTTAAAAATCCGAAAAATCGAACCGAATCAAACCGAAAAAAAAATCGGTGCACAAGCCTACTGTTAACAGTTAAATCTAAACGCAGTGCTGTTGTGAGAAATGCCGCAGTTCATTCACAGTCACTTAATGAGAGCGAAATTGTGACCAGTGATTTTCCTGTTATATCACCAGACCAAGCTAATGCTAGTGCCCAGTCTTTTCCACAGAATGATGAAAACTGCATGAAGACACTGATGAGTTTGCTTGACCGCGCACTGTCTCAGAGCAACCAAGCGGAATCAAAACATCGACTGAGCCAACCATCTATGAGAGCGTGTAAGGTCTGTCAGTCACACGAACACTCAACTCTAGCACACTGTCGACGCCATTGATTATGCTTCAGCTGTTACAATTCTGATCACACATGTAGGAATTGTGCGAATGTTCAGTTCAGCAATAACAACCGGTTTGCTCAGTTGTCTCCGAATGCACCAGCTTTAAACTAAGCATCTCACACCTGGAGGGGGGACGTGTGGGTAGGACAGAACAAACCCTCAGAACCACAGCTATCAAACAAGTATATGAGAGCGCATGTGCACAAGCACCGGCTGAAGTCAGTGATTGCACAGAATATGCAGACTCTTGAAGCGTTTAACTAATTATTTTATGCACCTGTTTGTGTCAATAACAAATTTCAGATGATGGGAATGTTAGACTCAGGATCAATGGCGTGTACCTTCTTTGAGGAAGCCGAAAAGAAGATGCTGAGTGAGAAGGTGCTGCAGGAGTCCACAGCAATGTCACAAGAGATTATGCTAATAGGATGTGGAGGTAAATCAACCAAGCCCAAATGTATATATGAAGTTGAACTGAAAGTGTACGGTGAGAGATGTATGGTTCCTGTATTAGTCGTACCCGGACAAAGGGGCGACTTGATCATCGGTACCAACGTGATCAAGTTCCTGATGCACAGGACGAAGATCAATGATGACTACTGGAGGATACTGTCTAACAGTGCAACAGAATCATCTCCTTTTTGCGAACAATTTTTGGACATTATGGCGAATACATGTCATTGGAGGGGTGAGAATTCGCCAGATAAAGTAGGAACAGTCAAGCTTCAACAGTTAGTCACTTTAGCAGCCAAACAAGAACACCTTGTCTGGGGATGGTTGCCAAGTAATTCTGTTATGTCACCAGGAAGCACAGTAATTGTGGAAGCTACTTCTTCCAGGACTATGCCACAAAATATAATGATTGGTCGTGTCGTCACACCGCTGTGGGGAGACTATTGGGTCCCTCTCAAAGTTACCAACTTATCAGACAACCCAGTCACTCTCAGGAGGAACTCTAAACTTGCAGATGTATCCCCATGTTTAGGCTGTGGAAAACTTTGAACTGCTACAGGGTTACAGTCACACTCAAGTGCTCACACCTGAGAGTAATCATCAACCCAGTTCTATGAATGATCTCAAGAAGAGACTAAATGCTGTAGGCCTTAGTGACCTCGACATCGATTCCTGCTCTGTTGGAAATACAACCAAAGCCAAGCTTGTTCAGTTGCTTGAAAACTACCATGATGTTTTCTCGAAACATGCCTTGGATTGTGGAGAAGTCAGAGATTTCGTGCACCGTATCCGTTTAACAGATGATCGTCCGTTCCGTTTGCCATACCGTCGAGTACCACCTGCTCACTACCAAAAGCTACACCAGGTTCTATCCGAAATGGAGGAGCATGGAATAATTCGAAAATCAGTGAGTGAATATGCTTCTCCTTTGGTACTCATTTGGAAGAAGGATGGTGGGCTGAAAATTTGCACAGATTTCAGATGGTTGAACGCTAGAACTATCAAGGATGCCCACCCACTCCCACATCATTCAGACTGCCTGGTCGCATTGGGCGGAAATACATTCTTCACCACTATGGATCTAACATCAGGCTTTTATAACATCCCCATGGCTGAAGAGGACAAAAAATACACAGCTTTCACGACACCAGTAGGACTCCATGAGTACAACAGAATGCCTCAGGGACTGTGTAATAGTCCAGCGTCCTTCATGCGGATGATGATGAGTATTTTTGGAGTTTTGAATTTCAGCAGCCTGCTGTGTTACTTGGATGACTTGTTAGTATTTGCACCCAATGAAGAAGCCGCTTTGGAGTGGCTGGAGATGGTGTTTCAGCGATTGAGGGACTACAATCTCAAGTTAAGTCCGAAAAAGTGTAATCTGATGCAGGCATCTGTCAAGTTCCTAGGACACATCATCGATGAAGATGGAGTTTCTGTTGATCCTTCGAAGGTAGACGTCATTGCCAAACTGTCAAAATCTGATCTTATGGAAGAAGATGGATGCACGCCGTCTGTACGAAGAATTTTGGGAATGATCCTCTATTACCAACATTTTATCCCAAACTGTTCGTCCATAGCTAAGCCACTCTTTTCCTTTACAAAAGGACAGAAGAGAAGAACAAAGGGCAAAGCAGAAGTTAAAGCAGGCACTTACAGAAAGCTGAAGTCAACTGACTGGACTCCAGAGTGTGATGAAGCCCTTTCTAAGTTAAAGGAGTGCCTATTACATAGCGTAGTCTTAACACATCCTGACTTTTCGCTGCCCTTAATTTTGTCAATCAATGTTTCCTTGGAAGGACTTGGCGCTGTCTTGTCCCAGATACCAGCAGGTGAGGAGAAGGCACGTCCCATTGCGTTCACTAGTAAGGCTCTAAGTAACTCTCAGAAGAGGTATCCAGCACACAAGCTGGAATTTTTAGCTTTGAAGTGGAGTGTGTGCGAGAAGTTCAGTCATTGGTTGAAAGGTCACACGTTCACTGTATGGACGGATAACAATCCGCTCACTTATATACTGACCAAGGCCAAACTCGATGCCTGTGAGCAGCGTTGGGTGTCTAAGATTTCTGGATACACCTTTGACCTGAAGCACATCGCTGGAAGGAAGAATAATGTAGCCGACGCTCTGAGTCGTGATCCTCTTGTGAAAACTGTCAGCCAGAGGCTGATATCAGAGCGATATCACCGGTTACTTGCTGAGGCTGAAGACGTCGATCAAGATGGAGTTCAAGATACCTTCCGCTTACAAGTGAACAGTCAGCAAGTGTCACTTCAGTTGAACCCGGCATCCTGTGATCAAGCAACGGTTAGGTCTCAGTTGAACCTTCACGATCAGTGGGAGACGGTAACCGAACTGAGAGCCATGCAAGCAATCCAGTCCATGCAGAGCACCGCAACGTCTGTGTGTGATACCAATTCGGCAATCCCTCTTGAGGAGATTCGACAATGTCAAGAGTCAGACCCAGTAATTTCGAAGATTATGCCTTATTTGAATAATAAGAAACGACCATAAAGAAGAGAGAGAGCTGGAATGAATTTCAGAGTTTCAGTCCTTCTCAAGCAATGGGATCGGTTGAAGATTCAAGATGGGGTAGTCTACCGCGTTTCTAAAGACCCCTTAAGTAAACATAAGCGATTCCAACTTGTCATTCCTTCGAGTCTCAAGTCTAAAGTTTTGACCGGTGTACATGATTTGGCTGGACATCAGGGACAGTCAAGAACTCTCCAGCTTGCCCGACAAAGATTTTTCTGGCCGAAGATGGAACACGACATAAGGGAGTACGTTAAATGCTGTCAGAGGTGTATTTTGGCCAAAACACCAGAACCATCTGCTCGAGCACCCCTTCAGAGCATCAAGACGTCAACCCCAATGGAATTAATGTGTCTAGATTTTTGGAGTGCTGAAGATAGCAAGCAGCGGTCTGTAGATGTATTACTAGTGACAGATCACTTTACCAAGTTGGCTCATGACTTTCCGTGTGTCAATCAAAAAGCAAAACAAGTTGCAAAGAAGTTATGGGACAATGTCTTTTGCGTCTATGGCTTCCCTCAACGCATTCATACAGATCAAGGCACAAACTTTGAAAGTACTCTCATAGCAGAACTGTTGAAGTTGTCAGGCGTTGCAAAGTCGCACACTACAGCATACCACCCAATGGGAAATGGAGAAACTGAACGTTTTAACAGAACTTTAGGCAGTATGATTTGATCTTTACCACTCAAAGAGAAACATAATTGGCCCGAGCAGATACAGACTCTGACATTCGCTTATAATGCAACAGTGTGCGAGACCACAGGTTATGCTCCATTTCAGCTTATGTTTGGCCGTATACCAAAGTTACCTATTGATGTCATGTTCGGACAAGTATTACATGATCCTATAATTGTAGATTATAGCAGCTATGTAAATTCACTCATGTCATACCTTCATGAAGCAGCACATATAGCTCAGAAACATACTGAAAAACAACAGAAGAAGCAAGCCAGGTGTTACAACCGTAGAATCAAGGGTACACATCTCAACATTGGAGATCGAGTGCTTCTAGCAAACAAAAGTGAAAGAGGAAAGAGGAAACTTGCAGATAAGTGGGATCCAACTGTTTACACTGTGAAGGATCGGAATCTACAAACCAATGTAAACAAACTGATCGATGAAGAAGGCAAATCAAAAGTGGTTCATCGAAATCTTATGCTAGATATAAGTTTCTTACCAGTTGAACCACATCAAAGTGATGAGAACATACAGTCCAACGTTGAAGATACAGAGAATGAGTCTTGTTCATTTGAGTTGTCTCACCAATTGGAAGAGGAAAGTTCTGATAGCTCAGAAGAAACTCGCAACCAAGATTTTGCAGATGACAATTTTTCAGAATCTGATCACTTAGAGTATAGTGAAAGAACTGATTATGAACAGAGTCCTGAAGAGCATGAAATTGAGAACATTGAAGCTCGTTCTGATCAAATACCAAGTGCAGAGGCTGAACCTCCTGTCAATGACTCTAGTGCACAACCATAAATCGTGAATGACTCTCACGTTACTAGTAATCCTAACACACAAGTACCAACTCCTACAGACACACAGAGTGTTAAAACCCGAACAGGGAGGGTAGTAAAGAAGGTCAGTCGTTTAATTGAATCTTTGACTCAGAAGTCAATAAACATTCAGAGAGTGGGTCCATCGCTAATAAAAAGGTCAGGAACAATCCGTTCATTATTTTAAATGTTTCAGTAAAATATCATACCAAAGAAAGGGTATATGTTATATGTGTAAGAAATTTGTGAATTTCATGCAAAGTATTCTGTACCAGACCATTGTATGTTGTACAAGGCAACATGTTGTTCTAAGGATATCTAGGACTTGATCAACCTTAGATGTTCCTTAACCTATAAAGTAGGTAACTTTATGTTGAACGGTGAATACGATTCGTTTAAGTCTGGTTCAGTAGGACCATTGTGTGTTAAATGGTCAGGATATTAGCGAAATTGAATACGGGTGAATGTAACCAATGTAAATATGTGTGTGTCTCTTTAAGAGCACAGTATGTGTTAATTCCCCTAATATCCCCCATTTTAGAGAACCTCCTGTATTATTGTGAATGTCTCCCCCCAAAGAAAGCTTTTGGTTTGTTTTGTTTTAATTTTGTGTAGCCGTTGAGTTAATGCATTATGCTAATGAGGCATGACCTAAAAGTATTAACACGCCTTCCCCCCCAAACCCCCCTTAACTGGATTTTCAGAAAATGGTAAAACACATGTTTGGTTTTTTTAACCCCCTTGGCGGTGTTCCCGAGTGTGGCTCGGGGTTTACTTTCAGTGCTGAAAGCAGTATCCCTGAGCCACACTCGGGATGTATACATACCTGTCCTGCACTCCAACGCGGACTCGCGCTAACGCATTCTCCTCTGGCGATCGCAACATTTTGCTTCCTGGTTCCCTTCTCGCGAGAAGGGAACCAGGAAGTGTGATGCCGCGATTGTCTGGAGGCGACAGCGGGGGACAGCTAGGGAACGCAGGGCCAGGTAATGTATACAGCCCCAAGTGCGGCTCGGGGATACTGCTTTCAGCACTGACAGTTAACCCCGGGCCACACTAATACCGCTAGGGGGGTGGAAAGAATTGTACATATAAAATATGTCAGAATTGGACCGCCAGGGAGGTTAACACAATAATTGTAAATACCGAATTTCACACCTGTAACTTCTTTGGGTTAACAAATATAGGTACACTGATAAATGTATTTTCCCCCCTTTTTTACCCCCCACTGGATTTTCGGAAAATGGCAAAATACGTGTTTTGTTTTTTTTCAAGCCGCATCTAAATACCAATTTTCCTAGGTTAAACGGTTTGTGCTGGGCGTTGATGAGTGAGTCAGGACCTATATATATATATATATAGGGTTATTCAAAGAGTGGTGAAAAGTCATCGATATGTAACCGTACGCTGAATTTCAGCGAACGGTGACATTTCGTGGCCAATCGGCTATTCTGAGTGCAGGCAGTTCGCCAAATGTTGGCGAATTGCCTGCACATACGGTTCTGTTCGAGGGAAGTGAAATCCCCCATAGAGAAGTGTAACCGATGTAAATATGTGTGTGTCTCTTTAAGAGCACAGTATGGGTTAATTCCCCTAATATCCCCCATTTTAGAGAAACTCCTGTATTATTGTGAATGTCTCCCCCCAAAGAAAGCTTTTGGTTTGTCTTGTTTTAATTTTGTGCAGCCGTTGAGGAGTTAATGCATTATGCTAATGAGGTATGACCTCATCTCCTGTGAGATCAGGCTTTTTCCTTCAGATCACGAGGCAGCTGGTGAGGTGGAAATCACTGAGGATATTCTCATTGCCGTGTTTTATATATGTTTTATTCAGATTAAAATCGTATGTTCCCAGCGATCCAGTTGCCGGTCTCATCTTTAATGCTCAACAAAACCACAAAACACAACTCAGAGTCCATACGAACGGGCAGTGAGGGTTTAGGCCGGTTACAGAAGCAATGTTATTATCGTCTATTCAGAGAACACCAAACAGCAGTGAAAGTTGCTGAAATGCCCTGCTGTTCGGTGGTTTCATTTGACAGGTTTATTCAGTAGAATCCCATAGGCTTCATTGTTAAGAATATTCCCGTTGTAATTCAATATCTAATAAACTGTTTATTATTTTATTCTACTGTAAAAAGTATTTTTAGATTTTTTTAGGATATTTTAGGCATTTTTTGGAATTTTTTTAAACTTTTTCCCTTTTTTTCTTCTTTTTTCTGTAACAGACCTTTTTATTATCATTCATAGGATCTTATGTGTAAATTCCAGACATTTTCGTTCAGTAGTTTTTTTGCAAACAGAGTTTGAATTTTCAAACTTTCAAGCGTACTGGTTTTTGTTTTTTTACCTCGTTCGTCTGCGTGTCGGCTTTTTCCGGCGGCTGCTCTGAACTTTGATTGGAGGCAAGTAGGCTTCTCTGGCAATTTCAGCGCGGTTAATCAAGCTGTTTTCTGTGGGTTTCAGTGAGTGTTCAGTTAGCAGGCAGCCATCAGAAATGATGGGGCCCCTTACTGAACCTCAGGATGGGCCCCCCTCGTAAACTTCCTCAACCTTTAACAGCTTTTTGCCCCTTCCAAAACAAAAAAAGGACATAACACAGCTCCACAGCAATAAAGCTCACAGTAATGTGCGGTGTGTATGAGCGTATCTGTCAAGTCTGGGGCTCAGAGGGGGCCCCGACACCCAGCAGCACCATCGACAAGCTGGGTGCCAGTAGTTGTGCTGGCTTCTGGAGCTCAAAAGGGCTGATCAGGAGGTGGGCACAGCATGATGACACCTGCCTGCCGGGTTTAAATACAGACAGCGCGATCCGGCTCATCGCACTGTCGTGAAGTTTGCTTCCCTCAGTGCTGAGTGTCTCCTGGCGATTCACTACTTGGTTGTTTTTTTCAGTCTCCATTATTACTTTGCTTGTATGAGAACCACCCCCCGTGTACCAGTCCTTGGCTATTCCTTGACCACTCTGACACTGACACTCTGACATTTTGGCTTATATGATAGATACCCGTTGTGTACCGTTTTGTCTATCCCTGACCACTCTAACACTGATCGATTTGGGCTTGTGTTAGGATACATCCTTGTATACTATCTGGCTTATTTCATGTATACCCTGTCCTGTGTGTTGATAAAACATTTCCTACTCACTGTTGGTAAAACATTTTTCACCTGCTGCTGATAAAACATTTCCCTGGGGTCTGGCTGGGCCTGGGGTCTGGCTGGGCTTTGGCTGGGTCCTGGGGTCTGGCTGTGCCTTTGGGTCTGGCTGGGCCCTGGAGTCTGGCTAGGCCCTGGGGTCTGGCTGGGCCTTGGCTGGATCCTGGGGTCTGGCTGGGCCTTTGAATCTGGCTGGGCCCTGGAGTCTGGCTAGGCCCTGGAGTCTGGCTGGGGTCTGGCTGGGACCTGTGGTCTGGCTGTGCTTCTGCTGGGCCCTGGGGTCTGGCTGGGACCTGGGGTCTGGCTGGGACCTGGGGTGTGGCTGGGACCTGGGGTCTGGCTGGGACCTGGGGTGTGGCTGGGCCCTGGGGACTGGCTGGGCCCTGGGGTCTGGCTGGGCCCTGGAGTCTGGCTAGGACCTGGGGTCTGGCTGGGCCCTGGGGTCTGGCTGGGCCCTGGGGTCTGGCTGGGACCTAGGGTCTGGCTGGGTCTGCTGGGCCCTGGGGTCTGGCTGGGCCTTGTCGGAGTCCTGGCTGGGCTTTGGCTGGGTCCAAGCTGAGCCCTGGGATCAAGGCTGGGCCTGGAGTCTGGCAGGGCCCTTGGGTCTGGCTGGGCGCTGGGGTCTGGCTGGGTCTGTGGTCTGGCTGGGACCTGGGGTCTGGCTGGGCTTGTGGCTGGGACCTGGGGTCTGACTGGAACTGGGATCTGTCAGAGCCCTGGGGACTGGCTGGGCCTGGGGTCTGGCTGGGCCTTGTGGTCTGGATGGGCCCTGGGGTCTGGATGGGCCCTGGGGTCTGACTGGGCCCTGGGGTCTGACTGGGCCCTGGGGTCTGACTGGGCCCTGGGGTCTGACTGGGCCCTGGGGTCTGACTGGGCCTGGGGTCTGGCTGGGCCCTGGCTCATTGCGATGCCGTCTTCTGTCCTGGCCCTCTGCTTCTTCTTCTCCTCTTCTATCTTCATGTTCTCTTCTTCTTCTCGTCTATCTTCTCTTCCATCTTCTTTTCCTCTTCTTTCTTCTCCTCCCAGCCATCGCAGCCAGCTTCTCCTTTGTGTGTGAGGGTGGCACCAAAGCAATGTGCTTGGGAAGCACAGGCACGGTGCTTGGCCCACCCACCCAGGAAGCTGCTGGCCAGTACAGCTCCAGATTCGGACTCCTTGAGTCTGATAGCAGTGCTGAAAAACTTATGGTGCCGACGGGGCCACAGCGGGACAGGCCCCCCGGCCACCGGGCCACTTACTGCAACATTGGGTGAAATGCCCTGATGGCGGCCCTGTCGGTGAGTGTTCGGTGAGTTTTCGGCGGGTTTGAGACGAGTTTTCCCTGCACTACAGGGGCCCTGTGGTGCTTGCTGAATACACCGCAGGGTCAGCGAAATAGGATCTCCGAATTGCCCGAAGTGCAGGGAATGAAACGTCACCGACCATACGGTGACTTTTCGATTCTCTTTGAATAACTCTGATAGTGTTGGAGCCAAGTGACGGGCATCGGGCAATAGGGAAAGCTTGTGTGCATGACAATCTGGAAATTATGTATATAGATAAATATTATCTCACAGAAGTGAGTACAGCCCTCACATTTTTGTAAATATTTTATTATCAGGGTTATTCAGAGAGCGTGAAAACCAGGAGAATGACTGGAAAATGGAAAATTCTAGGTCAAAATAGCCGATTTGGAAAGTGAGATGAAAGGGAGAATTTTTCTGGTTTGGCTATTTTGACCTAGAATTTTTCATTCTCCAATCATTCTCCAGTCATTCTCCTGCTTTTCGCGCTCTTTGAATAACCCTATATATCTTTTCATGTGACAACTAGGGATGAGCTGTTTGGTTCGGACGGTTCGGAGTTGGGACCGAACTTAGCCTGTTCATTCTGTTCGCGAACTCCGAACATTTCCAGGTGCTCGCCGCTAGGGATGAGCTGTTCGGTTCGGAGTTCGAACCGAACTTTGGTTGTTCGAAAGTTCGCGAACTTCAAACTTTTTGGGTGTGTTCGGTTCGAGTTCGCAAAAAAAAGTATAGAAAATACTTAAAAAAATACTGAAAAATCTATAAATAAAGAGACTCTTTACTGCAGAATATTATAAGCAACGGTTTATTAGATATTGAATTAAAAACTAATGTGTGCGTGCAAAGATTCTCAACTCTAAATGACCTGTCTTTTTCAAACGTCATAACAGGTGTTTTTAGTCTGGTCTAATCAATTTGATACATTGTAGACTATACTGAGGGAGTGGGGTGGTGGCTGCTTCTGATTGAGATTTGAGAAGTGTTAATTTCCCTCCTAAAACTTCTAATATGCTGTATTTCACCACTGTGTGCTCAGCTCATTTTTACCGCTTTCGCTCATCATGTTTAAACGCGATTTTGAAGCCACATTTTGTTAAATGACCGACATGTTATATATCGTTCTTTCCGGCAGACTCCGCAGATTCATAATATATCATTTTTATATGTATACGTCCTGTCATTGCTGTATATTATGAAAAAAATGCAATAAAAATTTAATTTTTAATCATCTGCAGTGTGTAAAGTAGAAAATGGAGGGGTACGGTGGAGGCGCTCATATCTAGATGTATCGATTTAGGTTAGTGCTGCCGACTAGGGGGTGGCACAGGCTCTCAATAGGATGTGCGGATAGAATCAAGAAGAGAGTATGGGGTTCCTAGTGGCGCAGTAATTTAATTTAAATATGCTCCTTATGTGATATAACCCAGATTGTATCGATAGCTAGTTGCATGTACCATACATATTACAGCATATAGTACAAAGTGCAAATGCAGATCACAGAGGGTATAAAGTGCTAGTGCAGCGGTCTGAACATGCAATAGAAATAAAGTGCAAATGCAGCAGTGCAAAATAATTCGATATAAAAAACTGTGCTAAAATCAAGATTCAGGCTATTGTAACCAATAGAGTCCGTAAAAAAGGACTGTATGCCGATGTTCGATACGTATTTAGAGGTCAGAAGTCTTTGCTAATGATTTCTCCAGTTATAAGTGGATGGGTGATGCACCAAAAGTGCTTGGGAATAGTGTCGATATTACCCTTTCCACAAATGTAACAGACTTGTTTGGACATATCCGTTCCTCTAATAGTCTTGATGGGCTCCGCAGCAGGAGATATAAGTGAAAAACAGAGGAGATAATAGTGCAATAACGTCTATATGTGTAAAACACAATAAATTAAAATTGCACACTTACAAATTCCAGAGCCTTTTGAATCCAGACTCTGGAGTGGAACGCCTTGTGCCTAAATACAGGGTGGTCACTGCCCTTCTTTACAAAGTCTTTTTACTTCACCTCAAGCAGGGGACACAAGAGTAGAAAAAGACAGCGCTCTTATAGCATGATACCAGCCTTGTACTCATATGTTAAGAAAGAGAGAAGAATCACACTTACCTATTCAGGAGCCTTAATGGTCCAGGCTCAACTGACATGCGGTGCTCCTTAGCGGTGAGCTCCTGAACCTCTTTAGCTGCTCACTCTGCGTCCGGATCGTGATTCGTTGTCAGGATCTGTCAGGGAACTGGTTCCGGGGTGACAAGTGTGAGCCCAATATGCAATGATGGGAAATAGGAAAAAACGTATATGAACAAAAAAGGGTTTATTAAGAATAAGGCATAAGAGGCAGTAAACAAATATGAATAAACAATTATGTAGCTGGGTAATAAGAAAGGAAAACACTGTATAAATAATAATCAGAAATAAGAAACTAAAAGGCAAGATGAGAGAAAGGTAGACCAAAAGTAACAAAACTAAACTACACTAAACTATACTACTACATATAAAGGAAAAGAGTAGATTGAACTTAGAGCAGGGTTAAACCAGATATGGAGAGAAATAGGAGAAGGAAGAGAAGAGATCTTTAGAAAGAATAAATAGGAAAAATAGAAACGGAAGATTCTTTGAGGAAGAGGGTCCTGGGTATGCAGAGGGGTCCTGGATCTGTAGAGCAAGGGGGTCCTGGATCTGTAGAGCAAGGGGGTCCTGGATCTGTAGAGCAAGGGGGTCCTGGATCTGTAGAGCAAGGGGGTCCTGGATCTGTAGAGCAAGGGGGTCCTGGATCTGTAGAGCGACAGATTCAGCGGGATGCGGGGTAGCAGGCTCTGAGGGTTCGGATGTAGGGCAACAGGCTGAGGATTCGGTAGGTTGTAGGGCAGTGACGACTGAAGGACCTGCGGGATGCAGGGCAGCTCCTTCTGTAGATCCTGCGATGTGTAGGGCAGCGATACCTAGAGAGTCTGCGAAGTGCAGGGCAGCGATGTCTGGAGAGTCTACGAAGTGCAGGGTTGCGATGTCTGGAGAGTCTGCGACGTGTAGGGTAGCGATGTCTGGAGAGTCTGCGAAGTGCAGGGCAGCGATGTCTGAAGAGTCTGCAAAGTGCAGGGCAGCGATGTCTGGAGAGTCTGCAAAGTGCAGGGCAGCGATGTCTGAAGAGTCTGCAAAGTGCAGGGCAGCGATGTCTGGAGAGTCTGCAAAGTGCAGGGCAGCGATGTCTGAAGAGTCTGCAAAGTGCAGGGCAGCGATGTCTGGAGAGTCTGCGAAGTGCAGGGCAGCGATGTCTGGAGAGTCTGCAAAGTGCAGGGCAGCGATGTCTGGAGAGTCTGCAAAGTGCAGGGCAGCGATGTCTGAAGAGTCTGCAAAGTGCAGGGCAGCGATGTCTGGAGAGTCTGCGAAGTGCAGGGCAGCGATGTCTGGAGAGTCTGCGAAGTGCAGGGCAGCGATGTCTGGAGAGTCTGCAAAGTGCAGGGCAGCGATGTCTGGAGAGTCTGCGAAGTGCAGGGCAGCGATGTCTGAAGAGTCTGCAAAGTGCAGGGCAGCGATGTCTGGAGAGTCCGCGAAGTGCAGGGCAGCGATGTCTGGAGAGTCTGCGACGTGCAGGGCAGCGATGTCTGGAGAGTCTGCGACGTGCAGGGCAGCGATGTCTGGAGAGTCTGCGAAGTGCAGGGCAGCGATGTCTGGAGAGTCTGCGACGTGCAGGGCAGCGATGTCTGGAGAGTCTGCGAAGTGCAGGGTAGCGATGTCTGGAGAGTCTGCGAAGTGCAGGGCAGCGATGTCTGGAGAGTCTGCAAAGTGCAGGGCAGCGATGTCTGGAGAGTCTGCGAAGTGCAGGGTAGCGATGTCTGGAGAGTCTGCGACGTGTAGGGCAGCGATGTCTGAAGAGTCTGTGACGTGCAGGGCAGCGACAGAAGACAGCTCCTTCCTAGTGAGAGGTCCACTAGGACAATGCAGAAGCGTCTTGCTTTGGGAGTGACCCTTATTTATAGTGGAGAAATCAAGATGTTATGGCTAGCACCTGGTTGCTGGAACAACTTGGTTCTGTAGGAGAATCATTGTTATTTCGCTGAGACACTTTGCCTTTAGTTCTTTTATGGCGCCGGCGGCTAGGAACCTGACATTCGTTAGGTATCTGTGGTTCTGCTATTAGTCTTATCAGATTCAAAGGCTGGTGAAATTAGGTATACAAAACAGCTAAATACTCTTAAGAGTTGAATGAAATAATTTATTGTGCAAAATACATAGATAGCTAAAAGTACATAAAAAAGTGGGGGGAGGAGGGGGGTCGAGACGCGTTTCGGTGCAGCCAGCACCTTCCTCAGTCGATGTGTGTAGAAGAATAGGGGGATCTGAGGCCTCCCATGGGCCCCCTTTTTATTTGGGGATCATAGGTGGTGTCTGTCGGCTGTTCGTAGTTGACGTCCGGGTACGTGCGGTGCCGCGATCCCGTGATGCCGGTCGCGTCATCATTCTGCGTCGTGGCCATCTTTGTTTTGCGTTCCACCGCAAGGAGGAATCGTTTTTGTCCATGTATCATGACAATCTAGTTTGCTATAAGAGATACATTGATGATATCTTTTTAATCTGGAAAGGAGGAGAAAACATTTTACGGGAATTTTTAATCAAATTGGATCAGAATAATAGGGGAATTAAGCTCACAACGACATGGAGCAGCAAACGCCTTAATTTTCTAGATCTGAGCATCAACATTCAAGACAACATGATAAGAACCGAAACATTTTTTAAGACAGTAGATGCAAACAGTTTTATTGAGAAAACCAGCTGTCACTTACCTCAATGGCTGGATGGAGTACCAAAAGGACAGTTCCTTCGAATCAGAAGGAACTGTACAGATCTCAGCGCCTACGACAAACAGTCAAATAAACTGAAAGAAGACTTCGTCGAAAAGGGATACGATATGGACATATTAGAAAAAAATAGGTCTGAAGTAAGGAACCTGCAGCAAAACGACCTACTGAAGAAAAAGAAGAGTAATGAACCTTTGGGGTTCAATCCCAACGTACCATTCATCTTCACTTACAACGCTCAGAACAGAATGGTTAGAATGACTATAAGAAAATATTGGCCGATCTTGAGAAAAGATCCAGTATTGAAGGACCTTCTACCGGAGAATCCAAGGATAATTTGCTGCGGTGTGAACAATCTAAAAATGAAACTTACGCATAAGCACACACAGAAGAATACTGTACGACCCAATCATTTTAACATTCAAAAAGGCTTCCACCAATGGGGCAATTGTTTAAACTGCAGGAATACACGAAGTAAGAAACAAATCATCACAACACTGGACGGAATCACAGGACCTATTACGATCAAAGATGTAATCACTTGCTTTACGAAAAATGTGATATACCTACTGACCTGCCCGTGCGGCTTGAAATATGTAGGTAGGACCACCAGACCACTCAATGTCCGCATACAAGAACATATTAGGAATATTAGGAACGGACTTGAAAATCACATTGTCCCTCTACATTTTGAATTCAAACATGCTCAGAACCCAGAAGGCTTAAAATCTGTCGGTATAAAGAAAGTAGAGGTACCTTGGAGAGGTGGCAACTTCGAGTAAATAATTGGACAAACCGAAATGAGTCTGATTTTTAAATTAGATACTATGCAGCCTCAAGGCCTAAATGCCGACTTCGAACTTTGCCATTTTCTCAACTAATACCCCATATTCTCTTTCTACTGTTGTAGACCATCATACTTCCTTTAGATCATCCGCTACAACTGTGATCATATAGACTGGGATATACATATTTACCACTCTCTGCTATAACCTATGCCTCCCCTCCTCCATTCTCCTTATTCTCCTATTAATTATGACATATAGACTAGGCAATTTTATTTGAACACCCCCTGTTTGCACCACATTGTATTTTAAACACCCGATACCATATAATTTATGTATTTATTATGTACTGTATGGAACACTCATTACAATTTTTTATAGCATTCATATATGGAGTCAGCACTATAGTGGTTTCAATGCTCCATATATTTTAGTTTTTTATATACCCCAATTTTTATGTTTTTTTTTTGCTTATATATAACATATGAAACACCCCATATAATCTATGTATTTATTATGTACTGTATGGAATACCCATTATATTTTTTATATAGTGGTTTTAATGCCCCATATATTTTACCTTTTAGTCCATTATAATATTCAGATGTCAGGCCGCTATGCTACATGATCCCTGAATTATATTGACTATTATTCCCAACAGGGACCTCTGCCCCCTCTCTGTGCATATGTATAGCTCTGTTTTTGAGGCATTAAGACTGACACGGACTCTTAACTACCTCACGAACGCATCAAAACACTGAGAAGCACGAAGTGGAACGCAAACTATGCGGTGGAACACAAAACAAAGATGGCCGCAACGCAGAATGATGACGCGACCGGCATCACGTGATCGCGGCACCGCACGTACCCGGAAGTCAACTACGAACAGCCGACAGACACCACCTATGATCCCCAAATAAAAAGGGGGCCCTTGGGAGGCCTCAGATCCCCCTATTCTTCTACACACATCGACTGAGGAAGGTGCTGGCTGCACCGAAACGCATCTTGACCCCCTCCCCCCCCCACTTTTTTATGTACTTTTAGCTATCTATGTATTTTGCACAATAAATTATTTCATTCAACTCTTGAGAGTATTTAGCTGTTTTGTATTCCTAATTTCACCAGCCTTTGAATCTGATAAGACTAATAGCAGAACCACAGATACCTAACGAATCACGATCCGGACGCAGAGTGAGCAGCTAAAGAGGTTCAGGAGCTCACCGCTAAGGAGCACCACATGTGTAACAGTTGAGCCTGGACCATTAAGGCTCCTGAATCGGTGAGTGTGATTCTTCTCTCTTTCTTAACATATGAGTACAAGGCTGGTATCATGCTATGAGTGCGCTGTCTTTTTCTGCTCTTGTGTCCCCTGCTTGAGGTGAAGTAAGAAGACTTTGTAAAGAAGGGCAGTGACCACCCTGTATTTAGGCACAAGGCGTTCCACTCCAGAGCCTGGATTCAAAAGGCTCTGGAATTTGTAAGTGTGCAATTTTAATCTATTGTGTTTTACACATGTAGACGTTATTGCACTATTATCTCCTCTCTTTTTCACTTATATCTCCTGCTGCGGAGCCCATCAAGACTATTAGAGGAACGGATATGTCCAAACAAGTCTGTTACATTTGTGGAAAGGGTAATATCGACACTATTCCCAAGCACTTTTGGTGCATCACCCATCCACTTATAACTGGAGAAATCATTAGCAAAGACTTCTGACCTCTAAATACGTATCGAACATCGGCATACAGTCCTTTTTTACGGACTCTATTGGTTACAATAGCCGGAATCTTGATTTTAGCACAGTTTTTTATATCGCATTATTTTACACTGCTGCATTTGCACTTTATTTCTATTGCATGTTCAGACCGCTGCACTAGCACTTTATACCCTCTGTGATCTGCATTTGCACTTTGTACTACAGTATATGCTGTAATATGTATGGTACATGCAACTAGCTATCGATACAATCTGGGTTATATCACATAAGGAGTATATTTAAATTAAATTACTGCGCCACTAGGAACCCCATACTCTCTTCGCAGTCTGTAAAGTGTTGTTTTTTTTCACATTTTAGCACATGAGCGTTTGCGGTTATGTTTTCTATGGGGTGCGCTTGTACAAAAATTAGAAATGAGGACTTGTTACATTTTGTGGGGGGAATTACGTGATTTATAGCAAACGCACGCCATAGAAAAAAATCATTAGTGCATCATCGTTCACATTATAATTGCAATGTGAACAATATTGCTGCATTAATAAAAATAACACACAAAAAAAATACATGTTTTTATTTTATTTTTTATTTTTTTTACTTTATACCTGGTCATGTTGGGTATCATTCAAAAGGCCATGCTCAGGCTTTTCGATTGACACCCTCCATGACCCACTAGATACCTGGAGATATCGGGTTTCAAATGAACCCCCCCATCTCCACCAGGGTATTTGTCTGGGCAATATATATACGCATGATATGAGCTGGCCTGGGCAATATATATATATACGCATGATGAAAATTTGCAAAGGATAAGGCACGCAAAGTGAAATTTTGATGTGTCTGAAATTGAAATTTACGTGACAACTCTTATTTTTTTTTCGTTAATTTATATTTGTTTAATACGGTTAATTTTAATTTGTTTAATAGAGTTAATTTAAAATGGTTTATTACAGTTTATTTATATTTATTTTACCTTTACTGTAGGTGCTTTTCAAACTTTATTCTTAAGTAAAAAGAAATTTAGCAGTTTCATGTTGTGTCGTTCTTTTTTTTTGGGGGGGTGCAAGTAGCTGGTCTTGCCTAGGGCGCAAAATAGTCTAGCACCGGCCCTGACCGCATGGTCCACCTCTGCACTCTTCCACAATACCACAGAGGGGTTACTGTATGATGGCACTTGCTGGCCTGGCACCAAAGGCACAATATTTGGCTGCACTGCCACTGACGCCTTTTATCAGATTCATATCCTCAGAGGGGTGAGACTGTGTGACGGCACTGTTGCTGACGCTAAAGGCCCAATTTTAGGCTAGGATCAAACGAACGCATTTTTTGCAGCGAATGTCAAAAAGTGCGTCTAAACGCATTTGAGGTATTTTTTCACGGAAAGCACTTAAACGGTCTTCTGATGCGCATTTTTGTGCGTGATTTTTTACAGATCCAAACCAGGAAACTATGGGTGTCTGGGCATTATGTTGGCCGGACATGAGCAGCGTCTAATGTCTCCTAATCATGCACACACGCCGCTATGCAGACACAGCGCACTCTGTACGTCAGTACTAGCGGTTCAGCGTTTTCGAAAAAATGCGTTCATTTTCCACTTGCGTTGCGCGGCCGGACTTCGTATATTGGCCATCATTGCGTGTCATTTGCTGCTAGTGCGGCCATGATTAAGTGCGCCTAAACGCACGTTAAAAGTGCGCTAGTCTGACCCCAGCCTTAAAGCACCTATTGTTACTTTCATCCAAAGCCTGCATAAGTTTCACAATAATTTAGCCAAAAAAATCACTAAACTTTTTCTGTGTGTCCGAAAATGTCTCCTCTTTTCATACAGACTGCCGCCCCAAGCAGTTGTTTATGGATAGATTAAAGGAAAAGCATTTACCATCATTTGAAACATAATTTTTTTGTTTTTAAGTGTTTCTATACATCCTACAAATCCGCCACTTCACAGGCAGATTATGGGGACCTCCTAAACACGATAATTGAAGGCATTTTTCGTTTTTATTTTTAACCCTTATTTCATGGAAAACTCACTGTCCCTTTAAAAACATTTTTTTTTAAATTTTTTGTCCTTGTTTCCTGTCCCCCAGGGCACTACCCGGACCCCCATACACCTTTTATGGCAAATATCTAGCATATATGCCCTCTTGGAGGGCACTCTAAAAACCGAATTTCCAGCCCCATTGACTTGTATTGAGTTCGAGTTCGGGTTCGGATTCGAACATTTGGAAAGTCCGGGTTCGGATCCGAACTGAACTCGGGGGGTGTTCGGCTCATTCCTATTCGCTGCATGTTCGACCACAATGCACCACAATGGACCACAATGCACTTTTCCACTGGCCTGAAGCTCGTAATTGGCTACAGCCTTGCACCTGACCACAGGTCTGGTACAAGAAAGGTTCAACACTATGCCAATCATGGCTCAGAGTCCTAATTGGGCAAATTTTGCCCAATCATGGGCTCACAGAGCTAAGTCCCTCAGCACACTATATAAGGTTTCCACGCAGCGCTTCTGCACGCTTTTGAGAGGAGATTTCATAGGAGATAGTTGTTGTGTGTTCTTACTGCAGGTCTGTCACGCTACTAGAAGGTCTGGGGGGTCTCATTTCTACCAAATATCTGGGAATTGAGGTGATGTGTGTCTTGTCACTGCCAGCAAGTATTTTGGGGGTCACAAATTTCTACAAAACATCTGGGAATTGAGGTGATCTGTGTCTTGTCACTGCCAGCAAGTATTTTGGGGTCACAAATTTCTACAAAATATTTGGGAATTGTTATAATCCGTGTGTTCTCACTGGTTGCCACCCATCAGGGGGTCTCACTGATTTTTAGGAGGTTTCTGAGACTCGTGATCTGTGGCTTCTCACTGCCACCCATCAGGGGGTCCCACATACTTCTAGCAGATTTATGTGAATTTTAATTTGTGTCTTCTCACTGCCACCCATCAGGGGCTCCCACATACTTCTAGCAGATTTATGCGAATTGTAATTTATGGCTTCTCACTGCCACCCATCAGGGAGTCTCACTGATTTATAGGAGGTTTCTGAGACTTGTAATCTGTGGCTTCTCACTGCCACCCATTAGGGTGTCTCACTGATTTATAGGAGATTTCTGAGACTTGTAATCTGTGGCTTCTCACTGCCACCCATCAGGGGGTCTCACTGATTTATAGGAGGTTTCTGAGATTTGTAATCTGTGGCTTCTCACTGCCACCCATTAGGGTGTCTCACTGATTTAGAGGAGATTTCTGAGACTTGTAATCTGTGGCTTCTCACTGCCACAAATCAGGGGGTCCCACATACTTCTAGCAGATTTATGCGAATTGTAATCTGTGGCTTCTCACTGCCACTCATGAGGGGGTCACACTGATTTATAGGAGGTTTCTGAGATTTGTAATCTGTAGCTTCTCACTGCCACCCATCAAGGGGTCTCACTGATTTATAGGAGGTTTCTGATATTTGTAATCTGTGGCTTCTGACTGCCACCCATCAGGGGGTCTCACTGATTTATAGGAGGTTTCTGAGACTTGAAATCTGTGTCTTCTCACTGCCACCCATCAGGGGGTCACACTGATTTAAAGGAGGTTTCTGAGACTTGTAATCTATGGCTTCTCACTGCCACCCATCAGGGGGTCTCACTGATTTATAGGAGGTTTCTGAGATTTGTAATCTGTGTCTTCTCACTGCCACCCATCAGGGGGTCACAAGGATTTATAGGAGGTTTCTGAGTCTTGTAATCTGTGGCTTCTCACTGCCACTCATCAAAGGGTCACACTGATTTAAAGGAGGTTTCTGAGATTTGTAATCTGTGGCTTCTCACTGCCACCCATCAGGGGGTCTCACTGATTTATAGGAGGTTTCTGAGATTTGTAATCTGTGGCTTCTCACTGCCACCCATCAGGTGGTCCCACATACTTCTAGCAGATTTATGAGAATTGTAATCTGTGGCTTCTCACTGCCACCCATCAGGGGGTCACACTGATTTATAGGAGGGAATTGTAATCCGTGTCTTGTCACTGGCTGTCAGCTATCAGGGTGTCTCACTGAGTTATACCAGAGATCTGTAAATCTTTAATCTTTATACCAGAGTTGAATCAGAGTTCTGTATATATTTAATCTATATATCACTCACCATATCTGAAAGAACAAAAAGGACAGGCAGACGCTCCCAGACACAGATAAGAGGGCAAGCAGCCCCTGTGTCGGGAGACTGTGCCTCTGGTCATGGTGTACGTGGTGCATCCTCTGCAGGGGCACACTTGTCCTTTCTAATTGGTGCTGGCCGTCTTCTTAAGCAGCAGCAACATACAGAGGATTTGGTGGATTGGCTAACCAGGCCATCCTCATCCTCCGAGTCCTCTGCCAGCCAGGCTTGTAGTGCTTTACAGTCCACCTCAGCTGCCAAAGCACCTAATGCAGCCTCCATGTCCACAGCTACTCCTGCCGTAGCCTCGCTATCACACACGGAGGAGTCAGCTGAATTGTTTGACTACAATGACAGTGACATGCTGCTTGAGGATGCGCAGCAAGTACAGTGCTCTGATTCAATCTCTGAGGTTGAGGAAGGGAGTATAATCAACATAGAGGAAGGGGGTGCCAGTGATGACACAAAAATAACTGGCACTCATGTTGCCCCAGCAGCTGCAGCATACTGACAAGTTGGCTCCAGTGACGAAGAGATAGGGGGTGAAGATGACATTGATGATGAGGTCACTGACTCCACCTGGGTGCCAGATCGAACAGAGGAATCAAGTGAAGAGGAGGGGGAGGAGGAGGAGGCACAGCAAACCCGATGCACAACATCCTCTATGACCAACCATAGCACTAGTCAGTCCAAGGCATCAGATGTCAAAGCTGCTCCGGTGCAGAGGGCTATTGACTCAAAGCACACACGCAGGAACTCTGCTGTCTGCGTGGAGTTCTTTAAGAAATGTGCAGCAGATCCCACCATTGCTATTTGTAATCTATGTCAGATGAGGCTTAAGCGTGGGAAAGACACCGGACACTTGGGTACCACGTGCTTCAGGTGACATATGACCTCCTGCCACACATCTCATTGGCGCAAAACTTTGCGTAGGTCCTCCTCTTCCTCATCTGTCTCTACCCCCACTGTATGTCCTGCCATGTCATTGCCTACAACCTCCACTGACAGGGATGATGCTACAGTAATGGATGTACCAGCTCCTTCCTCACAATGTGACAGCATCCCATCAGCTGAAGATTTACGCAGTCAGATTACATTGCAGCAGCTGCTGCAGCGTAAGAAAAAATATAGTCCCAACCATCCCCAAGCACAGCATCTAAATGCCAGCTTAGAAAAATTACTCGCATTGCAGCTGCTGCCTTTCCAGCTGGTTTACTCTTCTCCCTTCCGTGAATTTGCTGAATGTGCTGTACCACAGTGGCAGGTTCCAAAACGCCATTACTTTTCATGCAAGGCTATTCCAGCACTATACCAGCATGTGGAAGACAATGTTATCCAGTCATTGGGAAAGGCATGCAGCAACAAGGTGCATGTGACTTTAGACACGTGGTCCAGCAAGCATGGACAGGGTTGTTACATTTCCTTCACGGCACACTGGGTAACTCTGATTGCAGCTGGGAGGGATCCAAGATGGGGCTCTGTGCTGGAGCTTGTTCATCCACCACGCCTCCAGAAAGCTGCTTGTGTGAGGTCTGTCTGCTCCACCACCACCACCTCTCCCTCTTTCTCCTCCTCCTTCTGTGTTTCTGGTGAAGTGGCAGTTAAACCGACGCCTGACAGGGTCTACGCAATGGCTCAAGCAAAAAGAAGCCATACTGTGCTTGAGCTGGGTTGTTTAGGGGACATGAGCCACACGGGCCAGAAATTCTGTCAGCTTTGCAGGGCCAGATGCAGAGATGGTTAACACCACGCCAGCTTCAGCTGGAAATGATCATCTGTGATAATGGCAGCAACCTTTTCTCCGCCATACGCAAGGGTAAATTGATGCATGTAGCATGCCTAGCACACATCCTAAATCTAGTGGTACAGCGTTTTCTAACCAAGTACCCAGGGCTGCCAGAGTTTCTCAGCCAGGCCAGAAAAGTCTGCAGCCACTTCAGACGGTCATTCCCAGCAAGCGTTCGCCTGGCAGAAATTCAAAGAGAATTCCACCTTCCCACAAACCATCTGATCTGTGACATGCCCACCAGGTGGAACTCGACATTAGCAATGCTGCAGCGTCTGCTCAAGCAGCAGAGGGCCATCAATGAGTACCTGTGTGAGTATGGCACAAGGACAGGTTCAGGTCAACTTGTTTTTTTCCCCCCCGCAGTGACTGATGATCAAGGATGCATGCACTGTACTGTCACCATTTGAGGAGGCAATGTGGATGGTGAGCAGGGACAGTGCATGCATCAGTGACACAATTCCTTTAGTGTTCCTGCTGGAGCACACTCTGCAGGGAATTATAGATGTGGCTCTAGAGGCAGAGCAGTGGGAGGAAGAGGAGGCCTTCCCTAGCTCTCAAGGCCCCAGTCTTTCTGCAGACAGCATTCCAGCGGGTCCTCCTCAGATCAGACAGGAGGAGGATGAGGAGGAGGAGGAGTAATATTTTTGTAGTGGGGGCATTGAAGGTGGGGATTCCTCAAGGGAGGGTTTCGTGTGCCCAGAAACACAAGGGCTAGTGCATGGCTGGGAGGAGGAAGTGCACGGTGGGGTCATCCTCATTGACCAGGAAGACTCAGAAGCTAATGCCACCTCCAACCTACGCTGCATGGGCTCCCTTATAATACAAAGCCTGCTAAAGTACCCCAGGATTTGTGCTATCAAGGAGAGGGATCATTACTGGTTGGCAACCCTTCTTGATCTACGATACAAGAGTAAAGTTGCAGAGCTCATCCTGCCTGCGCAGAGGGAGCAAAGGATGAAAAAGCTTGAGGACGATCTAAAGCGACACTTGTGTAATACCTTTCCAGGCACTGGTAGGTTACCAAGTGATGACACACGTGCTTCTGAGGCTGCGGATGACCAGAGGAATAGTGGTGAAGGCCAGGGCCGCTTGACTGATGAAATATTTCAGTCCACGATGCCCAGGGACGCCAAATGTAGGCACCCATTGCCAGCGTCTTCACCATATGGTGCAGGACTACCTAGGGGCAAGGGCAGACCTGGATACCTTTCCAGCAGATGATCCACTGGCTTACTGGGGGTTGAGATTGGATCACTGGCCAGAACTTAGCCAATATGCTATGCAGCTACTAGGTTACCCTTTATCCAGCGTACTTTCTGAAAGGACGTTCAGTGCTGCTGGAGGTTTTGTCACAGACAAAAGAGTGCGTCTGTCCACTGACTCTGTAGACCGGCTGACATTTATAAAAATGAATCAGTCCTGGATCAGCAGTTATCAATCCCCTGATGCTGACGTAACAGAATAGATCGTGGATGTTTTCTGCATTGACAAAACCTCCTGCACTGAACTCTTCCACAATACCACAAAAGGGTGTGACAGGAGGAGAGGAGTGGTGTTTGAGGGACGGTATGTGTCCCCTCGAGTTTTGTCATATTGTTGGGACTAGCACTCCAGGCCGGAGTTTGGGTTCAGCTCGGGGCACACAAATCTCCGGGTTTTGCAGTTTTCCCTGGGGAGGCTTAATTGATTGAGGGATGCTGCTAGAGGGAAATAAAAGCAGGAAGTGAGGTTCATTCAGGTCTCCACCCTGGGACTCAGACCAGCTACTGAGGGAGCAAAGCTGAACCAGAGATCAGGCTGCAAAAAGGAAAGGTTGGAATACACTTTGTTGTCTGAAGCGGTAGTGAGGGAAAACCTTAACTGATTAGTTAGTGCCGGACAGGCAAGGGTATTGTTTTGTTTTGTTTTGTTTCTTGGCCTGTATGCAGCTCTTGAATAAAAGTACAGAGGGCTGTACATTGTAAAGAAATCCTGCGATTGGGACTACCTTTATCCTGGGAAGGGTACCCCCCATTTGAGCTGTACCCCACAAGGGTTACAGTGTGAATGCACTTGCTGCCATGAAAGTCACAATATTTGGCTTCACTGACGCCTGTGCCACATCTATATCGTTTTAATTTTTTGAACCGCAGGGTCCAACCCTGCACTCTTCCACAATACAACAAAAGGGTTACGGTGTGAATGCACTTGCTGCCATGAAAGGCACAATATTTGGCTGCACTGACGCCTGGCCACACCTATATCATTTTTTTTTATTTTTTTTTAAATATAAAGTTTATTGAATTTTCAAAAAAAAGGGAAGGAGGGGGTACAAAAATCAAAAAGGGGGAAAACAGGGAAATAAAGATATGCACCACAATATAAAACACATTGTAACATGACACGTCAGCTTCACAGAGCTGTATGACATCGACATATATAAGTCACTGAAATAGCCCCAACAAGACCTTAAAGTGTGACGGTATAAGTATCCCAAATAGTCCAGTGATCTTTACAGACCCCTTTCAATCCCATCAAAGACCTGGCCATGGCATCAAGGGACCTTAATTCCCCCATCCTAGTTTTAACCATACCCACTGTGGGCACCTTATCTGATTTCCAGTTGAAGGCTATTAAATTAGTGGTGACAGATAAGATATGAGCTAAAAGTTGTTTCTGAAAATGGGTAAGGGAGGAGGGGAACATTTGGAGAAGAAAAATATCGGGAGATGGAATAATGTCCACTCCAAGGACCTCCGAACTCAGTGAAGCGATCTGATCCCAAAAATTTGTAAGACGGGAGCATGACCACCATACATGGAAAAACGACCCATCCTCCTCCTCACACCTCCAACAGGTCTTGTAAACGTTAGGTTTAAAATGGTGTTGCCTGTCGGGGGTAATATACCAGCGGTACAGAACCTTCTTCCTAGCTTCCGTTAGCGAGATACATCTAAACTTTTTACAGTCCAATAAAAAACTGTCTCTCCATTGGTCTGAGGTAAAAGATTGATTCAGGTCTCGTTCCCATGTCTCTTGGAATCGCCACCGTTTAATTTGAGGTCTAGTTAATAACTGCTGATATATCAGAGTTTCGGGAGTGGGGAGTGGGGTGCAAATAGTAGTTTTCAAACAGAGTGAGGAGGTCCGAGCTAGGGGGGGAGATGTATTAGACTATATTGCGAGAGACAAGAGCGTAGCCTCAAAAAATGAAAGCCGAGTTTAGCATGTAGGGAGTGTTTCTTCTGGAGCTGCAGGAAGGGAAGAAGGTCATGCATAAAAATAAAATAGTTTGCCTAGCAAAGCCCAGCTCCACGGACGGGGATCAAAATCAGGGATCAGGTGAGTAAACATCGATATGGCGGAGGCCAAAGATAGGGGGTGTATTGCCGTCAGGGCGGAGCGTGTCACATCCCAGACACGAATGAGAAGTGTCGCCATGTCAGGTAGCACGTTTATTGGCGGTCTGGAAGTTTTTGGCGTCCATAAGAATCCCAAAAAATCATGTGGGAGCGTGCAGGGTAAGAGCAGGGCAGTCCACTGGGGGAGATTAATCCCCGTAAAGAGGCGGCCAAGGTTCGTAAGCACCGCTGCCCTAAAATACAACAGTAAATTAGGTAAACCCAATCCCCCTCTGGCCACAGGTTGGTGTAAAAGAGCAATTTTAATGCTAGGTCTCCTGCCTCGCCATATAAAGTTAGAGAGGGTTGAGAGAATAGTCGCAAAAAAGGACATTGGGACTGTCAGCGGCAATGCCCTAAAAACATACAACAGTTTAGGCAATAACATCATTTTTATCGCATTAATCCTTCCTGCCCATGATATCTCTACAGTAGACCATTGCTGACACAGGTTAGAGGTTAGAGCAATAAGAGGTGTATAATTAAGCGCAAAAAGTTGGGATTTAGTAAATGTCAGTTTGATTCCTAAATATGTCAAGGAGCTACTACACCAGTCATATGGGTAGGTTCATTTGAGGGAGGTTAGATCAGAGACCGGGATATTATATGGTAGGGCTTGGGTTTTATGAACATTAATTTTATGGTAAGACAATTTCCCATATGCCTCTAAAATGGAGTGAAGAGCAGTCAAGGAGGTAAGGGGATTGGTCAATGTAAGTAGGATGTCGTCAGCAAAAAGACTCAATTTATAAGCAGAAGGGCCCACCATAAGACCCTACACCTCATCAGCTTGTCTTATAGCTTGTGCAAGCGGTTCCAGTGCTAGTGCATATAAAAGGGGGGAGAGAGGGCAGCCCTGCCTGGTGCCATTCGTTATGGAAACCACTGAGGACAGAAAACCAGCTGTTAACACATGGGCATTTGGAAAGGAATAGAGCACCAAAATGGCCCCAATAAACTCCCGGGGGAAAATTAAATTTCAGGAGAGTGTGTTCCAAGAACACCCAATGGAGTCGGTTGAACGCCTTTTCGGCATCAAGCGAAAGCATCAAAGTCGGTGTGTTGGATCGCATAGCATGGTCCATCAAAGCCATAGCCTTGATAGTATTATCAGGGCCCTGTCTGGATGTGATAAATCCAACCTGATCATCAGCTATTAGTAGGGGCATGATGTCGACCAGTCTGGTAGCTAGTATCTTAGTATAAAGTTTAGCATCTACATTAAGAAGAGAGATAGGTCTATATTTGGAACATTTATCGGCGGGTGGAGACGTCTTGGGGATAGTAACAATAGTAGCGGACAACCAATCAGTAGTTGCGGTCCCCGATTTAAATACATGAGTTAGCGCAGAGAGGAGAGGGGCATTGAGGCGAGCAGAAAAGGATTTATAGTAGGCTGTCGTGAAACCGTCCGGGCCCAGCGCTTTATTAGATTTGAGGGAGGATAAGGCCAAGGTGAGTTCTGTCAGAGAGGGAGAGGAGAGTAGATTGGGAAGATATGTGTCTGGCAAAGAAGGTAGGTGCAGTCGCTGGAGGAAAGGAAAAATCTCCGATATATTGGGTTGAGGCAGCGTGGTCTCTTGTTTTAAATTATACAAAGTGGAGTAATACTCGGCAAAAGAATCTGCAATCTGTTGAGGGTGGTAGCACTTTGATCCGTCTGCAGCTGTCAGATGATCAATTTTTGACTTCGCCACCTTTTTTCTCAATCTAGTGGCCATTATCCTACTCGTCTTATTATTGTACAGATACATCTTAGTTCGCAACCTGCGCGCCGCCCATACGTAATCCCGTTTATCCATTTCCATCAGCTGCAGTTGGAGTCCAACTAAGGTGGATCGTGTAGTCGGGTCTGTTTGTTTCTTATGTAGGGTCGTGACTTGGTGTATTTGGTGCAGTAAGGTCAGTCGATGGGAAGAGTTCTGCTTTTTTAAATATGAGCCCCATTTAATCAGTATGCCTCTCACTACCGTTTTATGTGCTTGCCATATAGTAAGGGGGTTCACGTCTGGGGTGGTGTTCTCTTTAAAGTAATTCTCTAAGGTGCGCTGAACGTCCTCTACAACTTCTGGGCGGGACAAAAGGGACTCGTTTAAATGCCAGGGTGATCGTCCCGTAGGGGCACGGGAGTCGGGTGAGATGTAGAGTGATAGGTGCGTGGTCAAACCAAGACATAGAGCCCAGTTTGCAATCCGATACCAAATTCAGTAGCTCCGCCGTCACATAGAAGTAGTCTATTCTGGAGTAAGTTTTATGCACTCCTGAGTAGAAAGAATAATCACAGTCGTCAGGGTTCAGAATGCGCCATATATCAAATAATTGGAACTCCGCTAAAAGAGCAGCAAAGTTGCAAGCTACAGACCGCTGCGCTCTGGTAGATCGGGGCGGCAAGTCAAGGGATTGATTAAAGTCTCCACAGATCACGAGTCGTCCCGAGGAGACTCCAAGCAACCTAACCATTGCTGCACGGAGGAAAGTGAGTTGACCAGTGTTAGGACAATAGAAATTAGCGATGGTATACGGGGTTCGATTTATATCACATATTAGAAAGAGGTATCGCCCATTAGGGTCGGTGATCACCCTGTGCAGGTTAAAAACCACATTCTGGTGAATGAGAATGGAGACTCCTCTCGCTTTCACAGGAGCCGTGGCGTGGAAGTGATGGGAGTAATGTGGGAGGTATAATTTAGGGTGGGCAGACGTTTTAAAGTGGGTTTCCTGAAGACACACCACGTCAGGGGGTTGGTGTCTCAGATCAGCATATAGAGAGTGTCGTTTATATGGGACATTCAGACCCTTCATATTTAACGAAACAATTTTAAATACCATTATGGAGTTTGAAATAGGTCAAGAAGAGCAGGTAAAATACACATCTCCGGGTCTCGTGTCCCGTCGGTGAAACATCATACAAGGAACATTTAAAGTTAGACATTTACGCACATAATACCAGAAAAATCGGGCATGTCCAGAACAGCTTCTGAGTTTCAAGTGAAGCTTAGAAAAAGAGTAATGTGGTGCAAATAAAACAAAAGAAAAAACAGGAAAAAACGAGTAAAGGATAAAAACTGATAAGAAAACGGTCAGTGCAAACGGCACTGGAAAAATATATACAGTACCTCTCCTAGGCCACAGAAGATTCGGGCCAACCCTGGTCATACCAGGGGGAGTAGAGGGGTGTGCTCGGACAGACACACTCCAGAGGTGGAGAAAAAAAAGCAGGAAAGGAGCGGCCACTCAGCGATGCTCCCGCTCTATCCAAGTCGTAGCGCGGCCGGTCAGGACAATATAAGCCTCAGGAATCGCACGGGTGCCACCCACAATAAAAAGAAAAAACAAACCCATAGGTCAGCAAGTGTAGGATCTCTAAGTAGCTTTTATTTGGTCGTGTTCACTCGATGCCACTCCGGTGAAACCTTTTGCGGTGACGGAGGAGCTTGTTGAGGTGGCGTAAATTCACCCAATAGGTTCCACGTCTGAAGAGCAGCCAGGCCTTCGCCGACATCCCGCAAGACTGTCATCGCTCCGTTGCGAGTCACCAGAAGCTTTATTGGAAATCCCCAGCGATATTGAATCTGATGGTTTCGCAGGACTTTGGTCACAGGTAGGAATTCTTTGCGTTTTGACATAGTAGCAGCGGATAAATCAGGGAAAAACAGAAGATCGGCGTATGGCGGAGGCAGGGCCGTCGCGTTTCTCATAGCGGAGAGAAGGGATTCTTTGATCCGGAAGAAGTGAACCCTCATCAAAACGTATCTAGGAACCGTTTAATCCAGGTGTCGCAGCTTCGGGATACGGTGTACTCTGTCGAGCTGTAAGTCCGCGTCCAGCTTTTCCGGTAGCAGAGTTCGAAATAGGGTCAGCAAATATGTGGTCAATTCACCAGGTTTAACCGTCTCTGGGATTCCTCGCACGCGTATATTGTTTCTGCGGGAACGGTCTTCTAAATCGGTCACCTTAAGTAATAATGTGTCACGGTGGGTCAGGGGATGGGGCGCCTGGCAGCAGCTTCCTCGCTGCTCGCTGGCCAGGCGCCGAATGTAAACGCTTCCGGGTGCGCTCACGTGGGACGCCGAGGGGCGGGGCCTGACGTTATGACGCGGACCCGCCGGGTTTAAAACCCAGTCTCACTACTATACCGGTGCCCTGACGTGGTATTCACTTCCCGCAGAGCTCTTGTGATTTTTTGGCTATTACCTGTGTATGACCCTTGGCATTGGCAAACGAACCCTCCTGTGTATGACCCTTGGCATTGGCAAACGAACCCTCCTGTGTATAACCCTTGGCATTGGCAAACGAACCCTCCTGTGTATGACCCTTGGCATTGGCAAACGAACCCTCCTGTGTATGACCCTTGGCATTGGCAAACGAACCCTCCTGTGTATGACCCCTGGCATTTGCAAACGAACCCTTTTGTGTATAACCCCTGGTATTGGCATTTACTCTGCTCTTGGTTCTGCCCTTAACGTTGGTACCGAGGTCAGTCTATGTGGCACCCTAAGCACACATCAGATTACCTCTGCTAATACTAAGGTCCTAGGGAGGACTTGTACTCTGGTCTGTACCTCTGTCTGGTGTTTCCCTTTCTTTATCTGTTACCTGCTTAATTGTCTATATAGCTTTGCCGACCATTCAAGGATCGGAAGAGTAGAGAGTGAGCTACATAAAGAGATCACTATCTTGGTAGTCAGAAGGATTCGTGACAATACTCTATTCCGTACCTCTGTCTGGTGTTACCCCTTGTTTATCTATTGTCTGGTTAATTGTCTTTCTAGTTTTGCCGACCATTCAAGGATCGGAAGGGTAGAGAGCGGTTTGCGTAAAGGGACCACTATTTTGGTAATCAGAGGGATCCGTGACATTACGTCAGGGCCAATGGATCCCGCAGACCTCTCTAACCAGCTGGCACGTATCGCAGCCAGACAAGAGGAACAGGACCATAGGATGGACCAGATTTCTCTCGCTCTGCAAACCCTGTTAAATCGGTCCAATACAGGTACCACAAACCCTCCAGATCCAGTATTACCTAGGGTCAGTTCCGTCCCCCCTGAAGGACATAGGCTTAGTATGAAGGCACCCCTACGCTATGATGGTACACCAAGCCTATGCCGGGGTTTTTTGACTCAACTCGAGATCTTGTTTGAGAACAACCCAGGTTCTTGTATGTCTGATAAAGCCAAAGTAGGATATCTGATTAATCATTTAACAGAAAAAGCTTTATTGTGGGCTACGCCGTTGTGGGAAAATAAGAAACCCATCATTTATGACTATGAGGGTTTTACCTCTGAGTTGATCCCTCTAGAAGGGCTACCAATGCGGGTAGGTCCTTGTTTCACATCAAACAAGGTAATAAGAGGGTCGCCGACTATGCCATAGAGTTTAAGACTTTGACTTCTGAGGTGCTTTGGCCGAACGACGTTTTAACCTTAGCCTTTACCGAAGGTTTGAACGAGGCTTTTATGTTTGAGCTGGCTCCCTTAAAATTACCAGAAAATCTAGACCACCTGATAGATTTCTGTATAGCCATGGACGATCAAATCAGGGAAAGGAGACACCCCAGAGATAGACCCAGAAGGGTCTTGCCTCCTTTACCCTCATTACCCAGACACACCAGTACGTCAGGTAACTCGGAGAATGTGAAAACAGATTTGCCAGTCGTTGAACCCATGCAAATAGGGAAAACAGGTATTTCAGAAGCAGAAAGAGCGCACAGAAGAGAAAAGGGGCTCTGCTTCTATTGTGCAGGGGCAGATCACTTCCGCCTTCAATGTCCTCAGAGACCCAGGGTTAGCAGGGCTGAATATAGCAAATTAGGTCTCAGAACAGCAAATACCCAGGTTATCGGTTCTCTGTATGCCTCCTTTGTGGATAATGAAAAAAAAAAATCCAGGATTCTGTTACCGATCTCCCTAACCTGGGAGGGGGTTCACCTCAAGACTGAGGCGTTCTTAGACTCTGGGGCCTCAGGCAATTTTATGGATAAGAATTTTGCTGCCAAAAACCTCTTACCTCTGGTTCTGAAAGAAAAACCTCTAATGGTGGAGGCCATAGATGGTAAACCCCTGTCATGCCCACATATCACTCACGACACTGTCGATGTATATATGAAAACAGGAATTTTGCACCAGGAAACAATAAGATTTCAAATTATTGAATCACCCTCATGTCCTGTCGTTCTTGGGTTTCCATGGCTAACAGAGCACAACCCAGTTGTCGATTGGGTCCAGAGAGACATAAAATGTTGGGGTCAGAGTTGTCAGTCTAAGTGCCTAGGCAGAGTCAATGTGATTGGTAGCCTCAATATTGCCACAGCCCCTCCTTTGTCCACAGAGGTCCCTGAATGTTACCTGGCATTAAAGGAGGTGTTCTCTAAAGCCAGGACTGAGGTCCTACCACCACATCGTCCATATGACTGTGCTATTGATTTACTCCCCGGTACGATGCCTCCTAGGGGTCACGTATACCCTTTATCACAAAGAGAGAACGACATTATGGAGGAATACATAAGGGAGAATCTGGAACGAGGATTCATTAGACGGTCCTCCTCTCCAGCAGGAGCAGGTTTCTTTTTTGTTTCCAAGAAAGAGGGAGATCTGCGACCTTGCATCGATTATAGAGGTTTGAATAGGATAACTATAAGAAATGCATATCCCATACCTCTCATAACAGAATTGTTCGACCGATTAAAAGGGGCCCGTGTCTATACGAAGCTTGATTTACGCGGAGCGTACAACCTGGTTAGGGTTAAAAAGGGAGATGAATGGAAAACGGCTTTTAATACACGTAGCGGGCATTATGAATACCTGGTGATGCCTTTTGGGTTGTGTAATGCGCCAGCCGTTTTTCAGGACCTTATAAACGACACTCTAAGGGAATTTCTGCAAGAATTCGTCATAGTATATCTGGATGACATCCTGATATACTCTCCTGATGTGGACACTCATCATGTCCACGTGAAACAAGTATTGAAAAAACTATTGAAGGCTGGATTGTATTGTAAGCTAGAAAAATGTCTATTCGACATAGTAACTGTGCAATTCCTTGGTTATATAATAACCCCTGAGGGTTTTCAAATGGATCCTAAGAAGCTCTCAGCTATTCTTGACTGGCCTCTACCCCAAGGGCTTAAAGCCATACAGAGGTTTCTGGGGTTTACGAACTATTATCGAAGGTTCATTAAAGATTTTTCGGCCTTGGTGGCTCCCCTCACGGCCATGACAAAGAAAGGGGTGGGAAATCAGAAATGGACACCTCAAGCCACTCAAGCCTTTGAGGCACTAAAGCAAGCATTCACTACTGCCCCTGTTCTCCGACATCCAGATCCGGCTCTGCCTTTCCAAGTAGAAGTTGACGCCTCCGAACTAGGTCTTGGTGCAGTCTTGTCCCAAAGGGAGGCTCCTGACAAACCCTTGCATCCATGCGGCTTCTATTCTCGGAAATTGTCCCCGGCAGAGAAGAACTATGACATTGGAAATAGAGAGTTGTTAGCAGTCATCTCGGCCTTGGCCGAATGGAGATACTTATTAGAGGGGTCTAAGGACCCCATCGTTATCATAACCGATCATAAGAATCTCACGTACATTGGAGATGCTAAACGTTTAAATTCCAGACAAGCGAGATGGTCATTGTTTCTTTCAAGTTTTAATTTCGTGCTTACCTATAGACCTGGGTCCAGAAACATTAAAGCAGACGCATTGTCGAGACAGTATGAGTCTTATGAACATAATATCCAAGATCGGCATCCCATTGTACCCCAGGAAAGGATTATAGCCGCTACCACGATTAGTGTCTCGTCTCCTCTAATGAAAAGGTTGCAGACCGTCCAGGGTGCAGCTCCTGGGGGAAAACCTCCTGCGAAACTCTTTGTACCTGAGAACGAAAGAGAGGAAGTACTTAACATCTATCATGATAATAAAACTTCTGGGCATATGGGTATCACCAAGACTGTGTCTAGTATCAGTAAACTCCTCTGGTGGCCCACGTTGCGCCGAGATGTCAAAGATTACATTGCCGTGTGCGAGGTGTGCACAAGGCAGAAAAGTCCCAAAACAGCACCCATTGGCTTACTCCAGCCTTTGCCGATCCCCGAACGACCCTGGTCACATGTAGCCATGGATTTTATAGTAGATTTACCTGAGTCAAGAGGGAATACAGTGATACTTACGATCATAGATCGATTTTCCAAGATGGGCCACTATGTTCCTCTTCGGAAACTACCTTCGGCAGCTGAACTGGTGCCCATTTTCATTTCCAACGTGGTCCGCATACACGGTGTCCCTCTGGAGATTGTCTCTGATAGGGGGACCCAATTCATCTCCAGATTCTGGAGAGGGTTTTGTAAGAACGTGGGGATAGACCTCTCTTTCTCTTCGGCTTATCACCCCCAGACCAACGGAGCAGCAGAACGAGCAAACCAAAATATAGAGAAATATCTCAGGTGCTTTATCTCAGAACAACAAGATAACTGGTCAGACCTGCTACCATGGGCAGAATATGCTTTGAACAGCGCAGTGAGTGAATCCACAGGACATTCTCCTTTCTTCGCTGTTTATGGTTTTGATCCTCCCGTGCTCCCCGCTACGTTTCCTGATACCACGATTCCTGCTTTAGATGAGCAACTGGCATCATTGAAAGAGACTTGGGGGAGAGTGAGACGGGCACTGGAGGAGAGTAGTGCCATCCAGAAAACTAAGGCCGACAGACACAGGAGGCAGGCACCCGTGTATCAAGTTGGGGACAGGGTTTGGCTTTCTTCACGTAACATCAAGCTCTTAGTGCCTTCCATGAAGTTGGCTCCTAGGTATATCGGCCCCTATAAGATTCTGCGGCGACTCAACCCTGTCTCCTATGCTTTGGCGTTACCCCCCCATTTTAAGATACACAATGTGTTCCATGTAAACCTTTTGAAGCCGTTGTTATGTAACCGGTACACCAAGGTCCATGCTCCACCGCCTCCTGTCTCTGTGGAGGGCGAGGAGGAGTTCGAGGTTAAGGCCATTCTGGGTGCCAGGATGTCTAGGGGGTCCTTGCAGTACTTGGTCGATTGGGTGGGTTACGGTCCGGAGGATCGTTCTTGGATACCGGCTGCGGAAGTCCATGCTCCTAGGCTAGTGAAGGCCTTCTATTTGGCGCACCCCCGTGCCCCTGGGGGTCGTCCAGTGGCCGCCCCTGGAGGGGGGGGGTTCTGTCACGGTGGGTCAGGGGATGGGGCGCCTGGCAGCAGCTTCCTCGCTGCTCGCTGGCCAGGCGCCGAATGTAAACGCTTCCGGGTGCGCTCACGTGGGACGCCGAGGGGCGGGGCCTGGCGTTATGACGCGGACCCGCCGGGTTTAAAACCCAGTCTCACTACTATACCGGTGCCCTGACGTGGTATTCACTTCCCGCAGAGCTCTTGTGATTTTTTGGCTATTACCTGTGTATGACCCTTGGCATTGGCAAACGAACCCTCCTGTGTATGACCCTTGGCATTGGCAAACGAACCCTCCTGTGTATAACCCTTGGCATTGGCAAACGAACCCTCCTGTGTATGACCCTTGGCATTGGCAAACGAACCCTCCTGTGTATGACCCTTGGCATTGGCAAACGAACCCTCCTGTGTATGACCCCTGGCATTTGCAAACGAACCCTTCTGTGTATAACCCCTGGTATTGGCATTTACTCTGCTCTTGGTTCTGCCCTTAACGTTGGTACCGAGGTCAGTCTATGTGGCACCCTAAGCACACATCAGATTACCTCTGCTAATACTAAGGTCCTAGGGAGGACTTGTACTCTGGTCTGTACCTCTGTCTGGTGTTTCCCTTTCTTTATCTGTTACCTGCTTAATTGTCTATATAGCTTTGCCGACCATTCAAGGATCGGAAGAGTAGAGAGTGAGCTACATAAAGAGATCACTATCTTGGTAGTCAGAAGGATTCGTGACAATACTCTATTCCGTACCTCTGTCTGGTGTTACCCCTTGTTTATCTATTGTCTGGTTAATTGTCTTTCTAGTTTTGCCGACCATTCAAGGATCGGAAGGGTAGAGAGCGGTCTGCGTAAAGGGACCACTATTTTGGTAATCAGAGGGATCCGTGACATAATGACTCGTGGGTGGTTTTTAACTCCTCATAAGCATCTACAAGGTCGTTATGGGCTAAGCACAGTTCGTCAGTTTTTGTTTCTAATGCATCAGTACGCTCACCCAGATCTCGAATTTCCTGATGGAGATTAGCTGTGATAGACCGGAAATCCTCCTGAATAGTATTTCTGAGGTCCTGGAGCCGAGATTGGAGCTGGAGCCCAGAAGCAGGGGCAGATGCTGACAAGAGCAAGGGAGGAAAATCACCCTCCTCCGGAGGGATCGATCTCGGCGATCCAGAATCGCGGGAGGTCCGGGCGCCATCTTGCGGCCTTTCCCTGGTCTTCCCAAATCCCGACACCTCGGCCGTTTTCGGGGTTTTGCTTGTTGCCATCGGGTGCCAGGATGTGTCCTGAGGCTAATGAGGCCGTTTGTGGCGCAAACCGCCGCCGTTTTGAGCCGTTATAGCGGTAGAATTAGATGGTGGAGAGAGAGCTCATCTCACATGCGGCTGCTCAGTATGGCTGCCGGCCCATCTATATCATTTTAATTTTTTTAACCGCAGGGTCCAACCCTGCACTCTTCCACAATAGGGTTACGGTGTGAATGCACTTGCTGCCATGAAAGGCACAATATTTGGCTGCACAGACGCCTGTGCCACATCTATATCATTTTAATTTTTTGAACCGCAGGGTCCAACCCTGCACTCTTCCACAATACCACAAAAGGATTACAGTGTGAATGCACTTGCTGCCATGAAAGGCACAATATTTGGCTGCACTGACGCCTGTGCCAGATTTATATCATTTTAATTTTTTGAACAGCAGGGTCCAATCCTGCACTCTTCCAAAATACCACAAATGGGTTACGGTGTGAATGCACTTGCTGCCATGAAAGGCATAATATTTGGCTGCACTGACGCCTGTGCCAGATTTATATCATTTTAATTTTTTGAACCGCAGGGTCCAACCCTGCACTCTTCCACAACACAATACCACAAAAGGGTTACGTGTGAAGGCACTTGCTGCCATGAAAGGCGTAATATTTGGCTGCAATGACGCCTGTGCCACATCTATATCATTTAAATTTTTTGAACCACAGGGTCCAACCTTGCACTCTTCCACAATAATACTGTATGATAGTACTTGCTGGCAGTCTGGCACCAAAAGCACAATATCTGGGTGCACTGACGCCCATTACCAGATTCATATCTTTTAATATAGGACCGCATGGTCCACCCCTGCATTCTTCCACAATACTACAGAGGGGTTACTGTATGATAGTACTTGCTGGCCTGGCACCAAAAGCACAATATCTGGGTGCACTGACGCCCATTACCAGATTCATATCTTTTAATATAGGACCGCATGGTCCACCCCTGCATTCTTCCACAATACTACAGAGGGGTTACTGTATGATAGTACTTGGTGGCCTGGCACCAAAAGCACAATATCTGGGTGCACTGACGCCCATTACCAGATTCATATCTTTTAATATAGGACCGCATGGTCCACCCCTGCATTCTTCCACAATACTACAGAGGGGTACTGTATGATAGTACTTGGTGGCCTGGCACCAAAAGCACAATATCTGGGTGCACTGACGCCCATTACCAGATTCATATCTTTTAATATAGGACCGCATGGTCCACCCCTGCATTCTTCCACAATACTACAGAGGGGTTACTGTATGATAGTACTTGCAGGCCTGGCACCAAAAGCACAATATTTGGGTGCACTGCCACTGGCGCCTGTATCAGATTCATATCCTCAGAGCGGTTACTGTGTGATGGCACTGTTGCCGACGCTAAAGAACCAATTTTAAAGCACCTATTGTTACTTTCATCCAAAGCCTGCATAAGTTTCACAATAAGTTAGCCAAAAAAATCACTAAACTTTTTCTACGTGTCTGAAAATATCTCCTCTTTTCATACAGACTGCCGCCCCAAGCAGTTGTTTATGGATAGATTAAAAGAAAAGCATTTACCGTCATTTGAAACGTAATTTTTTTGTTTTTAACTGTTTCTATACATCCTAGAAATCTGCCACGTCATGGGTAGGTTATGGGGACCTCCTAGGCACGATATTTGAAGGAATTTTTCATTTTTATTTTTAACCCTTATTTCATGGAAAACTCACTGTCCCTTTAAAAACTTTTTTTTAAACTTTTTGTCCTTGTTTCCTGTCCCCCAGGGCACTACCCGGACCCCCATACACCTTTTATGGCAAATATCTAGCATATATGCCCTCTTGGAGGGCACTCTAAAAATCGAATTTTCAGCCCCATTGACTTGTACTGAGTTCGAGTTCGGGTTCGAGTTCGGATTTGAACTTTTGGAAAGTTCGGGTACGAATACAAACCGAACTCGGGGGTGTTCGGCTCATCCCTACTTGCTGGCCTGGCAGTCTGGCACCAAAAGCACAATATCTGGGTGCACTGATTCCCATTACCAGATTCATATATTTTTAATATAGGATCGCAAGGTCCACCCCTGCATTCTTCCACAATACTACAGAGGGGTTACTGTATGATAGTACTTGCTGGCCTGGCAGTCTGGCACCAAAAGCACAATATCTGGGTGCACTGACGCCTTTACCAGATGCATATCTTTTTAATATAGGACCGCAAGGTCCACCCCTGCATTCTTCCACAATACTACAGAGGGGTTACTGTATGATAGTACTTGCTGGCCTAGAAGTCTGGCACCAAAAGCACAATATCTGGGTGCACTGACGCCCAGTGGTGTATTTAGGTTTTGTACTGCCCTAGGCCTGACTAAACTCGTGCACCCCCTAATTTAAATTTGGGCACCCCTTCCTGTCAAGGGCACACCTCTTCCTAGTTAATCCCCACCCTTCCTCTTTAAGCTCCGCCTTTTCCTCTCTTTATATTAAAAGTGGATACCAAGTGCCTACCTGTATATTTTGTATACCATTTCAAATGTATCTATTGAGATAAATAAAATTATGAAATGTTTAAATTCAAGCATTTTTACAAAGAACAGCCACGCATGTCAAGTATACTGGATCACAGCCGCTCTAATTGCTTGAACAATAAAATCCACAGAAACTTGCACTGCATATGAGCGTATCACAAAGCTGCACAGCAATAAAACCCACATAAATGGGCACTGTGTATAAGCATATCAGAACTGCACAGCAATAAAACTCACAGTAATGTACAGTGTGTATGAGCGTATCCCAGAGCTCCAGGGCAATAAAACTCACAGTAATATGCAGTGTGTATCACAGAATCCACAGCAATAAAACTCTCAGCAATGCAATGTGCAGTGTGTATGAGTGTATCAAAATCCACAGCAATAAAACTCCCAGCAATGCAATGTGCAGTGTGTGTGTCAGCGTATTAGAATTCACAGCAATAAAACTCCCAGCAATGCAATGTGCGGTGTGTATGAGTGCATCAGATTTTTATTCGATTCGATTTTATTCCGTATGCAAACGCCCTGCTCCGCTGCTCGTTGCTTGAGAACACAGCTCAAAGCAGGCCACACAGTGACAGTGGCACCTCCTAGTAACCCCTAATGACACCCAAATAATCACTGGTACCTGGGGCGGCCTGCCCTCCGCCACTCCCCTAAGTACACCACTACTCTGTGATATGCTCACACACAAGTTTGGCGAACTGCCAGTAAGTACGGTGCTGTTTGAAGGCATTGCAAATCCCCATAGAGAAGTAATGGTTAATCTATTCAGAGAACACCAAACAGCAGAGAAATGGCAGTGAAATGCCCTTATGTTCGGTGGTTTCAATCAATAGGTTTATTCAGGCAAACCCCATAGGTTTTAATGTTAAAAATATTCCCGTATTTATGCAATAGATAATAAACCATTTATTATTTTAATCTGCAGTAAAAAGACTTTATTGATTTTTTTTTAGTACCTTTTAGTAATTTTTCAGCAAAATTCCCCCCCCCCTTTTTTTTAATAGCGGTTTTTCTTTTTTCTGTAACAGAACTTTTTATTATCAATCATAGGATCTTATATGTAAATTCCAGACATTTTCGTTCAGTAGTTCTTTTGAAAACAGAAGGCCACGGATTTGCGGTGGCAGCATTCAGCGGCTGACTCCATGCACTTTGGGGACCCTGCGGTGAATGGTGAATTCACTGCAGGGTTCGGAAATTTTATTCCCGAAGTGCAGGGAACTACAGAACACCAAAATGTTGGCGTCATTTCGGTGCTCTGTGAGTAACCCATTTAGTGGTGAGGTTTTTTGTCGCCCCCTGGAAAGTGAAAGCCTAGGCCTTGCCCACCCAGGACATGCTTGAAAATTAGTGAAATCTCAATGTATTCTTCATGGCAAAATACTTTTCAAAAGTAAAAAAAAAAATTTTTGGGGGGGTTTTTAGGGGTGGGGCCACCAGTGCGGGCCTCCGTCCGCTGGAAAGTGCCGCCCTAGGCCTAGGCCTTGTTGGCCTAGGCCAAAATACACCACTGCTGACGCCCATTACCAGATGCAAATCTTTTAAATATAGGACCGCAAGATCCACCCCTGAATTCTTCCACAATACTACAGAGGGGTTACTGTATGATAGTACTTGCAGGCCTGGCACCAAAAGCACAATATTTGGGTGCACTGCCACTGACGCCTGTATCAGATTCATATCCTCAGAGGGGTTACGGTGTGACGGCACTGTTGCCGACGCTAAAGGCCCAATTTTAAAGCACCTATTGTTACTTTCATCCAAAGCCTGCATAAGTTTCACAATAATTTAGCCAAAAAAATCACTAAACTTTTTCTACGTGTCCGAAAATGTCTCCTCTTTTCATACAGACTGCCGCCCCAAGCAGTTGTTTATGGATAGATTAAATGAAAAGTGTTTACCGTCTTTTGAAACGTAATTTTTTTGTTTTCAAGTGTTTCTATACATCCTAGAAATCCGCCACTTCATGGGCAGGTTATGGGGACCTCCTAGGCACGATATTTGAAGGAATTTTCCTTTTTTATTTTTAAACCTTATTTCATGGAAAACTCACTGTCCCTTTAAAAAGTTTTTGTTTTTAACTTTTTGTCCTTGTTTCCTGTCCCCCAGGGCACTACCCGGACCCCCATACACCTTTTATGGCAAATATCTAGCATATATGCCCTCTTGGAGGGCACTGTAAAAATCGAATTTTCAGCCCCATTGACTTGTATTGAGTTCGAATTCGAGTTAGGATTCGAACATTTGGAAAGTTCGGTTTCGAATACGAACCGAACTCTGGGGTGTTCGGCTCATCCCTACTGAGAATGAGCAACAGCACTAATGGCCTGCTCTGCGGTGGGTGCCCGCTCAGTTCTCACAAACAAAGTTTTAGCTTGCTTGATTGTGCCATTATAGGGATGAATTTTCTATATGCAAATGAGCCTGCTCTCACCCACAATGGGTGCCAGCACTGATTGCCAAGGACGTCATCCCTGCACGAGAGGTGCAGCAACCCCTGACGATCGTTTCGGCCTTATTGGGCCTCATCAGGAGGGTATAGCTGATGTCCCTCTAGGCACGTCAAGCAAGGGGTCCACGTCTGGATGACCTTTTACAATTACAGTGAGAAAAAAGGGGGGTGTTTGTGAGGGTCCTGAGAACGAGCAACAGCACTAATGGCCTGCTCTACGGTGGGTGCACGCTCAGGTCTCACAAACAAGGTTTTAGCTTGATTGTGCCATTACAGGGATGAATTTTCCATATGCAAATATATTTCTTTTTTTCTATAGCTTCTATCTATCCCTCTGTGTATCTTTCTATAGCTGTCTGTCCCTCTGTGTAGTTATAGCTGTCTGTATATCCCTCTGCATATCTTCCTATAACCTGCCTGTCCCTCTGCATATCTTTCTATACCTGTCTGTCCCTCTGCATATCTTCCTATGCCTGTCTGTCCCTCTGCGTATCTTTCTATACCTATCTGTCTATCCCTCTGAGTAGCTTTCTATAGATGTTTGTCCCTCTGCGTATCTTTCTGTACTTGTCTGTCCCTCTGTGTATCTTTCTATGACTGTCTGTCTGTCCCTCTGCGTATCTTTCTATACCACTCTGTCTATCCCTCTGAGTAGCTTTCTATACCTGTCTGTCTGTCCCTCTGTGTATCTTTCTATAGATGTCTGTCCCTCTGCGTATCTTTATGTACCTGTCTGTCTATCCCTCTGCGTATATTTCTGTACCACTCTGTCTATCCCTCTACGTATCTTTCTATGCCTGTCTGTCCCTCTGCATATCTTTCTGTACCTGTCTGTCCCCCTGCGTATCTTTCTGTGTCTGTCTGTCCGTCTGCAAATCTTTCTGTACCTGTCTGTCGCCCTGCATATCTTTCTATGCCTTTCTGTCCCTCTGCGTATCGTTCTATTCCTGTTTTTCTGTCCCCCTGCGTATCTTTCTATTCCTGTCTGTCTGTCCCTCTGTGTATCTTTCTATACCTGTCAGTCTGTCCCTTTGTGTATCTTTCTATACCTGTCTGTCTGTCCCTCTGCATATCCCCCACCAGGCAGGTTATTCCCTATGAAGGGGATATGGGTGGTGTCGCAGTTAGAGATATAGTCTTATTCTATTCTCATCCTGCTTGACCTCTTGGCTGCTTTTGACACGGTTGACCACCCCCTCCTTCTACAGACCCTCAACTCTCTGGGTCTCGGTGACACTGCACTCGCTTGGGTTGATTCCCATCTATCCAACAGGTCCTTCTCTGTGTCCTTTGCTGGTAACTCCTGCTCTTCATTGCCTCCATCTGTTGGTGTACCTCAAGGCTCTGTCCTTGGTCCTCTGCTCCTTTCCATCTACACCTCCTCCCTGGGCAAAATCATCAACAGCTTTGGCTTTAATTACCACCTCTACGCTGATGACACTCAGATCTACCTCTCTACCCCTGACATCTCTCCCCCTGTCCTTTCCAAAGTCAGTGACTGCTTATCTGGCATCTCCTCCTGGATGGCCTCCCACCACCTAAAGATCAATATGTCCAAGACTGAGCTCCTACTTATTCCTCCTTCCAATGCCTCCCCACCTCCTGACTTCTCTATCACGGTGGAGGGTATCACCATCTCCCCATCAAACCAAGTTCGCTGTCTTGGAGTTACACTTGACTCTGCTCTTTCCTTCATCCCCCACATCCAGTCTCTTTCTTCCTCCTGCCGATACCAACTGCGTAATATTTCCAGGATTCGGCCATTTCATACCGCTGTCACCACAAAACAGCTCATACACGCCCTGGTAATCTCCCGACTTGACTACTGCAATAATCTCTTATCTGGCCTCCCTCTGTCCCGCCACTCCCCCCTACAATCCATCCTGAACGCCTCCGCCAGGCTAATTCACCTCACCCGCCGCTCTGTCTCTGCCGCTCCCCTCTGCGAGTCCCTTCACTGGCTCCCCATCCACTGCAGAATTAAGTTCAAAATCCTTATCCTTACCTACAAAACCCTCACTAACTCAGCTCCCCACTACCTGTCCTCACTAATCACCAAATACACCCCAGCCCGCTCCCTAAGGTCAAACAGCGACCTGCGACTAGCTTCTCCCCGCATCACCTCTTCCCATGATAGACTGCAGGACTTCACACGCGCAGCCCCCATTCTCTGGAACGCTCTTCCTCGTACTGTCAGACTTTCCCCTAACTTCTCTTCCTTCAAACGCTCCCTTAAAACGTTCCTATTTAGGGAAGCCTACCACCCGACTCACTGACGCAACCAACAATCCTTCTCTCCTCCTGTTTCCAACACAAAACCCTCCTAGATTGTGAGTTCCTATGGGAATAGGGCCCCCATCTCCTCTATACTGTGCCTATTGTAAAGCGCTGCGGAATATGCTGGCGCTTTATAAATAAAGAATAATAATAATATAGTTATGTTCATATATCTACGTATTCATATGTATATCTACGTATACATATTGCCAATGCTGCACAGCTGACCAGTAAAAGCCTTAGTTTCTGGTGTGTTCCAGAAAGTAATTAAAATGTTTGTCTCTTTCCCCTCTTGAAGGGATATCACAGGTAGGGAGGTGCCGAACACCCCCGAGTTCGGTTCGTATTCGAACTCAAACTTTCCAAATGTTCGAATCCGAACTCGAACTCGAGCTCGAACTCAGTACAAGTCAATGGGGCTGAAAATTCGATTTTTAGAGTGCCCTCCAAGAGGGCATATATGCTAGATATTTGCCATAAAAGGTGTATGGGGGTCCGGTTAGTGCCCTGGGGGACAGGAAAAAAGGACAAAAAGTTTTAAAAAAAACTTTTTTAACCCTTTCGCTGCTGAGGCTTTTCCCGCCTCTGTGCTGAGGTCATTTTTACTGGTTTCGCTCATCATGTTTAAACGGGTTTTGAAGGCTTATTTTAGTATATGACCCAGACATATTATATATCGTTCTTTCCATCAGACTCGGCAGATTCATAATATGTCATTATTATATGTATACGTCATGACCTGTCTGTTTATTATAACAAAAAATGCAATAAAATATGAATTTTCAATAATTTACAACGTGTAAAGTGTTTTTTTTTCACATTTTAACATGCGAGCAATTGCGGTTATATTTTGTATGGGGTGCGCTTGTTAAAAAAATTTGAGATGGGGTCTCGTTACATTTTTTTTTGGGGAAAATTACACGATTTTTAACAAACGCACCGCATACAAAAATCATTAGTGCAGCATCATTGTTCACATTATAATTGAAATGGGAACAATATTGCTGCATTAACAAACCAAAAAAAAGAAAAAAAAATTGTTTATTTTTTTTTTCCTTTTTTTTTTTTTTACAAAATTTTTCACAGTAGTGTTTGGTATCGTTGGAACGGCCATGCTCTGGCCGATCCAACAATACCAAACTTTAACCCCTAGCTGCCACGGATCGGGAGATAGGGAGTTCATTGGAACCCCCTATCTCCACGGTTGGTGGCAGCTAGGGGTTTACTCTAGGACTGGCGTCATCGTGCTATGCACGATGACGCCAGACCTCAGGGGGAGTTCCCGGAGGCTTGGCCGACATCCAAGATGTCGGCCAGCTCCGGGAAAGGATCACGAACCGGCGCTTTTCAGCGCCGATTCGTGATCCGGCACCCCAGGGGTTAATAATAGCCACCGTTTGGAAGGGCAGGCTGTGCCCTTCCAAGCGGTGTCTGTTTTAACCCTCTGCTCCACGGCGATCGGGAGGGAGAGAGGTCAAAAGGACCTCCCCCCCCTCCCTTTCAGGCGCCTCCTCCGCACGTGCGGGGGGGCGCCTGAATTAGGTGTCATTGCGTCGCCGCGATTACACCTAATGTCCACGCCGGGCTCCCGAGTGCTGGGCTGACATCCAAGATGTAAGCCCGCACCGGGGGCGCAGCAATCTGTCGGAATCCGGCGGATTGCTACCTCCTGTGCTCGGACGCGCTGAGCGCGTCCGTAGCACAGGAGAACCACTTGGCTGGACACGCTGAGCGCGTCCATAGCAGCCAAGTGGTTAAAGGGACAGTGAGTTTTCCATGAAATAAGGGTTAAAAATAAAAACAAAAAATTCCTTCAAATATTGTGTCTAGGAGGTCCCCATAACCTGCCCATGAAGTGGCGGATTTCTAGGATGTATAGAAACACTTAAAAACAAAAAAAATACATTTCAAAAGAAGGTAAATGCTTTTCCTTTAATCTATCCATAAACAACTGCTTGGGGCGGCAGTCTGTATGAAAAGAGGAGACATTTTCAGACACGAAGAAAAAGTTTAGTGATTTTTTGGCTAAATTATTGTGAAACTTATGCAGGCTTTGGATGAAAGTAACAATAGGTGCTTTAAAATTGGACCTTTAGCGTCGGCAACAGTGCCGTCACACCGTAACCCCTCTGAGGATATGAATCTGATACAGGCATCAGTGGCAGTGCACCCAGATATTGTGCTTTTGGTGCCAGGCCAGCAAATACTATCATACAGTAACCCCTCTGTAGTATTGTGGAAGAATGCAGGGGTGGACCTTGCAGTCCTATATTAAAAAGATATGAATCTGGTAATGGGCGTCAGTGCACCCAGATATTGTGCTTTTGGTGCCAGACTGCCAGGCCAGCAAGTACCCTCATTATTATTATTATTATTCTTTATTTATAAAGCGCCAGCATATTCCGCAGCGCTGTACAATAAGCACAGTATAGACAGGGTTACAATACATTGAACAACATTTGACAAACAGTACAGGAGGAGATGAGGGCCCTATTCCCGTAGGAACTTACAATCTAGGAGGGTTGGGGTTGGAAACAGGAGGAGAGGACTGTAAGGTGAGAGTGATTGATGGTTGCGTCAGTGAGTTGGGTGGTAGGCTTCCCTAAATAGGAACGTTTTAAGGGAGCGTTTGAAGGAAGAGAAGTTAGGGGAAAGTCTGACAGTACGAGGGAGAGCGTTCCAAAGAGTGGGGGCTGCGCGTGAGAAATCCTGCAGTCTATCATGGGAAGAGGTGATGCGGGGAGAAGCTAGTCGCAGGTCACTGTTTGACCTTAGGGAGCGGGCCGGGGTGTATTTGGTGATTAGTGAGGACAGGTAGTGGGGAGCTGAGTTAGTGAGGGTTTTGTAGGTAAGGATAAGGATTTTGAACTTAATTCTGCAGTGGATGGGGAGCCAGTGAAGGGACTCGCAGAGGGGAGTGGCAGAGACAGAGCGGTGGGTGAGGTGAATTAGCCTGGCAGAGGCGTTCAGGATGGATTGTAGGGGGGAGAGCGGGACAGAGGGAGGCCAGATAAGAGATTATTGCAGTAGTCGAGTCGGGAGATTACCAGGGCGTGTATGAGTTGTTTTGTGGTGACAGCGGTAAGAAATGGCCGAATTCTGTAAATATTACGCAGTTGGTATCGGCAGGAGGAGGAAAGAGACTTGATGTGGGGGATGAAGGAAAGAGCAGAGTCAAGTGTAACTCCAAGACAGCGAACTTGGTTTGATGGGGAAATGGTGATACCCTCCACCGTGATAGAGAAGTCAGGAGGTGGGGAGGCATTGGAGGAAGGAATAAGTAGGAGTTCAGTCTTTGACATGTTGATCTTTAGGTGGTGGGAGGCCATCCAGGAGGAGATGCCAGATAAACAGTCACTGACTTTTGAAAGGACAGGGGGAGAGAGATCAGGGGTAGAGAGGTAGATCTGAGTGTCATCAGCATAGAGGTGGTAATTGAAGCCAAAGCTGTTGATGATTTTGCCCAGGGAGGAGGTGTAGATGGAAAAGAGCAGAGGACCAAGGACAGAGCCTTGAGGTACACACCAACAGATAGAGGCAATGAGGAGGAGGAGTTACCAGCAAAGGACACACAGAAGGACCTGCTGGATAAATAGGATTCGACCCAAGCGAGTGCAGTGTCACCGAGACCCAGAGAGTTGAGGGTCTGTAGAAGGAGGGGGTGGTCAACAGTGTCAAATGCAGCCGAGAGGTCAAGCAGGATGAGAATAGAATAGTGGCTGTGTTTTTTTTAGCAGTTAGGAGGTCGTTGGTGACTTTGGTGAGGGCAGTTTCAGTTGAGTGTAGGGGACGGAAGCCAGATTGCAGGGGGTCAAGTAGTGAATTGGAGGACAGGAAGAGGGAGAGGCGGTTGAAGACTAGTTTTTCTAAGAGCTTTGATGTGAAGGGAAGCAGGGATACAGGGCGGTAGTTGGATGGAGAGTTGGGATCGAGGGATGGTTTCTTTAGTAAAGGGGTAACTAGCGCGTGTTTGAAGGCGGATGGAAAGGAGCCAGTGGAGAGAGATAGGTTGAAGATGTGTGTGAGAGCAGGGGTGAGGGAGGAGGAGAGGGGAGGAATTAGATGTGAGGGAATGGGGTCGAGCGGGCACGTGGTGAGATGTGAGGAGGACAATAAGGAATTGACTTCCTCCTCAGTGGCTGGGAGGAAGCGGCAGAGGGTGGCAGAGGGGACCTCTGGGAGTGGAGGTGGCAGATAACTATCTTGTGTTGGGATGTTGCTTCTGATAGTTAGAGTTTTACTGAGGAAGTAGTCTGCCAGGTCTTGAGCGCTGAAGGCAGCTGTGGGGGGAGGTGCAGGTTGGTAGAGGAGGGTGTTGAAGGTGGACCAGAGCCGTTTAGGGTTGGAGGACAGCGTAGATATAAGAGATGAGAAGAAGGATTGTTTGGCCAAGTGGAGGGCAGAGGTGTATGACCGGAGAATAAACTTGAAGTGAACAAAATCAGCTTCAGAGCGGGATTTCCTCCAGGCACGCTCTGCAGTGCGGGAGCATCTTTGCAGGTAGCGTGTCTGGAGGGTGTGCCAGGGCTGAAGCTGGCGGCGTGGGGCCTTACAGAGTCGAAGAGGAGCAAGAGTGTCTAGAGCAGAGATAAGAGTAGTGTTGTAGTGATTAGTGGCAGCATCAGGGCAGGTGAAGGATGAGGTATGAGGGAGGTGGTGAAGTAGGTTGGAGAATTGATGGGGGTCCACAGCATGTAGATTTCTGCGAGTGTGTGTGCGGGGTGGGGGAGCAGGGTGTTTAGGAAGTCCAGATAGGTTGAAAGAGAGAAGGTGGTGGTCAGAGATGGAGAAAGGGTGACAGTTGAACTCAGAAATGGAGCAGAGGTTGGAAAAGACAAGGTCAATAGCGTGACCATCGCGGTGGGTAGGGAGGAGGGAGGATTGTGTGAGTCCAAGGGAGGACGTGAGTGAAAGAAGTTTGGAGGCAGCAGGGGTGGAAGGATCATCAATGGGAATGTTGAAGTCCCCGAGAATTAGGCATGGAAGATTAGAAGACAGGAAGTGAGAAAGCCAGGTAGCAAAGTGGTCAAAGAACTGGGAGGTTGGTCCCGGTGGGCGGTAGATGACTGCCACCTTGAGAGCCAGAGGAGAGAACAGGCGGATGCAGTGTGTCTCGAAGGAGGAGAAGGAGAGGGATGGGGGTGGAGGGAGATGCTGGTAGGTGCAGGTGGGAGAGAGCAGGATTCCGACCCCGCCACCATTTCTCTCACCCGGTCTGGGGGTATGGCTCAAGTGTAGACCGCCATGTGAGAGAGCAGCAACGGAGGCCGTGTCAGAGGGAGTTAGCCAGGTTTCAGTTAAAGCTAGGAGGTTGAAGGACTTTGAAAGGAAGAGGTCATGGACGGCTGTGAGTTTGTTGCACACAGAGCGAGCGTTCCAGAGGGCGCAGGAGAAAGAGGACAGGCACTGAGGGATTATAGAAATGAGGTTGCTGGGCTTGCAGGGAGGTGATTTATGTGCGATGGAGATAGGATGAGAGGGAAGTATTGGATGTGTTGTGGGGCCAGGGTTAGGGGATATGTCACCTGAATAGAGTAACAGCAGGAGGGTGAGAAAGAGAAGGTGGGAATGGGATTTGTGGGAGTGATTGGCAGCATGAGAGTTAGAGGGAGACCATGTTCTGAGGAAACAAAGGAGCTCATGTGAGGCCATCATGTGGGACGAGAGGAGGGAGGGAGAGATGCAGATTGTGTAGGGGTCGGTGGTAGAGGGGCAGGAGTTCCATTTAAAGAGAAAGGTAGAAGTAAAGAGCAGAAGCGTGAGAGAAAGCATGATATAGACGTGCGTTTACCCAGAGTAAAATTGGGCCTTGCAGTTCCTTCCTCCAGTCACAACTCCAGGAATCAACTCTGAGCGTCCACTTAAGAATGCCACTTGTGAATGAGCCAAGGCTCAGTGGAGCTGGTCTTAAATGTTATAAAGGGCGGACTGATTACTTTTTAACTGCCTAAATGCAAACATCTGAAGCTGAATGGGCTGTGTCAATAGGGCAGGAGATTCACATGCTAATTAGCAAAGCAAATGGTGCAGAAAAACAAAAATAAATAGAAAAAAACCAAGGTAAAGTTACAATGTGGGTGCCTGCGAATACTGGGTGATGGGGCTCCTACCAGCAAAAATATGCAGGGGATCAGTTGAGATGTGGGTGTCTGTGGATGATGGGTGATGGGTGATAATGCCTACCAGCAAAAATATGCAGGGGATCAGTTGAGATGTGGGTGTCTGTGGATGATGGGTGATGGGTGATAATGCCTACCAGCAAAAATATGCAGGGGATCAGTTGAGATGTGGGTGTCTGTGGATGATGGGTGATGGGTGATAATGCCTACCTGTGGAGAGAGGAGACACAGGAATTAGGAATCGTGATGGCGTGGGGGATCTTGGATAAAACTCCAGGAATCAACTCTGAGCGTCCACTTAAGAATGCCACTTAAGTAACCCCTCGGTAGTATTGTGGAAGAGTGCAGGGGTGGACCTTGCGGTCCTATATTAAAAAGATATGCATCTGGTAAAGGCGTCAGTGCACCCAGATATTGTGATTTTGGTGCCAGGCCAGCAAGTGTATTCATACAGTAACTCCTTTGTGGTATTGTGGAAGAATGCAGGGGTGGACCATGTGGTCCTATATTAAAAAGATATGAATCTGGTAATGGGTGTCAGTGCACCCAGATATTGTGCTTTTGGTGCCAGACTGCCAGGACAGCAAGTACTATCATACAGTAACCCCTCTGTAGTATTGTGGAAGAGTGCAGGGGTGGACCATACGGTCTTATATTAAAAAGATATGAATCTGGTAAAGGCATCAGTGCAGCCAAATATTGTGCCTTTGGTGCCAGGCCAGCAAGTACCATCATACAGTAACCCCTCTAGTATTGTGGAAGAGTGCAGGGGTGGACCTTGCGGTCCTATATTAAAAAGATATGCATCTGGTAATGGGCGTCAGTGCTCCCAGATATTGTGCTTTTGGCAGGGCCGGATTAAGAGTATCATGGGCCTGGTGCTGAGGAGTTTGGTGGGCCTTTTTATAGAAATAAAATGAAAAAGACAGACCCTGCTCTTAAACCCCTCCTGGCGCACTGATGTTATTCAGGGGTTACAGGTAGGGACGGCTTTTGTCCTCTGGAAATATACTGAGAATGTTGTGATCTACAGATAAAGAACTGTTGTCCACGTGCTCTCTATATTTAGGGAATATTTGCTCTCCAGATATAGAAATACTGTGCTCCACCAACATAGAACACTTTTTCTTCCCAGATCTAACCATACTTTATTCCCATTTCCTGGAAATCCTTTGCTCTCCAGATCTAGAAAAGATTTGATCCCTTTCTGCATCCCTTTTCTAGAAAACCTTTTGCTCCCTTCTCAAGCGTTGGAAACGAATGTGAAACATTTTGGACTCTTGGTCTGCAAACCACTTGCTCCTATGATGTTGAATTTATTTACTCCCTTTAGAAACCCATAAACTTAAAGCATGCTCTCCAGATCTAGAAACCATTTGCTTTCCATATACAGATACTCTTTGCTTTCCATATACAGATACTCTTTTGCTTTCCATATACAGATACTCTTTTGCTTTCCATATACAGATACTCTTTGCTTTCCATATACAGATACTCTTTGCTTTCCATATCTAGAATCCATTTGCTCTCCACATCTACAAACCTTTTCCACATCTAGTAACCCTTTGCTCTCCAGATCTAGAAGCTATACTCTCCAGAGCTATTAACCCTTTTCTGTCCACACCTAGAAACCCTTTGCTTTACATCCATTAGCTCTATAGATCTTACCTCCACAACTAGAAACCCCTTACTTTCCAGAGCTATTAACTCTGTTCTCCAGATCTAGAAACCCCTTACTCTCCAGAGCTATTAACCCATTGCTCTCCAGTTCTAGAAACCCCTTACTCCCCTGAGCTATTAACCCCTTACTCCCCTGAGCTATTAACCTATTGCTCCCCTGAGCTATTAACCCTTTGCTCTCCAGAAATTGAAACCCTTTGCTGTGCTGTCCATATTTAAAAGTGGAGCCTGATGCCTCCAACCAGTAACAATGCATCCCTGCAGAGTGACAGAGGAGCTCAGTGATGATACTTACAGGTCGCACGTGCTGCTCTTCCCAGTGGGCCTACTCTCCCTCCCCTTCATGTAGAGGCATGGCCACTGCCGCTTGCTCCTGCCTCCTGTTAAATATTAGGAAACAAAAGTGCAGCACCGGGAAAAATCAGGGTGTGCCAGCTTCTTTGCAAGCAATCCTCCTCAGCCTGGGCTGACATGCTGTGTGGGCTGCGCAGGCAACACAGTGCCGGCTGGTCTGATTCATCTGTACGCCTGCGCACTGTGTGCCTCGATTTTCTCCCCCCCCCTTTAATCAAATAAGCTGCCGGGGCACGTGACCGGAAACATCAAATCACGTGTTGATCGCTTCCACGCATGACATGTGATACATGGCTGCCTCTCCACTATATGGCCCGGCCGCAACATCCAGATCCGGCAGCTGCATCGGCCATGCAGTGTGGGTCTGGCAGGCCGGCCAGCAGCTCCTCTTGGCTGGGCTGCTGTGGGCCTATTTTGAGAAGGGGGCCTGGAGCGGCCGCTCCATCCGCCCCTATGTTAATCCGGCCCTGGCTTTTGGTGCCAGACTGCCAGGCCAGCAAGTACCATCATACAGTAACCCCTCTGTAGTATTGTGGAAGAATGCAGGGGTGGACCTTGCGGTCCTATATTAAAAAGATACGCATCTGGTAATGGGCGTCAGTGCACCCAGATACTGTGCTTTTGGTGCCAGACTGCCAGGCCAGCAAGTACTATCATACAGTAACCCCTCTGTAGTATTGTGGAGGAATGCAGGGGTGGACCTTGCGGTCCTATATTAAAAAGATATGCATCTGGTAAAGGCGTCAGTGCACCCAGATATTGTGATTTTGGTGCCAGGCCAGCAAGTGCATTCATACAGTAACCCCTTTGTGGTATTGTGGAAGAATGCAGGGGTGGACCATATGGTCCTATATTAAAAAGATATAAATCTGGTAATGGGCGTCAGTGCACCCAGATATTGTGCTTATGTTGCCAGGCCAGCAAGTACTATCATACAGTAAGCCCTCTGTAGTATTGTGGAAGAATGCAGGGGTGAACCTTGCGGTCCTGTATTAAAAAGATATGAATCTGGTAATGGGCGTCAGTGCACCCAGATATTGTGCTTTTGGTGCCAGGCCAGCAAGTACTATCATACAGTAACCCCTCTGTAGTATTGTGGAAGATTGCAGGGGTGGACCATGCGGTCTTATATTAAAAAGATATGCATCTGGTAAAGGCGTCAGTGCACCCAGACATTGTGCTTTTGGTGCCAGGCCAGCAAGTACTATCATACAGTAACCCCTCTGTAGTATTGTGGAAGAATGCAGGGGTGGACCTTGCTGTCCTATATTAAAAAGATATGAATCTGTTAATGGGCGTCAGTGCATCCAGATATTGTGCTTTTGGTGCCAGACTGCCAAGCTAGCAAGTACCATCATACAGTAACCCCTCTGTAGTATTGTGGAAGAATGCAGGGGTGGACCTTGCGGTCCTGTATTAAAAAGATATGCATCTGGTAAAGGCGTCAGTGCACCCAGATATGAATCAGGTAATGGGCGTCAGTGCACCCAGATATTGTGCTTTTGGTGCCAGACTGCCAGGCCAGCAAGTACTATCATACAGTAACCCCTCTGTGATATTGTGGAAGAATGCAGGGGCAGACCATGTGGTCCTATATTAAAAAGATATGAATCTGGTAATGGGCGTCAGTGCACCCAGATATTGTGCTTTTGGTGCCAGTCTGCCAGCCCAGCAAGTACAATCATACAGTAACCCTTCTGTAGTATTGTGGAAGAGTGCAGGGTTGGACCCTGCGGTTCAAAAAATTTAAATGATATAGATGTGGCACAGGCGTCATTGCAGCCAAATATTGTGACTTTCATGGCAGCAAGTGCCTTCACACCATAACCCTTTTGTGGTATTGTGGAAGAGTTCAGTGCTGGAGGTTTTGTAAATGCTGAAGACATCCCAGATCTATTCCATTACTTCAGCATCAGGGGATTGGTAGCTGCTGATCCAGGACTGATCCATTTTTATAAATGTCAGCCGGTCTACTTAGTCGGTGGACAGATGCACTCTTTTGTCTGTGACAAAACCTCCAGCGGCACTGAACATCCTTTCAGAAAGCACGCTAGATGAAGGGCAACCTAGTAGCTGCATAGCATATTGGCTAAATTCTGGCCAGTGATCCAATCTCAACACCCAGTAAGCCAGTGGATCATCTTCTGGAAAGGTATCCAGGTCTGCCCTTGCCCCTAGGTAGTCCTGCACCATATGGTGAATACGCTGGCAATGGGTGCCTACATTTGACGTCCCTGGGCGTAGTGGACTAAAAAAATTTAAAAATGCATCAGTCAAGCGGCTCTGGCCTTCACCAATATTCCTCTGATCATCCACAGCCTCAGAAGCACGTGTGTCATCACTTGGTAACCTACCAGTGCCTGGAAAGGTGTTACACAAGTGTCGCTATGGAGCGTCCTCAAGTTTTTTCATCCTGTGCTCCCTCTGTGCGGGCAGGATGAGCTCTGCAACTTTACCTGTGTATCGTGGGTCAAGAAGGGTTGCCAACCAGTAATGATCCCTCTCCTTCATAGCACGAATCCTGGGGTCCTTTAGCAGGCTTTGCATTATAAGGGAGCCCATGCAGCGTAGGTTGGAGGTGGCATTAGCTTCCGAGTCTTCCTGGTCAATGAGGATGACCCCATCGTGCACTTTCTCCTCCCAGCCATGCACTAGCCCTTGTGTTTGTGGGCACACCAAACCCTCCCTTGAGGAATCCCCACCTTCAATGCCCCCACTACTTCAATATTCCACCTGCTCCTCCTCCTCATCCTCCTCCTGTCTGATCTGAGTAGGACCCGCTGGAATGCTGTCTGCGGAAAGACTGGGGCCTTCAGAGCTAGGGAAGGCCTCCTCTTTCTCCCGCTGCTCTGCCTCTAGAGCCACATCTATAATTTATGAAATAGATAACCTGAATCGGCGCAAATATTGCTCTCTGGGGTCTTGGGATCTCGCATGTACTCGCATTGTAATAAACAATAATAGTGCAACACAGTAGGTGTAAAAAATACTTTGAATGTGTATAGTAAATATCCCACTCACAAATAGAGAGCCATAACACTGGTTCTGAGTGGGTCCAGACATATGGGTAAATTGCCTTCAGATTTCTCAGGTGACCCCCACCTTATTGAAGATGTTCTATCCAAGATCGTACAGTAAAAAACAGAAAGAGAAAAACTCCTTGTGCAGGTCTATAGAAATCACGGTATAATATGCTAGTGGTATCGTACTCACATTCTGATGAGCTCACATAGCTCGTGGATGCATGCCCATGGGTTTTTTCAGATAAGAAAACCCAGAAGAAAACCACCAAGGATCCAGAAAATGGCACAGTGAAAACAGGATTGGAGATAAAAAATAATAAAATTTATTAAAACATAACTAAAACAACCTCCAGAACGCGTTTCGCCGCATGAAATAGCGGCTTCATCAGCTGGTATAGTTGTATTGGACCTATAGGCCCTTATATAGTGTCCATAAGTGTTCATAATTGTCCCCATATATCCTGTTCGCTGCCTTAATTGATACTTCTGCTTTTGTCCAGATCTTCTAGCGTTGGGCGCTGCCATTTTGCGCATTCACACTCCATTTCTGCGTTCCAATGCGTTCCAAACGCCCCTGCTTTACTTCCGGTTGGCGTTTTTCAGCCGCAAAAATGAAAGTAGATGCAGAATTTTTAATATCGCTGGAGATTCAGATTTAAAGGCCTTTTTTTCCAGTATATCTCAAATGAAGGGATACATATATTAGAGTACAGAAGGATTTGTATTATATGACATAGTGGTGCACCTCGCAGGGTCTCCTATCGACTTATAACCATCATTACAATTACGTAAATTATCTGTGCTCCCATTATAGATCAAAGTGCTACTGGAAAATATATAATCTGTAACTTAATCATAAAACAAAATATGTTAAGGTCATTAGAGTGCATTCTTATTAGTGACCTCAGCTATTCAAAGAGTGTTTAATGGGTCAGTATGTGAATGAATTATAACTTCATATGAGAATATTACTAGAAGATGTTATAACCCAAGAAATATTATGTCCTGTAATTTCATCATAGAGCTAAATGCATTTAAGGCTATTAGAGTGCACTCCTATTGAATACTTAGTGGGTCAATAATTGGTGCAGTATAACTTCATATCGAAGTACTGCTGGAAAGTATATAATCTATAACTTCTTAAAATACATTATAACTACTGAGGTGTACTCTTAGTGATAAACTCCAATATTGGAAAAATGTTAAGTGAATCAGTGGTTACAAAATCCGTGATAATAAGGTATGACTTATTATTATAGTAATAAAAGTACCATTAATTGCTTTCAATAATAGTAGTGTTAACTAGATCCCAAAAAAAAAAAAAAAGGGGAAGTATATTATAAATAAGTGCAATAATTACTCTTTTGGATGTGCACACAATAATTTCTACTGTAAGAAAAAAAATGTCTAGTATAAAATATGAAATATACATATCTTCAACGGTTGTGAAAGTGTGTGAGCTGCAATTTTTTTTTAATATATATTAATTTATTTTCTCATATCTCCTTTTTCTCCACCTCTTTTCACCATAAATAACGGAAATATAAGTGTACATTGTAAACCCTTTAGGACCCTGAGAGGTGCACGACAATTTGTACTATCTCATAAAAAATGAACAACCTCAAAGTCGTTATTTAACCCATTAGGTGCCATAATGCCCATTTCATAGATGGTTTGCATCTCCTCTTGTCCCAATTTGCTGATGATATCATCATCTACATCGATTTTGTATATTTTTTTAATGGCCATAAACTTCAACCCCACCGGGGAACCTCCATGTTTAAGTTTAAAATGTAATGAAACAGAGTGTTTCTCATATAACTTTCTTATATTCCTCACATGTTCCGAAATTCTTACATTAAAGGGCCTCTTTGTACGTCCAATATATTGGAGGCCACAGGGGCATTCCAAAAGATATATCACGCTCTTTGACCAACAGTTCAGAACTTCTTTCATTTGTATCCTTTGGTCAATCTTTCTGTTAATATATTCTGTTCTGCAGTTTTTCTTATTACCAGTCGACCTACAGGCCAAGCATTGTCCGCAGACATAGAAACCATTTTTTAGATTGAATTTATTTGAATCTATCTTTTTATTTTTTGGTTTACTGTGTGCCAGATTCATTTTTAAGTTCTTACCCCCTCTATATACTATTCTGGGTTGTTCCCCCAATATACTGTTTAAATCCTTATCCTTCCGGAGGACATGCCAATGTTTCTTAATTATTTTCTTCATGTTCTTAGCTTTACTATTATAATCACAAAGAAATAGAACTTCCCCTTCTTTTATACTTTTTTTAGGTTTATATTGAAGTAATTTTGCTCGATCCTCCTGTATAAGTAGATCAATAATTGTATCTAACTCCAAAGCATTGTACCCCTTCTCTATGAAATTCTCCTTCAAATGGTTTGCCTGTAGCTCAAAAATATTGAGATCTGAGCAATTCCTCCTCAAACGAATGAATTGTCCCCTGGGGACCCCCTTTAGCCAAGATGGATTATGACAACTTGTGGTGCTTATATAGGTGTTCGTATCGACCTCCTTAAAAAAAGTTTTACATTTGATAGATCCTTCACTGATATATATTTCGAGATCGAGAAAAGTTACTTTCTCTTTACTCCATTTTTTATCTAATGTAATACCCCAAACTTGATTATCAAGGCTATCCAAAAAGGTGATTAGATCTTCCTCACAACCTCTCCAAACAAAAAATACGTCATCAATATAATGTTTGTAAATAGGGATATTGTGCGGCCAGCTATGCGAACTGTAGACAAACTGGGTTTCCCAGTCTGCCATGTATAAGTTCGCATAGCTGGGCGCACAATATCCCTATTTACAAACGTTATATTGATGACGTATTTTTTGTTTGCCTCCTCTTCCTCCCGCTGCTCTGCCTCTAGAGCCACATCTATAATTCCCCGCAGAGTGTGCTCCAGCAGGAACACTAAAGGAATTGTGTCACTGATGCATGCACTGTCCCTGCTCACCATCCTCGTTGCCTCCTCAAATGGTGACAGTACAGTGCATGCATCCTTGATCATCAGCCACTGCGGGGAAAAAAAACAAGTTGACCTGAACCTGTCCTTTTGCCATACTCACACAGGTACTCGTTGATGGCCCTCTGCTGCTTGTGCAGACGCTGCAGCATTGCTAATGTCGAGTTCCACCTGGTGGGCATGTCACAGATCAGAAGGTTTGTGGGAAGGTGGAATTCTCTTTGAATTTCTGCCAGGCGAAAGCTTGCTGGGAATGACCGTCTGAAGTGGCTGCAGACTTTTCTGGCCTGGCTGAGAAGCTCTGGCAGCCCTGGGTACTTGGTTAGGAAACGCTGTACCACTAGATTTAGGACGTGTGCTAGGCATAGTACATGCATAAATTTACCCTTGCGTAGGGCGGAAAGAAGGTTGCTGCCATTATCACAGATGATCATTCCCAGCTGCAGCTGGCGTGGTGTTAACCATCTCTGCACCTGCCCCTGCAGAGCTGACAGAATTTCTGGCCCGGTGTGGCTCCTGTCCCCTAAACAAACCAGCTCAAGCACAGTATGGCTTCTTTTTGCTTGAGCCATTGCGTAGACCCTGTCAGGTGTCGGTTTAACTGCCACTTCGCCAGAGACACAGAAGGAGGAGGAGGAAGAGGGAGAGGTGGTGGTGGTGGAGCAGACAGACCTCATACAAGCAGCTTTCTGGAGGCGTGGTGGATGAACAAGCTCCAGCACAGAGCCCCGTTTTGGATCCCTCCCAGCTGCAATCAGAGTTACCCAGTGTGCCGTGAACGAAATGTAGCGACCCTGTCCATGCTTGCTGGACCACATGTCTAAAGTCACATGCACCTTGCTGCTGACTGCCTTTCCCAATGACTCGATAACATTGTATTCCATGTGCTGGTATAGTGCTGGAATGGCCTTGCGTGAAAAGTAATGGTGTTTTGGAACCTGCCACTGTGGTACAGCACATTCAGCAAATTCACGGAAGGGAGCAGAGTCCACCAGCTGGAAAGGCAGCAGCTGCAATACAAGTAATTTTGCTAAGCTGGCATTTAGACGCTGTGCTTGGGGATGGTTGGGACTATATTTTTTCTTACGCTGCAGCAGCTGCGGCAACGTAATCTGACTGCGTAAATCTTCAGCTGATGGGATGCTGTCACATTGTGAGGAAGGACCTGGTACATCCATTACTGTAGCATCATCCCTGTCAGTGGAGGTTGTAGGCAATGACATGGCAGGACATACAGTGGGGGTAGAGACAGATGAGGAGGACCTACGCAAAGTTTTGCACCAACGGGATGTGAGGCAGGTGTTCATATGTTGCCTCAAGCATGCGGTACCCAAGTGTCCGTGTCTTTCCCACGCTTCAGCCTCATCTGACATAGGTTACAAATAGCAACGGTGCGCTCTGCCGCACATTTCTTAAAGAACTCCCAGACAGCAGAGTTCCTGCATGAGTGCTTTGAGACAACAGCGCTCTGCACAGCTCTGACATCTGATGCCTTGGACTGGCTAGTGCTATGGTTGGTCATAGAGGATGTTGTGCCTCGTGTTTGCTGTGCCTCCTCCTCCTCCTCCCCTCCTCCTCACTTGATTCCTCTGTTTGATCTGGCACTCAGGTGAAGTCAGTGACCTCATCATCATTGTCATCATCACCCCGTATCTCCTCGTCACTGGAGCCAACTTGGCAGTATGCTGCAGCTGCTGGGGCAACATGAGTGCCAGTTATTTGTGTGTCATCACTTGCACTCCGTTCCTCTAGGTTGATTATACTCCCTTCCTCAACCTCAGAGATTGAATCAGAGCACTGTACTTGCTGCGCATACTCAAGCAGCATGTCACTGTCATTATAGTCAAACAATTCAGCTGACTCCTCCGTGTGTGATAGCGAGGCTACGGCAGGAGTAGCTGTGGACATGGAGGCTGCATTAGATGCTTTGGCAGCTGAGGTGGACTGTAAAGCACTACAAGCCTGGCTGGCAGAGGACTTGGAGGATGAGGATGGCCTGGTTAGCCAATCCACCAAATCCTCTGTATGTTGCTGCTGTTTAAGAAGACGGCCAACATCAGTTAGAAAGGACAAGCGTGCCCCTTCAGAGGATGCACCACGTCCACCACGACCAGAGGCACAGCCTCCTGACACAGGGGCTGCTTGCCCTCTTATCTGTGTCTGGGAGCGTCTGCCTGTCCTTTTTGTTCTTTCAGACATGGTGAGTGATATATAGATTAAATATATACAGAACTCTGATTCAACTCTGGTATAAAGATTAAAGATTTACAGAACTCTGGTATAACTCAGGATATCTGGTATAACTCCAGTAACTCACTGGATAGCTGGCAGCCAGTGACAAGACACAGATTACAATTCCCTCCTATAAATCAATGTGACCCCCTGATGGGTGGCAGTGAGAAGCCACACATTACAAGTCTCAGAAACCTCCTATAAATCAGTGTGACCCCCTGATGGGTGGCAGTGAGAAGCCACAGATTACAAATCTCAGAAACCTCCTATAAATCAGCGTGACCCCCTGATGGGTGGCAGTGAGAAAACACAGATTAGAAGTTTTAGAAACCTCCTATAAATTAGTGTGACCCCCTGATGGGTGGCAGTGAGAAGCCACAGATTACAAATCTCAGAAACCTCCTATAAATCAGCGTGACCCCCTGATGTGTGGCAGTGAGAAGCCACAGATTACAAGTCTCAGAAACCTCCTATAAATCAGTGTGACCCCCTGATGGGTGGCAGTGAGAAGCCACATATTACAAGTCTCAGAAACCTCCTATAAATCAGTGAGACCCCCTGATGGGTGGCAGTGAGAAGCCACAGATTACAAATCTCAGAAACCTCCTATAAATCAGTGAGACCCCCTGATGGGTGGCAGCCAGTGAGAACACACGGGTTATAACAATTCCCAAATATTTTGTAGAAATTAGTGACCCCTAAAATACTTGCTGGCAGTGACAAGAGACAGATCATCTCAATTCCCAGATATTTTGTAAAAATTAGTGATCCCCAAAATACTGCGTGGCACTGGCTGTGTGACAAGACACAGATCACCTCAATTCCCAAATGTTTTGTAGAAATTAGTGACCCCCAAAATACTTGCTGGCAGTGACAAGAGACAGATCACTTCAATTCCCAAATATTTGGTAGAAATGAGAACCCCCAGACCCCCCCAGTAGCGTGGCAGACCGGCAGTAAGAACACAGAACAACTATCTCCTCTGAAATCTCCTCTCAAATGTGTGCAGAAGCACTGTGTGGAAACCTTATATAGAGTGCTGTGGGATTTAGCTCTGTGAGCCCATGATTGGGCAAAATTCCTACCTGTCAGAAAATGGGTCAGCCATGGGGACCCCAAAACGGCTACCCAGCTAGTGGACATGATTGAGCAATACACCGCAGCAACAGACTTGCTAAGTAGCCCCTTGCTTGAGCGTCCCGCCTCACCCAGAGGACACCTGCCCAAAGGACCTGGTAAGCCTGTTCCAGGGGTTAAGGGCACGGCAGAGACTTACAATATATTTGCTAAAGGTGAAGAGACTACAGGTTATGGACCTAAAAACTGTCCGGGTAGGCCAGGAAGGACCATGAGGCCATATACAGGACTGGGTACAGATCCCATAAAATGTTTTTGTTGCCATGGGTTAGGACATATTGCTGCTAATTGTCCATTTACTGATGAACCTATGCAATGTGATAATGCTAAGATGGGGAAATGCATGTCTTTCTTTGCACAAGTGGTGTGTACTGCATCATGTCAGGAACGAAGTGAGAGGCAAATGTGTGTTCTTTCCATTGATGGAAAGCCAGTTACAGCTCTGCTAGATTCTGGTAGTGTGGCAACTCTAGTCAGAGCTGACTTTATCAGCCTCAACAGGTACCACCCTAGCACTATTGGGGTTATTTGTGTATATGGTTACACAGGACAAGAGGTCATCCATTTAGACTGGAAGAAAGAAAATTTAGCTTAAAGCATAGGAAGGGCTATTTTACGGTGAGAACAATAAAGCTGTTTAATTCTCTGCCTGTTGAGGTGGTTGGGTCAGAGTCTGTACAGACTTTTAAAAAACGACTGGATGACTTCCTGCAGACACAGAATATTAAGGGTTATACTATTTAATATGTGGGTAAAAGCTTCTTGTTCCAAGGAGAAATCTGACTGCCATTCTGGGGTCAAGAAGGAATTTTTTCCCAGTATGTTGCATATTTCAGACTGGGTTTTTTGCCTTCTTTTGGATCAACAGCAGTAGGTTATGTGGGAGAGGCTGAACCCGATGGACGCATGTCTTTTTTCAGCCTATATAACTATGTAACTATGTTACACACGTGATTACCAGACCGCTGTAGTGGAAAATGGTACTCTATGGGACTCGGTGACACAGTCTGTGGGTGTACTACCCTCCCTGCTTCATGAAGCTATAGTGGGGAGGGATTTTCCCCAGTGTTAAAGACTTTGGGAAACTAAAAAGGTTCAGGTGGATTGTGCTCCCCTACAGGTGAAACAAGGGAACTTAGTCCAGAACCTTTTGATCGTAACATGAAAGAGGATATTGTGGGTGTGTCTAACGAAGGGGTTATGCCTTTCCCTCTTTCTGTGATGGCTGGGGAACAGGAGGATGTAGAACCTGACCCAGAGAGTGTGAACAATGAACAGGATGTTGTACCTGGCTCTAGTACAGAAGGTGGATCAAATGATATGCCTGACTTAGAAGTCAGGAAGGATGATTTCCGTACAGAACAAATAAAGGATGACACACTGACTAGAGCCAGGGAAAACATGAAAATGATAGATGGAAAACCCACTGATCCTAACGTAAGAATGTCTTTCCCCTACATGGTCCAAAAAATTACTTACTTTATCAGGTGGTAAAGCAAGGGGAGGATGTGGTAGAACAATTAGTAGTCCCAAAACCATACTGCAGGATGGTATTGGCTCTTGCTCATGGTCATATAATGGGTGGACACCTGGCTGTAGAGAAAACCAAGGAGAGAGTAAGCCAGAGGTTCTTTTGGCCAGGTTTGCATGCAGATGTAAAGGAATACTTGAGTCATTCCCAGAGTGTGAGTATTCGGCACCCTCACCCCATTTTCATAGTCCACTGGTACCTTTACCAATTATTGAGGTACCCTTTGAGAGAATTGGCATGGATCTGGTAGGTCCAGTGGTTAAGTCTGCCTGGGGGTACCAGTATATACTTGTAATACTGGATTATGCTATGCGGTATCCTGAAGCCGTTCCCTTACGTAACACCTCAGCTAAAACTACTGGCAAGGAGCTTGTTCAGATATTTAGTCGCGTGGGTATTGCAAAGGAAATCTTAACAGATCAGGGCACGCCTATTACGTCTAGAGTAACTCGGGAGTTGTGTAGGTTGTTCAAAATCTCACACTTGCGCACGTCTGTCTACCACCCCAAACTGATGGACTAGTAGAGAGATTTAATAAGACGCTTAAGAGCATGTTAAAAAAGGTAGTTGACAAAGATGGGAAAATTGGGATTTATTATTGCCATATCTCATGTTTGCTATTCGGGAGGTACCTCAGGCATCCACAGGATACTGCCCTTTTGAAAAAAATACAAACAAAACAAGACAAGGCTCAATATGCCACTCCACAGGGCATAACCCAACAATAGATACGAAAAAACAGGTTGCACAAAGTGCAACAAAAGTGGCAAAAAGGTTATACTTTAATAATAGGAATAAGCCACCAAGAGAGTAATAAAAAAGAAGAAATGTGGTCAATTGCAATGAGAGGGAAGGTAGTACTGATTCATATAGAAAGTAGCCAAGGCATACACAATTGTAAGAAGTTGTAACTACCTATACCTCGGTGGTTCGAGCCACCTACATAACCAATATAAAGGGCACACTAAAACAAAAGCCCAGCAATAGTCATAATGCAAGAGAAGCCACAACAGAAAAATAATCAGGATTTAACTGTTAAAAACAGAGAGGAGCATATCTCAACTGGTTTCGCCCGACCAGGGCTTAGTCCAGAGATTTTGAACTCTTGTATGGCAGGCATCCCTGAAGCCTTCTAGATATTGCCAAAGAAACATGGGAGGGTGAGACAACCCCCTATAGGAGTGTCATCAAACATATCTCAATGATGCAGGACAGGATTGCGGCTGTCATGCCCCTGGTGCGGGAATATATGGAGCAAGCCCAGGAAGCAAAGAGGAGGTTTTATAATCGGGGCACCAAAGTACGTAGCTTTATCCCTGGGGATAGAGTCCTAGTGCTAGTCCCCACCGTTGAGAGTAAATTCCAGGCAAAGTGGCAAGGACCCTATGAGATAATTGAAAAAATAGGCGAGGTAATCTATAAAGTAAACTATAAAGTTCACCAACCAGGTGAAACCCGAACAAATTTACCACACTAACCTCTTAAAGCCATGGAGGGACAGAGAAGCCATGGAGATTATCTCAACCCCTTCAAATGACACAAGCCCCTCCCTACCTGGTTTCAATCGAATGTATCTGATCGGTCGCAATATGTGTCAATTTCTAACAGCTCCTCCCTCCCCCTACCAGCCACATGCGGTGTACCCAAGGCTCAATACTCGGCCCCCTGCTATTCACGATATTCATAAATGATCTGCCCAATGTCTGCAAAGCATCAACTGTACACATGTACGCAGACGACACTGTAATCTATACCAGAAAACCAAATCTCCAGCAGCTGGAGTCCGTGCTGCAAGAACAATTCACAGGGGTAGAAAAGTGGATCACATATAACAAACTTTTTCTAAATACTGACAAAACTGTTAGTATGCGTTTTGGAATAGCACCTAAACTACACAAATTGCAAACACCCCATCTATATGTCAGGACAAGATCAAATGACACGCTGACCACAGTCATTCTCTCAAATATTTAGGTATGTGGTTAGACCCAAATCTATCCTTTGGCCCCCACATCGAACAACTCTCATCTAAACTTTACCCCAAACTTGGTGCCCTGTACAGAAACAAATCCTGCCTGAGCCCCGCGGTAAGAAAGAAGATTGTACAATAAATGCTTATGCCGGCTATTGATTACGAGATGTAGTGTATGCAGCTGCCCCTCAAACACACCTCCAGAAACTTACTACATTATATATCTCATTCTGACGCTTTGTACTACAATGTAACTACATAACCCACCATTGTGACATGTTAAATGAACTAAACTGGCCATCGCTGGAATCTAGACGCACCCTTCACCTTTCCAACCTGGTGTTTAAGAGCTTTTCTGGGAAGCTACCACCCTACCTGAATAGGCTGCTTGCCCCAGCAGTTACCTCATCCTATAACCTCCGATCCAGGAACAGCACCTTACTTGCAATACCACAATACAAAAAGAAAGTGGCTCGATCCTCATTTTCCTACAGAGCACCGCAAATATGGAATAACCTCCCAGACGCCATCAAATCCTTCCCCAGTCTAAAGTCCCTTAAGAGCTCCCTATTAACATACCTCAATACGGAATGCACCTGTAAACATGTAACTTAATGAATTTATTTCCTACATATTTATTTTTCTGTTAATCTGTATATTGTTTTGTGTTAATAGCTTGCATTTTACTACTTTGTATTTCTGTAACCACTCAATGTTCTTGAACCCAGGACATACTTGAAAACGAGAGAAATCTCAATGTATCCTTCCTAATAAAATCCTTTATAAATAAATAAATAAAATAAATAAATACCTGAGGTCCCAATAGCTGAAACCTTTTCAGGGGTCAACACAATGAGGTAAAAGAGTTTCTGAAAAAAATAGACTTTTTTTCTGAATTGCCGGGATTGACCACAGTCATTCAGCATGACATCATTATTGAACCCTGTGTTCATGTAAATATAAAGCCATATAGAATTACCAAAGCTAGACGAAAAGCTGTCTTGGCAGAAATAAAAAAAATGTTAGAATTGGGGGTGATCGAAGAGTCCCATAGTAATTGGTCAAGTCCGATTGTGCTGGTTCCAAAATCAGATGGAAGCAAAAGATTTTGCGATGATTTTAGAAAGTTGAATAGTGTGTCCAAATTTGATGCTTACCCGATGCCTCGGTGGATGAGCTCATTGACAGACTGGGAGCGTCCCAATACATAACCTCTTTAGATCTCACTAAGGGATACTGGCAGATACCCCTGACTGACAGAGCGAAAGAAAAGACTGCGTTCTCTACCCCCGAGGGGTCTTTCCAGTATAAGAGGATGCCATTTGGTCTACATGGGGCCCCTGCCTCATTCTAAAGAATGATGGATAGAATACTGCGATCTCACCAACAATACGCAGCTGCTTATTTGGATGATGTAGTGATTAGGGATGAGCCGAATGCCCCCGTGTTCGGTTCGACTTCGTTCGCGAACAATTTCAAAAGTTCGAATTCAAACTCGAACACGAGTGTAAGGTGTATGGGGGTCCAGGTAGTGCCCTGGGGGACAGGAAACAAGGACAAATAGTTTAAAAAAAAACGTTTTCCATGAAATTTTCCATGAAATAAAGGTTAAGAATAAAAACGAAAAAATCCTTCAAATATCGTGCCTAAGAGGTCCCCATAACCTGCCCGTGAAGTGGCGGATTTGTAGGATGTATAGAAACATTTAAAAATAAAAAAATGACATTTCAAATGACGGGAAATGGTTTTCCTTTAATCTATTCATAAACAACTGCTTGGGGCAGCAGCCTGTATGAAAAGAGGAGACCTTTTAGGACACGCAGAACAAGTTTAGTGGTTTGTTTTGGCTAAATTATGGTGAAACATATGCAGGCTTTGGATGAAAGTAACAATGGGTGCTTTAAAATTGGGCCTTTAGTGTCGGCAACAGTGTCATCACACTGTAACCCCTGTGTGGTATTGTGGAAGAGTGCAGGGTTGGACCCTTCGGTCCAATATTAAAATGATATGAATCTGGTACAGGTGTCAGTGCACCCAAATATTGTGCCTTTGGTGGCAGCAAGTGCCTTCACACCGTAACCCCTCTGTGGTATTTTGGAAGAGTGCAGGGTTGGAAGCTGCGGTCCCTTATTAAAATGATATGAATCTGGTACAGGCGTCAGTGCACCCAAATATTGTGCCTTTGGTGGCAGCAAGTGCCTTCACACTGTAATCCCTCTGAGGTATTGTGGAAGAGTGCAGTGGTGGAGGTTTTGGTAATGCAGAAGAGATCCCCGATCTCAGAACTCAGAACAGGCAGGGAATACACAGAGAGAATAGTCAAATGGCAGGCAAAGTCAGCAGCAACAGATCGGGTCCTCAGAACAAGCAGGGTCAGTAACAAGTATACAAACTGATTCGGTATGCTAGCGATGCGGGAATAAAGGTTGAGACACACTGAGCGTGTAGCGACGCACAGCGTAGCGAAGCAAAGAGAAGCAAACATTTTGCAGGCTTGACTTCACTCCGCTCCGCCTCGCAGCGTGTCTACACTGCATTACGTTTGCTTCTCACCGCACTGGACAGGAATCCACTAACTAAATTAAAATGTACACACAAAACCGTTTTATTTTCACAAAGCACATGTTATATAGGCAAAAAAAGTTTCTACTTAATAAAATACATCAAAAATTACTGTTAATTTAATAGGAATAGTATAAAAATATAAAAAAAGGTAACCCTTGATCAATATATTATAGGGACACGGACGCTGTGTATAGAGTAGGGATGCATTGATACAACACACAGACATATACGTATATATCAACACGCAGACCTATATATACGTATTTATCAACACGCAGATATATATATGTTACGGGCAAAGCCCGGAGCGCGGTTATCCTAGGATTAACCAGGTAATCCTGACATTACCCAAAACTGCTGGGTAAAGCTGCAAAAAAATGAATATTTCGGACTTTACCTGGGTAATCTTAGGAGTAACCAACTGCCCTTGGGTAACAGTCTGGAAGAGCTGAAAAATTTGCACTTTACCCGGATAATGTGCAAGTCTGAAGCTTCACCCGGGTAATCTGAGGACTATCCACAGCTTCACCTGGGTAATCTGCAGAGCATCCAACCCCGCTTGGGTAACAGTGAATTTTGCTATTATCAAGGGATATTATCAGCGAAAATGGCAAAAGACAAACAGTAAAATGTATTGCAGATATAATGATTATACAGAGTAACAGGATATGTTTCTTATATCAATGTGAAAGAGTTACATGATCTTTATTATGTGTTATATGTGCTTATATATCTATATAATAAAACTGTTTCAAAGTCCGTCGCCGTCAAGCGCTGAGTGCGCATGCGCGACGGACATTTGAAACTGGGTTGCGAGCTGGCCGTTAAAACAAACAGGTAGCTACGCGTGTCGGCCACCTGCAAAAAAATTTAAAAATTGGCAAGAGCAGCGCGCAGCTACCAGTTTGTTTAAACGCCGCAAGCCCCGAATCCTCCAGCGGTGACCATCCTCAGGCTGTGGCAGGCTGCTCGGCCGGCATCCAGGCTCAGGCGAGCCCCCGGCTTGGCTTGGGCCTATAGGCCCAGCCGAGCCGGTGACTCGCCTAAGCCTGGAGGCCGGCCGAGAAGCCTGCGACAGCCGGAGTACAGTCACCGCTGGAGCTCAGGGCCGCAGGCTGCTCGGCCGGCCTTCAGGCTCAGGCGAGCCCCCGGCTTGGCTTGGGCCTATAGGCCCAGCCGAGCCGGGGACTCGCCTAAGCCTGGAGGCCGGCCGAGAAGCCTGCAACAGCCGGAGTACAGTCACCGCTGGAGCTCAGGGCCGCAGGCTGCTCGGCCGGCCTTCAGGCTCAGGCGAGCCCCCGGCTTGGCTTGGGCCTACAGGCCCAGCCAAGGCGGGGACTCTCCTAAGCCTGGAGGCCGGCCGAGCAGCCTTGACAGCCGGAGGACAGTCACCGCTGGAGCTCAGGGCCAATGTAGGAGGAGGTTTCCTACACATACTCACCTACATCGGCCCTTAGCTCCTCCAGCAATGGCAGTCCCGCTTCCAGTATCCTCTCTCCGTTAGTCGCCGGTATGACGTCACGAAAGCCTTTGACCCAGGGTCAAAGGCTTTTGTGGCGTCATACTGGCGACCAACGGAGAGAGGACACTGGAAGAGGGACTGCCATCGCTGGAGGAGCTAAGGGCCGATGTAGGTGAGTATGTGTGGAACCGGTGGAGGAGTCGAGGCCGATGTAGGTGAGTATGTGCTCTCCACACCCACCCTGCTTGCTCGGCCGGTATCCAGGCTTAGGCGAGCCCCCGGCTTGGCTTGGACCTAGAGGCCCTGCCGAGCCGGGGACTCGCCTGAGCATGGAGGCCGGCCGAGTTGCCTGCTCAGGTGTCCTCCAGGCTCAGGCGAGTCCCCGGCTCGGCAGGGCCTCTAGGCCCAAGCCGGGGGCTCACCTAAGCTTGGATACCGGCCGAGCAAGCAGGGTGGGTGTGGAGAGCACATACTCACCTACATTGGCCCTGAGCTCCAGCGGTGACTGTCCTCCGGCTGTCGCAGGCTGCTCGGCCGGCCTCCAGGCTCAGGCGAGCCCCCGGCTTGGCTTGGGCCTACAGGCCCAGCAGAGCCGGGGACTCGCCTAAGCCTGGAAGCTGGCCGAGCAGCCTGGACAGCCGGAGGACAGTCACCGCTGGAGCTCAGGGCCGATGTAGGAGGATGTTTCCTACACATACTCACCTACATCGGCGCTTAGCTCCTCCAGCGATGGCAGTTCCGCTTCCAGTGTTTTTTCTCCGTTGGTTGCCGGTATGACGTCACGAAAGCCTTTGACCCTGGGTCAAAGGCTTTTGTGACGTCATACCGGCGACCAACGGAGAGAGGACACTGGAAGCGGGACTGCCATCGCTGGAGGAGCTAAGCGCCGATGTAGGTGAGTATGTGTGGAACCGGTGGAGGACTCGAGGCCGATGTAGGTGAGTATGTGCTCTCCACACCCACCCTGCTTGTTCGGCCGGTATCCAAGCTTAGGCGAGCCCCCGGCTTGGCTTGGGTCTAGAGGCCCAGCCAAGCCGGGGACTCACCTAAGCATGGAGGCCGACCGAGTTGCCTGCTCGGGCGTCCTCCAGGCTCAGGCGAGCCCCCGGCTCGGCTGGGCCTCTAGGCCCCAGCCAAGCCGGGGGCTCGCCTGAGCCTGGATGCCGGCCATACACACATACACACACACACACACACACATATATGGTTGTTACAGTGTGTGTATGTGTGTATATATATATATATATACCCACATGGGGTTACAGGGTGTGTGTATATATATATATACATACACCCACATGGGGTTACAGGGTGTGTGTGTGCATATATATATATATATCTCCTTTAACATATATATATATGACTGCCCTTAGGGCTGGCTTTATACCTAGTCATTTATAAAACATAATAACCATCAGGTTACTCTTTATGTAAGATCTTTAATCTTCATAAATTAATTTTCAGACAATTAATGCACTGAGTAGCCTTATGGTTATTTAGTGTGGTTTGTGACTGTGGATACAAATTCATTAAAAATTAACAAAAAAAAACACTATTTTGTTATCGGTCAGAAAACAGTTTGCAGCTTTATCCAGGTAATCCTCAGAATTCAGTCATCTGTAACCTGCTGAAAACCCAAGAAAAGCGGAGTACCCAGAGGCGTTTGGATACTTTGCAGATTACCCGGATGAAGTGCGATGATTCGTTGCACATCACACTTTATCCAGCAACACTAGAGTAATCTGCGAATTACCCGGTTAAAATAGAGCAGAAAAGCAGGGTACCCAGAGGCCTCTGGATACTTTGCAAATTACTCGGGTAAAGTCCGAATTTTCATTTCACTTCAGACTTTTGCTAATGAGGTCTGGGTAATGCTAGGATTACCCGGGTAATCCTAGGATTAACCGCACTTCGGGCTTTACCCGTAACATATATACACCCACCCACAGACTTCAGACCATATAAACTCAGCCAGGTTAGCCCCCCCTTATCAAAATTTTTGAACAAAACTTATGCAGTTGGTTAGAGCTTTGTTAGATCAGGTTAGATTTCAATAGTTGTTTGCATTAGATCACACATAGAAAAAGAGATATTAACAATTATTGTAATGGGGGGCTAACCCGTCATCAGCCCCCCTTATCAAAAAATGAACCAAACACTTAGCTATTTTGGAAGCTTTACGTTAGATCAGGTAAGATCAAGTGGTTTTAACGTTAGATCACCCATAATTACTGAGTTATTAAGTAATTAACCCCTTAAGGACCACTGACGTACCCTGTACGTCCTGTTCTCGGGTCTCCCTTAGACCCACGGACGTACAGGGTACGTCAGCGGCGTCTAATCCCCCTCCCGCCCGATACTCACCTCCCTCGCTGGATCCGACGGCGATCTGACAGGGAGGAAGCCTGCCCATGTGATTTACATGGGCAGGCGAGGCTGATGACGTCGCCACGCTGCGTGGTGACGTCATCAGCAGGCGTCCCCATGCATTTCAATGGAGGGGAGGGGGGGCTCATTCGGAGCCCTCTATCTCCCCAACCATTGAAGCTAGGGAGATGCCGTTTGCACCGCTGGAGAGGGGAGAGCCTCCTCTTTTCAGCGGTGTATGGCATTAACAGTTTCGCCGCCGGATCACGTTGCGGCGCCAATTGGCGCCAAAACGCGATTCAAACCTGGAGGGGGCTGACATCTTGGATGTCAGCCAAGCCTCCAGGTCCCCCCCCACCCACTGACAACCTCACCATATGTGTGAGGATGTCAGTGGGCCAGTTAACCCTCTAGCTGCCATGTAGAGATAAGGGGATCCTAAGGATCCCTTTATCTCCCGATCCATGGCAGCTAGATGGTCATATTTGACATCATTTGAAAGGCCTGATTATGGCCTTTCCAATGATACCAAACATGACCAGGTTTGGTTTTAAAAACAAAATTTAAAAAAAAAATTAATAAAAAAAAAATAATAAAAAAAATTAAATAAAATAAAAAAATGTTTTTTTTTAAAGTTTTTTTTGTCTGGGGGGAGTTTAATTAAATAGGACCTAGGCTGTCATCTAAAAATAATTAGCACGAAATGGTCAGAATGAGCGCAGCGCCCATAGGTGAACTGTCTCAGCAGTGAAGGGGTTAAAAAGCAATCGCATGTAAAAATTGGGTATTTCTAGTCTCGGGACAAAATTTTGAACCTATTTAGCCGGGGTCTTTTTGGGTGGTTGTAGATTTTGGGGATTAAATTACGAAAAAGTGTGTTTTTACCATTTTTTTCCTCATATTTCATATTTTTTTTTATAGTAAATTATTGGATATGATGGAAATAATGGTATTTCTAGAAAGTCCATTTAATGGCGGGAAAAAGGGTGTATAATATGTGTGGGTCGAATAAACGAGTAAGAGGAAAATTCGACCTAAACACTAACAGCGCAGAAACGTATAAACAGCAGCGGTCACTAAAAGACGGATTTGTGTAAAACCGCCCGGTCACTAAGGGGTTAAGAAAGACGGGTTAGCCCCCCCTAATTACATTTTCTGGTCAGAAACCATTCAGGCTTATAGATATTTGTTAGATCAGGTAAGATCAAGTGGTTTCAACGTTAGATCACACATAATTCCTGACTTATTAAGTGATTAATAAAGACGGGTTAGCCCCCCTCCCCATTTAAATTTTCTGACAAAAAAACATTCAGGCTTATAGATATTTGTTAGATCAGGTAAGATCAAGTGGTTTTAATATTAGATCACACATAACTACAAAGATATTGAACATAAAATACAGAGATTTTGACAAGTCTGGATATATATATTTATAAGAATATAGATATATATCTTATCTATATATATATATCATACCTGCGCTCACCTTCCCCTATAAATTTGCTAAAAATATAAAGACAAAAAAAACAAACCACTGCATTCAGCCAGGTAGAGAAAGAAAAAAAAAAGGTTTTGTTTTATGTTCCCGGGGACATTTATAAATGTCCTCGGATTTTTTTTTTTTAGAAATGTGTCGCCTTACCTTAGCCTGGTGGTCAGTGGGGGCTCCCTGGATCCTGGTTGTGGGGGCTGGGGGGGCTGCCGTGGCCACAGGTGCAGTGGCTCCCTACCTGCGCTGTCTGTCTCTGCCACATGCACCCAGGCGGCTAGCCCGCACAGTCGCAGCTCTGTCATCCGGCGGCCGCATGCTCCTCAAGGGGATCCTTGGGAGGCCCCAGCAGGCTGCCCTCTACAGTGCCTGATTAGAGGGCCGTGTCTGCCGGATGTTTTAGTAACAAGACTGTTTTATCCCATAGGCTTCAATGTTAAAAATATTCCCGTTTTAATTCAATATCTAATAAACCGTTGCTTATAATATTCTTCAGTAAAGAGTCTCTTTATTTCTAGATGTTGTAAGCATTTTTTATACTTTTTTAAAAATAAAAATTCAAACTTTTTGCGAACGTCCCAAAAAGTTCGAAGTTTGCGAACTGTCGAACAGCCGATGTTCGAAGCGAACTCCGAACAGATCCGAACCGAACACTCATCCCTAGTAGTGATACACAGCCCAGACTGGCAGACCCATTTGTTAAGGGTGCAAGCGGTAGTCGACTCTCTAAGGGAGGCGGGACTCACAGCCAACCCAAAGAAGTGTGCCATGGGGTTGGAGGAGTCAAAATACCTAGGGTATACCATTGGTCGGGTTTTGATTAAGCCTCAAATCAATAAGATTGAGGCGATTCAAAAGTAGCCCCAACCTATGAATAAAAAGCAAGTGAGGGCATTTCTTGGGATCACAGGCTATTATCGGTGCTTCATCCCCAATTTTGCACCATTGTGGCTCCAATGACTGATTTGACAAATGGTAAAGGGTCAGTCATGATCACGTGGAATTCTGAGTCAAATTAGGCATTTCAGAGGTTGAAACAAGCTTTGTTTGCTCAACCGATGCTTATGACCAAAGATTTCACGAAGGAGTTTGTAGTACAGACAGATGCCTCTGATGTGGGTCTGGGAGCTGTACTGTCCCAAATCAGAGATGGGGAGGAGCACCCCGTGGTCTATCTCAGCAGGAAGCAGCTTGGGAAGCCTTCTAAATGAAGCCTTCAAAGTGAACACTTAGAGATCTTCTGGTGAGTGATTTTGATTTTTGTTTCAAACAGATCTTTTCTATTCATTTTAAGGTTTTAAGTTAGGTCTGGTGAGTAAATTAGGTTAGGCTGGTGACTCATTTTCTTACTAATTAGCATAGAATTGGAATCAATTGGGTGCTATTTGCTAATAGGTTAATCTTGTCCACACCTTGCTGGGGGAGGTGGATTTATGTGACTATATAAAGCTTGGGGATATTAGCTTGGCTAATAGAGCTTGGGAAGCCTTCTAAGTGAAGCCTTCAAAGTGAGCACTTAGAGATCTTCTGGAGATACTCTGAAGGTAGTCTGAGGTTAGACAGGAGGTAGAAAACCTACAAAAAGGTAAGATTTGCTGGTTTTAAATAAATTCTTTTATAATGGCAGGCTTGGTCCAGTGTAAGAGCTGTCATGCACAGAGGCCTCCTAGGAGCGGCAGATGGAATACTGTAGGATCTGGTAGACTTAGAGTTGTGGATAGAAGGCATGTCCCACAGTCTGTGGCTCTTCTTAATTCTTTTGAGGCACTATCAGAGTGTAGTGGTAAGACGGATGTAGGCTCAGAAACCATAGTTGAGGAACCACCATCCCCTATGCCTAAGGTATGCAGGACTGCAACCAAGGACAAAAAGGAAAAGGTGGAACTTGATAGAAGGAAATTGTTGCTGGGTGATTCTATCATAAGAGGTGTTGAGCTGGAGAGTAGTGGTTTGGTGAGATGTCTTCCTGGGGCTACTGCTCGTAGAGACAAGAGACGTATTCTCAATATTGTCAAACAAGCAAAGCAGCAAGGGGAAGTGGACATTCTAGTCCATCTAGGGACAAATTACCTGGCTAGCAATGAGGTTTCTGAGATTAAGGAAGATTTTTGTATTCTTGGAGGTGAAATACAGCAGATTGCGTCCACTGAGTCATTCTCTGAAGTTTTGCCTGTGCATAACATTCAAGATAGGCAGATGCGCAATAGGGAATTTAATTTGTGGCTTCGGGAATGGTGTCGGGAGCAAGGATTTGGCTTTGTGTCCCATGATAGCTCTAATTGGAGCAGAAAGGAACTGTATAAAAAAGATGGTTTGCATCTTATTCATAGGGGAACATATGTTCTCAGTGAGAAGTTCAAAGGTTTCACAAAGGAATATTTAAACTAGGAGCGGGGGACAAAAGGGTAAAAAACAATCTGCCCGATTGTCCCCCCAAACTAAATCGGAGGGTGCAAGCAACATGTGGGGTAAAAAATGACAAGCTCAGAGTCGTGTCTATAAATGCTCGCAGTTTAGTCAATAAAATCAATGAACTGGATGCAATGATGGCAGCTGAAAAAGTAGCTTTAGTGGCGGTTACTGAGACATTGTTCAGTGAGAAAAATAACTAGGACATAACAATACCGGGGTACTCTTTATATAGAAAAGACAGAGAAGGTAGGAAAGGAGGAGGAGTGGCCCTGTATGTGAAAAACAACATAAAAACAAACCAAATAAAAGTGAGTGAGGTGAACATAGAGTCAGTTTGGGTTACGCTAACATTTGGCAATCATACAGTAGCTCGTGTAGGTGTGATCTATAGACCCCCTGGACAAGTAGAAGAGCTAGATAATCTGCTGTTTGAAGAAATAGCCAAAATGGCAATGAAGGGGGAAGTTATTATCATGGGGGACTTTAATCTTCCTGATGTGAACTGGAAAACCAAAATAGCTGGGTGCACCAGGAGTACAAATATTCTAAACTCCCTACTGGGATTATCTCTAACACAAGTAGTTGAGGAGCCGACCCGTAAAGAGACCATATTGGATTTAATACTCACAAATGGAGGTTTGGTATCAGACGTTGTTGTAGGTGAAAACTTGGGATCTAGTGATCACCAGTCAGTGTGGTGTAATATAAGAACAGGGATGGAGCCGCACCACACAAAAACAAAAGTTTTAGACTTTAAAAAAACAGATTTTTCTAAAATGAGATTTTGTGTGAATGAGTCATTATCAGACTGGAGGAGTTTAAAGGGAGTCCAGGAGAAATGGGATTATTTAAAGGAAGCATTATTGAAAGCCACAGGCAATTGCATTCGGCTTGTTAGCAAAAACAAAAAAGGGAAGAATGTGGTACTGTGGTACTCTGCAGTAGTGGCCAAAATAGTGAAGAATTTAATTATAAAAAAACTCAGAGTGAAGAAGATAGGCAAACCTATAAGATTAGGCAGAAAGAGGCAAAGCAATTTATAAGAGCTTCCAAAGCACACGCAGAAGAGAAAATAGCTCAGTCAGTAAAAAAGGGGGACAAAACATTTTTTAGATACATAAACGAGAAAAGAAAAGCAAAACAAGGATTAGTTAGATTAAAAACAAAGTAAGGAAGGTATGTAGAAGAGGATAAAAGTCTCGCTGACTGCCTCAATGAATATTTTGTTCAGTCTTTGCAGAAGAAAAGGAAGGAAAGGGACCTCAGTTAGGAGATAACACTAAAGAGACATTTACATATGAATTTACGGAGGAGGAGGTTCTACAGCAGCTGTCTAAAGTAAAGACAAATAAGTCAATGGGGCCTGATGGGATCCACCCTAAATTATTAAAAGAGCTCAATGATGTAATAGCAAAACCATTAACAGATATATTCAACCAATCCTTGTTAACGGGAATCGTCCCAGAAGACTGGAAATTAGCAAATATTGTGCCCATTTACAAGAAGGGTAGTAGGGAGGAATCGGGGAACTATAGGCCAGTTAGTCTTACGTCAGTAGTGGGGAAATTAATGGAAATCATGTTAAAGGAAAGGATTGTTGAACATCTAAAAACACATAGATTACAGGATCAGAAACAACATGGGTTTACCTCAGGGAGATCATGCCAAACTAATCTTATCGATTTTTTTGATTGGGTAACAAAAATAATAGACACAGGTGGTGCAGTAGACATTGCTTATTTAGATTTCAGTAAGGCTTTTGATACTGTTCCGCATAGAAGGCTTATCAATAAATTGCAATCTTTGAGCTTGGATTCCAATATTGTTGAATGGATTAGGCAGTGGCTGAGTGACAGGCAACAGAGGGTTGTGGTAAATGGAGTTTATTCGGTGCAAGGTCTTGTTACCAGTGGGGTACCTCAGGGGTCAGTACTTGGACCCATTCTCTTTAATATTTTTATTAGTGATATTGCAGAAGGTATTAATGGAAATGTATGTCTTTTTGCTGATGACACAAAGATTTGCAACAGGGTTGACGTTCCTGGAGGGATCAGCCAAATGACAAATGATTTAGGTAAACTAAAAAAATGGTCGGAGCTGTGGCAATTGAGTTTTAATGTGGATAAGTGCAAGATAATGCACCTGGGACGTAAAAACCCAAGGGCTGAATATAGAATATTTGACACAGTCCTAACCTCAACATCTGAGGAAAGGGATTTAGAGGTTATTATTTCAGAGGATCTAAGGGTAAGTAGTCAATGTAATAGAGCAGCAGGAAATGCTAGCAGAATGCTTGGTTGCGTAGGGAGAGGTATTAGCAGTAGGAAAAGGGAAGTGCTCATGCCACTGTACAGAGCACTGGTGAGACCTCACTTGGAGTACTGTGTGCAGTACTGGAGACCGTATCTCCAGAAGGATTTAGACATCTTAGAGAGAGTTCAGAGAAGGGCTACTAAAATGGTGTACGGCTTGAAGGAGAAAAGTTACCAGGAAAGGCTTAATGATCTTAACATGTACAGCTTGGAAAAAAGACGAGACAGAGGAGACTTCTACAGCGGCCTCCTCCTTAGGCACGATGAAACAGCAAAAAAAGAGAGAATTGAAGTCTGTAAAGGATAAAATGAGATGACCTTAGTATAATACTGTTATTGTAAGTAAGTATTTAGGCCCCTGCTAGGACCACACTTACAAAAAGCAGAAAGTATTCAAGCCCATCAAAAGTGCACGCCAGCTTCTTATCCACACCAACCGGCAGCAAGTATAACTCCTTCTCTCCGGTGGGACAGCTGTTTTGCCCAATAAACAACTGCCAGTGAATGCCTGGGGAGGCGGTGGAAGGGCCAGGTTAAATTCCACATTCAAAAATAAAAGGAGATTTGAGGTTGAGGGTGCTAATCCAAAGGGTGATTCAAAAAACCAAAACAACCTAAGGACTCCCCATGCCCCAAGGGGGGGGGGCCACACCCCTAGAACTAGAGATCGTCTAGGAGGGTGGGTCCCGATGAGTAATGGAAATCACCAGAGGGATTTTTTAGCTCCAAAGAAAACATTCCCGAACCCCCAGGGGAAATGGGAGACCCTAAACCCTTTTTCCCTCCTACAACCACCCAAGAAAAGACTCCTCTCGGAATACACAGATGGGGAGGAAGAGGGGCCGGAAGAATAAGGGCGAATGATAGAAAGAAAGGGGAAGGAGTGGTCCCATGAGCTTGCAATCTAAGGGGTCCCATGAGCTTACAATCTAAAAGGTCCCATGAGTTTTCAATCTAAGGGGTCCCATGAGTTTACAATCTAAAAGGTCTCATGAGCTTACAATCTAAGGGGTCCCATGAGTTTACAATCTAAAAGGTTCCATGAGCTTACAATCTAAGGGGTCCCATGAGTTTACAATCTAAAAGGTTCCATGAGTTTACAATCTAAGGGGTCCCATGAGTATACAATCTATCCCATGAGCTTACAATCTATTGCTTACAATGTAAGGGGACCCACGAGCTTACAATCTATGGGGTCCCACGAGCTTACAATAAAGGGGTCTTAATCAGCAGCAGTCGGAGTCAGAGATGGAAAGCCCACAATGCTATGCGCAAACGCGGAAGTCCGTGCGTTCTGCTTTCTACCCGGAAACATGGAATGTTTCAGGAAGGAAAGAATAGTAAATAGAGGTCTACGGGTGGAACCCGGCTGACCTATTTTACCTGTCCAGGACTGTTGTTTGGGACCCGAACGGCGCTGGTTTGAGAAGTTTTGTGGACTGCGGCCTACAGCCGGCGGCCATCTTTGAGGCGCTACTCACGCTGTCGAGGACATCTCATCTCAGTCGCAGCTTACGCCTGACCTCATGGGGAGGAAATCGGGTAAGAAGCCCCAGCTACCAGAGAGCCCCCGACAGAGAGACATCCGCGATTCCATGGGGGACAGCCGACGGAAGAAGCAGGCGCAACCGCAAACCTATATGTCCCCAACGATGAGTTCATCTGACGGTGAGGACCCATACTGGTCGGAGGCCTCGGCAGCAGCCCGGAGATCGCCCCGTGATCCGGGGAAGGTGAGAAAGCCAAAGGATGGTCCGGCTCCCTCGAAATCAGCGGTAGCTGGCATGGTGGGGATAGACCCGATGACCTCCCGAGCTGAGGCAGAGGTGCCCCAGGCCGCTCGTGGACCTCTACCCCTCCTGGAGAGCGATATTCGACGCTTATTAGGCGAAACAATGGCGGAGATGAGAGCTATGTGGCAAGCTGACTTCAAGACCATGCGGACAGAAATGCGATCTATAAAAGGACGGCTCTCCGTTGTCGAGACGCGCGCTGAGGAGACGGCGGTGACACAGGCTCTCCTCGTGCCGCAGATGGAGGCCTTAAATTCCCAAGTCTCGCTGCTCACAGGTGCGGTGGAGGCGGCAGAGGTGCGACATCGCAGGAGGAATGTCCGGATTAGGGGGATCCCGGAGTCGATCGGCGCAGAGGCCTTGCTGGCATATGTCAACAAATTTGCAGTTCATGTCATGGGGTCGCAGACTGGGACTACCCTCATTTTTAGACACGCTGCCCGTCTTCGGAAGGCGGCCACAGCTCCGGTGGAGTCCCCACGTGACGTGCTTGCAATCGCTGTGGAGGAGATGGATAAACGCAGGCTGATGTCTAACCCGGTTGCCCGAGCCCCGATACTTTATGAGGACCTCTCTCTTACACTTTTTAACGACCTTCCCTTTGTGACGCTTGTGGCCCGGCGGCAGTTTAGGGAGATATCCTCCTTTCTGAGGAGCAAGGGGGTTCGTTATAGATGGGGGGTGGCGGGATCGATGCATATTTGTTATGACAACATGTCCCATCTGGTGTCTACCCCAGAGGCGGCATGGCACCTGTTGCGCACCCTGGGCATTTCGCCTCCTCAGACGACACCTGGCTTAGATCATGGGGGTTCCCCCATTGCCTCGTTGGACCCGGGTTAGAAGGGTTGGACGGTTGTGCAGCCTTTTCTTTTTTCCCTGGCTGCTACTCACGAGTCGTTGCAGAACATGACTGAGTGCCCTCCATTTCTTTTGGTCCTTATCTTACATCTTTTTCCACTTACACTCCTGTTTTATTATAGGTTATGTTTTTTTTTTTTTTTCTGCACTATCTTTGCCTTTATATTTTTCTGAAGAGCAATGTGTTACCTCCTAGGTGGTTACAGTTCCTTGTACTGGCCCTCCGGGGACCCGCTTATGATGTATCTTCTATTCTGATATGAGTGACTTAATCCTGAATTATATGTACCCTTATAATTCCTTTGAAGAGCGAAATGTTATCTTTATGGGTTTACTGTTTCTCGTATTGACCCTGCGGGGTCTCCATGTAGATGTGCCTTTTACTATGTTATGAAAAATTTTAAAATAAAGAATTTAAAAAATAAATAAAAATAAAGGGGTCCTGTTGCCGTGAGTTTACAATCTAAGAGAGGCCTGTGCCGTGAGCTAACAATCTAAGGGGGAAGAGGACCCTGCTCTAATATATAAATGCCTTTGTAATGCGCTGTCAGCTGCGCGCACACCCATCACAGCCAGGGGCGTTGCTGGGGGGGGGGGAAGGGGGTGCGGCCCACACCAGGTGACAGCACCCCCTAAAAAAATATATATATATTTTTTTTAACACAAAAATATTTTACCAGGAAGGATACATTTAGATTTCTCTCATTTTCAAGTATGTCATAGGTAGGCAAGGCCTAGGCTGGCACTTTCCAGGGGGCAGCAAAACAACCACCACTAAGGCTAGGGACAGATGAGCGCATTTTCTGCGGCCACCGTCAAAATGTACGTCGATGCGTGCGCACGCATTTTTTCACGGAATACGCTTAAGTGGTCAGACGATGCGCAATTCTGGACGTATTTCATGACGATGGGGTAAAAAGAAGTCTAGGGAAATCCGGCTGTTTGAACGTTATGTTGGCCGCACACTAGCAGCGTCTGACGTCTCCTAATCACGCACACACGCCGCTATGCGGCCGCAGCGCACTCTGTACGTCAGTACCAGCGGTTTAACGTTCTCGAAAAAATGCGTTCATTTTCCACTTGCGTTGCGCGGCCGGACTTTTGTGCGACCGTACGTCGTATATTGGCCGTCATTGCATGGCATCTGCTGCTAGTGCGGCCGTGATTATGTGCGCCAGAACGCACGTTCGCACTGCCTCAGTCTGACCCTAGCCTAAAGGGGATACTCACAGAGCACCGAAATGACGCAGACTTTTCAGTGTTCTGTTGTTCCTCGCACTTTGGGGAATCAAATTTCCCTGGTGAATTCACTGCAGGGTCCCTGAAGTGCAGGGAATCAGCAACTGAATGCTGCCGCAAACCCGTCGCCTGCTGTTTTCAAAAAAACTACTGCATGAAAATGTCTGGAATTAACATATAAGATCCTATGAATAATATTAAAAAGGTCTGTTACAGAAAAAAAACACTATTAGAAAGAGAAAAAATTGGATTTTTTTTTGAAAAATGCCTAATAGATACTAAGAAAAAAAATCAATAAATAAAGAGACTTTTTACTAGAGATTAAAGGAATAAACGTTTTATTACATATTGGGTAAAAACAGGAATATTTTTAATATTGAAACCTATGCAGGGTTATTCAGAGAGGGGTGAAAACCTTGAGAATAACTGTAGAATTAAATTCTAGGTCAAAATAGTTCTCCCATTTATCTCACTTTCCAAATTGGCTATTTGGTCTAGATTGTTCATTCTCCTGGCAATTCTCAAGGTTTTCACCTCTCTCTGAATAGTCCTGATGGTATTCGCCTGAATAAACCTGTCTAATGAAACCACTGAACATGAGGACATTTCTCTGCTGTTCGGTGTTCTCGGAACAGATTTACCATTACTTCTCTATGGGGACTTTCATTGCTGTCGAACAGGCACCGTACTTCCAGACAGTTCACCAAAATTTGTGTGTGAGCGTATCACAGAGCTCCACAGCAATAAACCTCACAGTAATGTGCGCCATGTGTTATGTGAATTTAGTGTTATATGGGAGTACTGAGTTATGAGTAAGAGTAGTTAAAAAAAAAAAATGCGGGGAGGGGGTGAGACCATGGGTTACCGCACCGGGTGACACCAACCCTAGTGATGCCACTGATCGCAGCTGCTCACTTGGCCCTCCTGTTTCGGATGGGATGGCGATGGATGCGTTACAAATGCATTTATATATGGAGATACTCTTGGATGGGACGTTGGAAAAACAAATATGTGGACATGAAGACATGAATTCTGAGCTGGCGACAACAATAGACTGTCCTCCAGGCAGGCTTAACAACTAGTATATATATATATATATATTCTGCAATACTTGGACTAGTGTATAAAGCCTGTGGTTTCATTCTTTCTAGATCACATCTGGTTCAACCAGCTCCCTTCTCAATGACAGAGCCATTTTCCCACATTTATTCCGGATGGTTCCAGATAATCATGTAATATATGTAGCTGTCGTAAAACTGCTGAAATATTTTGACTGGAATTGGGTTGGAATCATCACCTCAGATAATGAAAGTGGAGAGAGGGATCTCCAGGAGCTGAGCCGTGTGATCACCGGTCACGGGATCGGCATCGAGTATATTGTAAAAATATCAGAAAAACCGGAAAGTTACGAGAAGGATTTGGCCATTCTCTCGAGAGCGACCTCTCAGGTTCTCATAATGACTGGGACCTGTTCGTTTCATTGCCTGTTTCTTTTCCAAAACTCAGTAAAAACCTTAGAAAATATCACAATTATCGAGGCAGCATCATGGACAATAGTGACATCTAAATCTATAGAAATAGCCACACCATTTAATGGCAGTTTGAGTTTCATATCAATGTCATATGTAATTCCTAGAATTAATGAGATTTTTAATGATATTAATGTAACTAACCGAATAAATGACCCATTCCTTGAGGATATTTGGTTTTTCAGATTTAACTGTTTTATAGAAAGACGTAGAAGGTTTCAGGAGTTTAAGCTTTTGTTTAGTAAGATTTCACAAGCTTGCACTGGAAATGAAACAATGAAAGACATCGCTGTTTTTTATGAGTATGACAACATCAGATATTACTATGAAGTCTATATCATGGCCCACGCATTGCATGATATGCATTTAGATATGAAAGACGCTAAATCTGATTCAATGGCATCTACATATGAAAACAAGGTATTGATTTATATGTATTCAAACATAAAAAATATGAGCATGTAATGACGCTACTCTGCAAGATTTGTAAAAATCTATGGGCCCCATAGGCGTGCTCACGGGTTATGCTGGGTGTGCATGGGCACACCCTAATTCCGGCCCGCGGCACACTCTGGCTGCCATCTGGCCGCATTCCATGGATAACTGCCGGGACCCTTTAAACCCGCAGGCCTGGTGGCAGCCTCTGCTTCCCTGGTGGTTTGGTGGTTGTGGGGTGCTGCACTACAATCTGCACAGCAGAGCAGGTCCGACACTGACTGACACGAGTGCCGGCGATCGCTGATGACCTGTCAACTGACCGCCGGCGCTCTCTGGCAATCGCTCGTGATTGCGGTAATCCAAAGAATTATTTTTTCTCAACAAGCTAATATATAGACGTATGTGAAGTACGGCCGGTATTGGCCTGTCTTTCATGCTGGAATTGTGAAAATGAATATCTAACTAGCATATTGGTGGGTAGCTAACTTTTGAAAAGGGCATCCGGACAGTAATCAATAAATTGCATTTTGTGTCGGAATTTTCTCATTTCACGAGTTCGAATTACGATAGGGGTCGGACTGACGCTTAAAAAGGTGGCCATCACACCTGATAAATCCTTTCTAATGATGCTGACTGGTCTCACATTTTAGATTTATGTATGTGATTTTTAATTAAGGTTATCTTCCAGAGAGTGTCATTTTAATAATGTTAATTAAACAGTCGATATTACCATCCTAGCACTCTTGGTTTCCGTTGGGGTGCCAGGAGACTGGTTCTTATCACTTTTTTCTTGTATATATAAATATATATTAAGAGTAAACCCCCTCACGGATACTGAGCTGACAACCTCCACATCAAATTACATCATCTACACCTAAAGTTAAGACGGAAAGATCTTAATTTTTTTATTTAAAATTTTACATACATTTTGAGGACATTACAGCAGATATAGATACTAGAGCGATATACACAAAGCATCAAGAGTAAGAAAAGAAGAGTTTGGATTTGTGAAGAAATCATCATATTAAAGAATGATTACTATTTGGATGATCTCTAGCTCAAGGGCGCAAACAAAAGTCAAATATGCCAGCCCCCATAAAACAGCAGGAGAGGGGAGTGCTGCCAGCGAGTGTGTGAGCCAGCCCAAAGATGTGTGTGGGGGCCGGAGCATGGTACCCTCTCCTCTTAGATTGTAAGCTCTTGAGCAGGGTCCCCGCTACTCCTAGATTGCAAGCTCTGGAGCAAAGTCCTCTCTCCTCAGATAGTAAGCTCTGGAGCAGGGTACCCTCTCCTCTTAGATTGTAAACTCTGGAGCAGGGTCCCCTCTCCTCTTAGATTGTAAGCTCTGGAGCAGGGTCCTCTCTACTCTTTGATTGTAAACTCTGGAGCAGGGTCCCCTCTCCTCTTAGATTGTAAGCTCTGGAGCAGGGTCCCCTCTCCTCTTAGATTGTAAACTCTGGAGCAGGGTCCCCTCTCCTCTTAGATTGTAAGCTCTGGAGCAGGGTCCCCTCTCCTCTTAGATTGTAAACTCTGGAGCAGGGTCCCCTCTCCTCTTAGATAGTAAGTAGGGATGAGCCGAACGCCCCTGTGTTCGGTTCGACTTCGAAACTCGAACAATTTCAAAAGTTCGAGTTTGGCTTTGAACACGATCCGAACTCAATGTAAGTCAATGGGACCCGAACGTTTGATTTTTAGAGTGCGCTCTAAGGGGGCATACAGTTGTGTTCAAAATTATTCAACCCCCACTGAAATTGAGTGTTTTGGCCAGTTTGACATTGATTTTGATCATTCAGTCATCTTGCTTACAATTAAATCAAAGAGGCACGTGTAGGTCAGACAAATATAACATAAAATTTATAATGAAATAACCACAAATGTCATTTCTGTGCTCACATCATTATCAGTTTTATTCAACCCCCAAGTGACATTCAATCTTAGTACTTAGTACAACATCCTTTTACAGTTATACAGTTGTGTTCAAAATTATTCAACCCCCAATGCTGTAAAGGGTTTTAGGGAATTTAGTGTACATTTGTAATTGTATTCAGAATGAAATCCTACAAGGACTTTTTAAAGAACCATATGCAACTAAAATGACATCAATTGGTTTTGTAATACAGTAGTAAATGTTTCTTTTATGAATTCTTCATTGACACAATTATTCAACCCCTTAAAGACTACCACTCTGAAGAACAGAGGTTCATTCAAGTGTTTTCAATCAGGTATTGAAAACACCTGTGGATGTCATGGAGCAGCAATAAAGCATAATAAGCACCAATTAGGCAGCTTTAAAATGACTGTGATACTCAGCTCCTTCTAGACATTTACTGGTGTGGTTACAAACATGGTGATGTCAAGAGAATGGTCCAGGAAGACAAGAGAAGAGGTGATTACTCTTCACAGGAAGGGCAATGGCTATAAGAAGATTGCAAAGATGTTAAACATACCAAGAGAGACCATAGGAAGCATCATTCGCAAATTCAAGGCAAAGGGCACTGTTGAAACGCTACCTGGTCGTGGCAGAAAGAAGATGCTGACTTCGACTGCTGTGCGCTACCTGAAGCGTAGAGTGGAGAAAAGTCCCCGTGTGACTGCTGAGGAACTGAGAAAAGATTTGTCAGATGTGGGTACTGAAGTTTCAGCTCAGACAATACGGTGCACACTACGTAATGAAGGCCTCCATGCCAGAACTCCCAGGCGCACCCCCTTGCTGTCTCCAAAGAATAAGAAGAGTCGACTGCAGTATGCCAAAAGTCATGTGGACAAACCACAGAAGTTTTGGGATAGTGTTCTGTGGACTGATGAAACAAAATTAGAACTGTTTGGGCCCATGGATCAACGCTATGTTTGGAGGAGGAAGAACAAGGCCTATGAAGAAAAGAACACCTTGCCTACTGTGAAGCATGGCGGGGGGTCAGTCATGCTTTGGGGCTGTTTTGCTTCTGCAGGTACAGGGAAGCTTCAGCGTGTGCAAGGTACCATGAATTCTCTTCAGTACCAGGAGATATTGGGTGACAATGTGATGCAGTCCGTCACAAACCTGAGGCTTGGGAGACGTTGGACCTTTCAACAGGACAATGATCCCAAGCATACCTCCAAGTCCACTAGAGCATGGTTGCAGATTAAAGGCTGGAACATTTTGGAGTTGCCATCGCAGTCACCAGACTTAAATCTGATTGAGAACCTCTGGTGGGACTTAAAGAAAGCAGTTGCAGTGCGCAAGCCTAAGAATGTGACTGAACTGGAGGCTTTTTCCCATGACGAATGGGCGAAGATACCCGTAGATCGCTGCAAGACACTTGTGTCAAGCTATGCTTCACGTTTAAAAGCTGTTATAACTGTAAAAGGATGTTGTACTAAGTACTAAGATTGAATGTCACTTGGGGGTTGAATAAAACTGATAATGTGAGCACAGAAAAGACATTTGTGGTTATTTCATTATAAATGTTATGTTATATTTGTCTGACCTACACATGCCTCTTTGATTTAATTGTAAGCAAGATGACTGAATGATCAAAATCAATGTCAAACTGGCCAAAACACTCAATTTCAGTGGGGGTTGAATAATTTTGAACACAACTGTAACAGCTTTTAAACGTGAAGCATAGCTTGACACAAGTGTCTTGCAGCGATCTACGGGTATCTTCGCCCATTCGTCATGGGCAAAAGCCTCCAGTTCAGTCACATTCTTAGGCTTGCGCACTGCAACTGCTTTCTTTAAGTCCCACCAGAGGTTCTCAATCGGATTTAAGTCAGGTGACTGCGATGGCCACTCCAAAATGTTCCAGCCTTTAATCTGCAACCATGCTCTAGTGGACTTGGAGGTATGCTTGGGATCATTGTCCTGTTGAAAGGTCCAACGTCTCCCAAGCCTCAGGTTTGTGACGGACTGCATCACATTGTCATCCAATATCTCCTGGTACTGAAGAGAATTCATGGTACCTTGCACACGCTGAATCTTAAATCTTATGAATCCATAAAACCTCTCTCCAAATTCTCCTTGATATACTCCTCCATAATTTGGTTCTCCTTTATGGAAAGAGGGTATACTTTGCCTCGGGGAGGCATGGTACCTGGATGAATATCAATAGCACAATCATATGGTCTATATGGAGGTAGTTTGTCTGCCTCTCTTTTATCAAATACAGCCCTGAGGTCTGCATATTGTTCAGGAACTTCAGTAGACAATGGAGGGGCTGTGGGTGTGTTCAGGGCACCGACATGCTGAATGGGTATTAAACAAGTCCCAAAACATGCAGAACTCCAAGACAGTATCTCTCCTTTAACCCAATCAATAACGGGATTGTGTTCCACCAACCAGGGGAAACCAAGTACAACAGGATTGGAAGGTGAGTGGATAACTTGGAATATGATCTTTTCTTTATGCAAGAGACCAGTAGTAAGAACTACTGTAACTGTATCGTGAGTAATCCTAGGGCAGGATAACGGCCTGCCATCTATGGCTTCAACGGCTAAGGGTGTCTCTCTTACAACCAGAGGTAGAGAAATGGAAGAAGCGTAGTTAACATCAATAAAGTTACCAGCAGCCCCAGAATCCACAAAAGCGGTATTATGTGTGGTCTTGGTCTCCCAAGCCAAGGATACTGGTAACATAAGTTTAGTGTCTTTGATAGGAGACATGCATGTCACACCCAAGGCCTGTCTCCTCAGCTGCCTTAGGTGCGGTAGTTTTCCGGCTTATCATGCATCTTAGGGCGAGTAGGACATTGAAATCGTACATGTCCCTCCAAACCACAATACAGGCACAATCCCTCACGAAAACGCCTTGTTCTCTCCTCCTCTGTAAGCCTAGTACGGCCTAGTTGCATAGGCTCTGAGGGAGGAGATAACTCTCTGGGTGGTGCTTGAAAGACAGGGGCCAACCTAGGTAACGGTCTCTTGGGTCTCTCTCTTGGAGTCCTTCTATCCCTTATCTGATTATCCAGATCTATACAGTAATCAATGAGTTCACACAATACCTCAGGTAGTTTACGTGGAGCTAATTCATGCATCAACGACTCTGATAACCCCTCCATAAACGCCAGAACCAGTGTCTCATTTGTCCAGTTCACATCAGAAACTAAGGTTTTAAATTCTATGGCATAATCAGACACAGTCCTGTTCCCTTGACGTATGCGGAACAAGGATTTGCCGGCTATCGTGGCCTTTCTGGTAGGATTAAATGTACGTTGTAACTCGGCTATGAATTCTTTATAATCCCGTACAATAGGTCTTTCTGCCTCCCATAAAGGAGTCGCCCATGTCAACGCTCTGCCAGACAGATGGTTAATAATAAACCCCACTTTGGCAATGTCAGAGAAAAACATTTGTGGATTTAATTTAAAATTAATATCCACATGGACCAAAAATCCCCGGCACTCAGAGGGAGTACCGTCAAACCTCATAGGAGCGGTCATGTGTACCTGGGATGTCTGAACGACAGGGGGCACAGGTATAGCAGGCGGGGGTGCAACCCCAACTGGTTCCAGGTGTGCAGTATGATTCAGGATAGTTTGTAAGGCAATGGCAAACTGATCCATCCTATGATCCTGCTCATCCTGTCTGGATACAAAGGTAGCCAAGTGCTGTGTTAAATCTGCGGGATCCATATTGGCCAGATCGTAATGTCACGGTTCCCGGATCCCACCACGCAGTACTTAACCCCCAACACTCCACAAAACTCAGAAGCTACCAACAGTGTAAACACATTGAAAACACTTGAATGAACCTCTGTTCTTCAGAGTGGTAGTCTTTAAGGGGTTGAATAATTGTGTCAATGAAGAATTCACAAAATAAACATTTACTACTGTATTACAAAACCAATTGATGTCATTTTAGTTGCATATGGTTCTTTAAAAAGTCCTTGTAGGATTTCATTCTGAATACAATTACAAATGTACACTAAATTCCCTAAAACCCTTTACAGCATTGGGGGTTGAATAATTTTGAACACAACTGTATATGCTAGATATTTGCCATAAAAGGTGTATGGGGGTCCGGGTAGTGCCCTGGGGGACAGGAAATAAGGACAAAAAGTTAAAAAAAAAACATTTGTAGCGCTCACTCCCGGAGGAGCCGCCGGATTTAACCTCGGGTTAGTCTCACCGCACTAGGGAATAAACATACACCAGCACTGTTGTGGATTTTATAGATTATATACTTAACTGATCCCAATAAAGTGGCATATATAATGTGAACACGGTATATGAACGACAGGATTTCGTAATGCAGGAAAAACACGCGGCGGCAAAAGAAAAGCTTAACCCCCTTCGTTTCTGGAGTGTAAGTCCAGTGAAAGCAATGTCTCAAAAAGGTGTGTGTGTGTGATCTCAGGTACCCGGGTACTATATTCAAGTGGCCAGTGAATGGAATGAGCAAATCTTCGACCAGTCACGTTGGGGCCCTGTAGATTTAGACAGTAATGCAGTGTGCTTCTTTAAACTTGGAACTGTGGCCTGGAAGGCCTCTCACCCATCCGTTAGACAATCTGTTCTGCTGCCCAATCAAGGATGTCTCTCCGCTGGATTGCACTGGAACTCTGTGCCACCGGATCCGCTTCTCTTGCTTGTCCGATCTCCGTAACGAGAACTACGGCCTACCGCCTGCACTCCCAATGGATCATCGCGGTCTCCTTACTTGGGGTCCAACAGGAACTATGTCTCTGTGCAAAACCTCTCAGCGATGTGTAGATAGGTTTCCGCCAAGTCACTGTATCTGATCCCCAGCACCCGCAAGGCAGCGCCTGCTCTCAGGCCTGGTCTCGATCCCTGGCAGTCTCACGTGCGTCTTCTACCTTTCGTCGCTTGGCTCACACTGGCTCTCCTTTGAATGAGGCTGCGGATGTCCTGGCTCTCTCCCCCACCCACTTCCTGTCTCCCCCGCAAAGCACGATGGAATCTGTAGTTCCGTTTGTGTCCAGTATAGTTCATATTGCGCCTGTCTCCCTCTGGTGGCCAAACCAAGTAAATGCAGCAACACGATCTTAAAACAGCGCTACACTCCCCCCCCTTGAATTCTTGGGTCTCTCCAAGGAAGTGTAACAGTTACATGACATTTCAGCATTTACATTAAGCAATATATTCTGGTTCAGCAGCAAACATATAATGGGTCAGATATACATCCTCAAGTTGACTCATACTCCTGACTACCTCAGCTAGCATAGCATAGCAGACACTTCAGGCAACCTTCGCACCGTGGTAACAGCCTCTTCAGTGCTATGTCCTGGTGAATCGTAGGTGAGTCTCTGAGGGGGTCGGATAGAACGTTTAGACTCTGGTTCAATCATCTCCTCTTCGGGTGGGGATGCCACATTTTCAGGCTCAATTCTTTCATCCACAACTGGAGCAGACATCTCTTCTGAATATGAGCCTTCCAGTGAAGGCGAACTATAATCTAAAGACACATTTTCAGGAACTACAGGAATTTCCAAAGTCTCAGGAACTTCCAATTGGAATTCAGGAGCCTCAGGCCTCAGGTTACTTTCCCACCGTTCGGAAACTGGAATGACCTCTTTAGGCTCAGGCAAGCACACCCAGTCCAGACAAAAACTTCCTTCCTCACTATCCCCTTCACTCTCTTCAACAACCCGTGTCTGCTGAGACCGAGTAACGGGAGTCAAGCATGGAACAGGCGGGTTCGGCAAAGAAAGTTCGTCTCCAACTGGTATCCTTACAGCTTCCCTCAAAGGCAACAGATGATTTTGGTGCCAGTTTTTAAGAGGCCCGGCCTTTCCATCCGGTCGGATTTGGTAAACTGGCAGACACGGCAGTTGCTTGCAGACAATGTAGACTTGCGAACTCCATCTATCCGCCAACTTATGCCTTGCAGAAACACCCAAGTTCTTCAACAAAACCCTATCATCAGGTTGTAGATCCTGTATCCGAACTCTCAAGTCATAGTTCCGCTTATTCCTCTGTTCTCTTTTTCCTGAGGTCAAACGGGTCAGTTCAAACGCAGAAGCCATGTTTTTCCGAAGTCTATCCACATAATTTTTATGAGAGGCCACAGATGTCTGATCAAGAGTTAACCCAAATGCCAAATCAACAGGCAGTCGAGCTTCTCTTCCGAACATGAGACGGTAAGGTGAGTATCCAGTAGCGTCACTCTCCGTACTGTTATACGCATGCACCAGCGTAGCTATGTGACGACTCCAATTCTGCTTCTCTCGGTTTGACAGTGTTCCCAACATATTTAGCAGCGTGCGATTAAATCTTTCAGGTTGAGCATCACCTTGAGGGTGATATGGAGTGGTTCGAGTCTTCTGAATTCCTAACAGTTACAGCAATTGCCCAACAAGCCGGCTCTCAAAGTCTCTGCCCTGATCCGAGTGGATTCTCCTTGGTAGGCCATAATGAACAAAAAACTTCTCCATCAAAACCTTTGCTACTGTAGGAGCACGTCGGTCTTTAGTAGAGAAAGCTTGGGCATAACGTCTGAAATGATCAGTCACTTCCCGAATATTTCCCTGCCCACTAGCATCCGGCTCTAAGCACAGGAAATCAATGCACACCAAATCCATAGGTCCTTGACTTTGCAGGTGGCTCATTGGAGCAGTTCGAGTTGGTAGGTTCTTCCTCTGGATACACCTCAGACACGAATGGCAGTAACTTTCAACTTCAGATCTCATACAGGGCCAATAAAATCTGTCTCGCACTAGCTTAAAAGTTCTCTCTGCACCCAAATGCCCATGGTCATCGTGTAATGATCTCAGCACACCCTCTCTGTGTTTGGTGGGAAGGAACAACTGTTGTGTCTCTTCAGCATTGTTCGAGGGGCCCCTTCTGTAGACCACCCCATCCAACATCTTCAGCCATTCCCACTCTGTGTATACCAATCGGGCCCCTTCGGGGGAATTTTTCAGTAGAATTTCCCTTTGGTTCGTGTTCATGGCCTTTACTGTTAACGCAATCAGAGGATCTCTAGCCTGGTCGGCTCTCAGGTCCTGTTTCGAAACCGTAGGCGGACTTTCATCCCTCAGCTGTGTAGGATTACAATAAAACTCTGGAACGGCCGCAGCCATGACTCCAATAGCTTCTGCTTCAACTACTCCCTTGACCCAGCGCTCTGCTCCTTGACACAAGGCTTGTACCCCATCTGGAGTCAGCTGAGTCCATTCTGTAGTGTAGGGTCTTCTTGACAAAGCATCTGCATCTCGATTATTCACTCCAGGGCGATACTTAAGGCTAAACCGAAACCCTGACAGAGCGGCCAACCACCGATGTCCCGTTGCATCCAGTTTTGCCGTAGTAAGGACGTACGTAAGAGGATTGTTGTCAGTCTTTATCACAAATTCGGCTCCATACAGATAATCTTTCAGCTTGTCTACTACCGCCCATTTCAAGGCCAGGAACTCTAATTTGTGAGTAGGATAGTTTTTCTCTGAAGGCGTAAGGCTTCGACTCACATACGCTACAGGCCTCAACAATCCACCATATTCTTGGTATAGGATGCCCCCTAGACCTTCTCTGCTGGCATCCACATGCAATTCATACGGCTTATGAGGATCAGCGTAAGCCAGGACAGGAGCTCGAGTTAGACTCTCTTTCAGCTTCATGAAAGCACTTTCGCATTGATTAGTCCATTCTTCTTGGATGGATTCTCGAGCCTTCCTTGGCCCCGGAGCCGACGAACTTCGATCCGAGGCCTTGGGGCCTTCTTCTGCGTCTTCCTTCTGTAGGAGCTTGTTCAGGGGTTGAGTTATGTTGTCAAATCTTCCTACGAATCTTCGGTAATATGAGCAGAAGCCGAGGAAAGATCTAAGTTCAGTAACATTTCGGGGTCTAGGCCAGGAAACTACGGCTTCCAACTTTCGAGGATCCGTCGAAACGCCTTCTGCTGAAACAACATGTCCCAAGTACGTAATGGAAGGTAGACAAAATTGACACTTCTCCAGAGACAGTTTCAACCCTTCTTTGTGAAGCCGCTTCAAGACCTTTTCCAACCGCTGCTCATGTTCTTCCAGAGTCTTCCCGAACACAATAATATCATCAAGATACACCAACACTTCGATCAGGTTCATGTCTCCGACTGTCTTCTCCATTAACCGTTGGAACGTGGCGGGAGCCCCCGTAAGGCATTGAGGCATTCTGTTGAACTCAAAGAACCCCAGTGGGCAGATGAACGCAGTCTTCTCTTTGTCCTCAGGATGCATTGGTATTTGATGATACTCACTTCGCAGGTCTAGTACACAAAACCATTTTGCTCCAGACAAACACTGTAAGGCATCTTCTATCCGAGGAGTTTTATACCCAGTTCGCTGTACCCTGGCCTTCTTCTTGACTCGTGTAGGTTTTGGGTGTGCATTGCTTCCCCTTGACATAGGACCGGATACTAAGGGAGTAACTCTTTCAGTCCTGGTAGGCTCAGCAGTTGGCAAGACTCTGGGCCCTCTCGGCCTTTCGGTTCTGGCTTGAATTTTTGAGCGGTTTTCAACCATTGGGCACCTAGTTTGCTCCTTCACTTGGGCCCTCTGGCGTTTCCCACCTGTGAGGTAGATAGCAGCCCTTCCAAGGCTTTTAGGAACTCTTCTACTCTATTTCCTTCAGGCCTTTGGCTTTTGCACTGTGCTCGGAAATTACCTATTTCCCCACAGTTGAAACATCTCTTCTTTGAAGACGGAGACGCACTTGTTCGTGGTGACTCGGTTGAAGGACCCTGGCCAGACGCCATAGCAACTCCCGTTGTCCGCATATCAGTGAGGAACTTCTGCATATCGGTCTGTGTCTCTGCCACCTTCAAAAGTACTCCGCACAGGTCAGTGTGCGCTTATTTCAGCTCTGCTTGAGCTTCTTGTACCTTCTTAACGGTCTTGTGTAACTCACTATATGCAGGAAGGGTTGGTTCTTTGGCAGTACTCTCTGTGGATATAGGAACTAACAGATGCTCTTGTCCGTCAACTTCGGATCCATAGGCGTCCAACGAATCATCTTCAGTTTGCAAATATTCGTTATGCCTTACTGGTTGTGCGTAAGCTCTTTCTCCTCTCCTTAAAGACTTTTCTTCTAGCAGAGCCTCTTCCTCTCTAACAGCTCAAATCAGTTCCAGGTATTTCACTTCTCGGTTACCTTCTCTGGTTCTCAGCTGTAACATCACAGGATCTAGAGGTTGAGCGCCCCTCAATATCTGCTGCATTCGGATTTTATCTATTGTGGCCGGTTCGGCCCCTTTCTTAAGAAGTATCTGGTGCAGAATCTTATCTAGGCGCCTCATATATTTAGTCATCTTCTCACCTTTTCGCTGGTAAGTACAGTATGTTCATACTGGTATATGAGCTCAGCAGCCTTTTCTGTTCGCCCAAAGACTTCCTGTAATACGTTTAGGTAATCTAAAGCAGTGCAGTCTTGCTTACTCAATTTCAGGTTTCTGACAGCCTCTGACACGGGTCCCTTTAAGCTCTCAGTGATTCTTTGCTTCTTCTGCGCTTCAGGGACGTCCCACTCATCCAGAGCCTGCATCGCCTGTTCTACCCATTCTTCAAAGGTTTCTTCTCCCGCCGGAGTTGGTACGTTTCCTGTAAAATTCCTCAACCGTCGATAACCAAAGTTATTGTGTGGAGGGCTTGTTCTTCGACATTTAGCCAGCAAATCTCCAATAGCCACTATGAATTCAGGCCCGATCATGGCCAGCGGACTGGGCGCGGGAACACTCGCGGGATCGTCACGTGGCGCACTTGGCTGAATCATTTGAACTTCCACCTCATCGGTCAGCTTCACGCTCGCGCCCTGAAAACACACTGGAACACCCTTTCTCCACTCAAAAAGAACATACGTGTGAGAAGTACTTGGGTTCACTTTAATGTCCAGGATTAACCCCCGATGATCTGGTGTCAGCGCGGCCACGGCCCGGCGAATCTGATCTTCGGCCCAAGTGTCTGCAGGAATATTCATGACAATGGTTAACTCTATCTGGCTATCTTGCTCCTCACACCATTTGGCAGCAGTGTCTGGATCCATAATTAACCCTTTAACCACTTGAATGCTAAGGACGCGCTCAGCGCGTCCTCAGCATTCCCGCTGGTATGCGGAGGACGCGCTGAGCGCGTCCTCGCATTGGGGTCAGCGTTCGGCCGGGTTCCGGCCGATCGCTGGCCCCTCCGGTGCGGGCTGACATCCTGGATGTCAGCCCGGCATCCGGAGCAGTGGCCGCCATTATTATGTGTCATCGCGCCCCCGCGATGACACATAATTCAGGCGCCCCCCCGCATGTGCGGAGGAGGCGCCTGATAGGGAGGGGGGGGAGGTCCTTCGGACCTCTCTCCCTCCCGATCGGCGGCTCACAGGGGCTTAACCCAGGCATCATTTGGAAGGGCACAGCCTGCCCTTCCAAATGATGCCTGGCATTAACCCCTGGGGAGCTGGATCGCAAATCGGCGCTGAAAAGCGCCGATTTGCGATCCTTCCCGGGAGCTGGCCGACATCTTGGATGTCGGCCAAGCTTCCGGGAACTCCCCCAGAGGACTGGCGTCATCGTGCGCAGCACGATGACGCCAGTCCTAGCATTAACCCCTAACTGCCACGAAGTGTGGAGATAGGGAGTTCCAATGAACTCCCTATCTCCCGATCCGTGGCAGTTAGGGGTTAAATTTTGATATCGTTGGATCGGCCAGAGCATGGCCGTTCCAACGATACCAAACATGAAAGTAAAAAAAATTGTAAAAAAAAAAAAAAAAAAAAATAAAAAAAAAAAAAAATTTAAAAAAAAAATAATAAAAAAAAAATAAACACTTTTTTTTTTTTTTTTTTGTTTTGTTAATGCAGCAATATTGTTCCCATTTCAATTATAATGTGAACAATGATGCTGCATTAACGATTTTTGTATGCGGTGCGTTTGTTAAAAATGGTGTCATTTTCCCCAAAAAAAAATGTAACGAGACCCCATCTCTAATTTTTTTAACAAGCGCACCCCATACAAAATATAACCGCAATTGCTCGCATGTTAAAATGTGGAAAAAAACACTTTACACGCTGTAAATTATTGAAAATACATATTTTATTGCATTTTTTGTTATAATATACAAACATGACATAACGTATACATATAATAATGACATATTATGAATCTACCGAGTCTGACGGAAAGAACGATATATAATATGTCGATGTCATATACTAAAATAAGCCTTCAAAACACGTTTAAACATGATGCGCAAAACAGGTAAAAAATGACCTCAGCACAGGGGCGGGAAAAGCCTCAGCAGCGAAAGGGTTAAATGCGGTTTTATTATAGTGACTGGAATCCCGTAACGAGCCCCCACGTGTAGCGCTCACTCCCAGAGGAGCTGCTGAATTTAACCTCGGGTTAGTCTCACCACACTAGGGAATAAACATACACCAGCACTGTTGTGGATTTTATAGATTATATACTTTACTGATCCCAATAAAGCGGCATATATAATGTGAACACAGTATATGAACGACAGGATTTTGTAATGCAGGAAAAACACGTGGCGGCAAAAGAAAGGCTTAACCCCTTTGTTTCTGGAGTGTAAGTCCCGTGAAAGTAATGTCTCAAAAAGGTGTGTGTGTGTGATCTCAGGTACCCGGGTACTATATTCAAGTGGCCAGTGAATGGAATGAGCAAATCTTCAACTAGTCACGTTGGGGCCCTGTAGATTTAGACAGTAATGCAGCGTGCTTCGTTAAACTTTGAACTGTGGCCTGGAAGGCCTCTCACCCATCCCTTAGACAATCTGTTCCACTGCCCGATCAAGGATGTCTCTCCGCTGGATTGCACTGGAACTCTGTGCCACTGGATCCGCTTCTCTTGCTTGTCCGATCTCCGCACCCAGAACTACGGCCTACCGCCTGCACTCCCAATGGATCATTGTGGTCTCCTTACTCGGGGTCAAACCGGAACTATGTCTCTGTGCAAAACCTCTCAGCGATGTGTAGATAGGTCTCTGCCAAGTCACTGTATCTGATCCCCAGCACCCGCGACGCAGCGCCTGCTCTCCGGCCTGGTCTCAATCCTTGGCAGTCTCACGTGCGTCTTCTACCTTTCGTCGCTTGGCTCACACTGGCTCTCCTTCGCACGAGGTTGCGGATGTCCTGGCTCTCTCCTCCACCCACTTCCTGTCTCCCCTGCAAAGCACGATTGGAATCTGTAGTTCCGTTTGTGTCCAGTATAGTTCATATTGCGCCTGTCTCCCTCTGGTGGCCAAACCAAGTAAATGCAGCAACACGATCTTAAAACAGCACTACACATTTTTAAAGGAACAGTGAGTTTTCCATCAAATAAAGGTTAAGAATAAAAATGAAAAATTCCTTCAAATATCGTGCCTAGGAGGTCCCCATAACCTGCCCGTGAAGTGGCAGATTTGTAGGATGTATAGAAACATTTAAAAACAAAAAAATGACATTTCAAATGATGGTAAATGGTTTTCCTTTAATCTATTCATAAACAACTGCTTGGGGTGGCAGCCTGTATGTAAAGAGGCGACGTTTTAGGACACGCAGAACAAGTTTAGTGATTTTTTGGGCTAAATTATGGTGAAACTTATGCAGGCTTTGGATGAAAGTAACAATAGGTGCTTTAAAATTGGGCCTTTAGTGTCGGCAAAAGTGCCGTCACACCGTAACCCCTCTGTGGTATTGTGGAAGAGTGCAGGGTTGGACCCTGCGGTCAAATACTAAAATGATATGAATCTGGTACAGGCATCGGTGCTCCCAAATATTTTGCCTTTGGTGGCAGCAAGTGCCTTCACACCGTAACCCCTCTGAGGTATTGTGGAAGAGTGCAGTGGTGGAGGTTATGGTAATGCAGAAGAGATCCCCGATCTATTCAGTTACATCAGCAGCTATAACAAAACCGGGTGAGCAATGTTTAGGCACTTGTACTGCGCTACTGTATGTGGTGAGAATCGTCGCAGACCAGTAGCAACAGAAATGGACAGAAATCCACTAACTAAATTAAAATGTACACACAAAACTTTTTTATTTTCACAAAGCACATGTTATATAGGCAAAAAAAGTTTCTACTGAATAAAATACATAAAAATTTACTGTTATTTTAATAGGAATAGTATAAAAATATAAAAAAAGGTAACCCCTGATCATAAATATTATAGAGACATGGAGCGCTGTGTGTAGAGTAGGGATGCATTGACACCACACACAGGCATATACGTATATATCAACACGCAGACCTATATATACGTATATATCAACAGGCAGATTATTATTATTATTATTATTCTTTATTTATAAAGCGCCAGCATATTCCGCAGCGCTGTACAATAAGCACAGTATAGACAGGGTTACAATACAGTGAACAACATTTGACAAACAGTACAGGAGGAGATGAGGGCCCTATTCCCATAGGAACTCACAATCTGGGAGGGTTGGGGTTGGAAACAGGAGGAGAGGACTGTAAGGTGAGAGTGATTGATGGTTGCGTCAGTGAGTTGGGTGGTAGGCTTCCCTAAATAGGAACGTTTTAAGGGAGCCTTTGAAGGAAGAGAAGTTAGGGGAAAGTCTGACAGTACGAGGGAGAGCATTCCAGAGAGTGGGGGCTGCGCGTGAGAAATCCTGCAGTCTATCATGGGAAGAGGTGATGCGGGGAGAAGCTAGTCGCAGGTCACTGTTTGACCTTAGGGAGCGGGCCGGGGTGTATTTGGTGATTAGTGAGGACAGGTAGTGGGGAGCTGAGTTAGTGAGGGCTTTGTAGGTAAGGATAAGGATTTTGAACTTAATTCTGCAGTGGATGGGGAGTTCAGTCTTTGACATGTTGATCTTTAGGTGGTGGGAGGCCATCCAGGAGGAGATGCCAGATAAACAGTCACTGACTTTTGAAAGGACAGGGGGAGAGAGATCAGGGGTAGAGAGGTAGATCTGAGTGTTATCAGCGTAGAGGTGGTAATTAAAGCCAAAGCTGTTGATGATTTTGCCCAAGGAGGAGGTGTAGATGGAAAAGAGCAGAGGACCAAGGACAGAGCCTTGAGGTACACCAACAGATAGAGGCAATGAGGAGGAGGAGTTACCAGCAAAGGACACACAGAAGGACCTGTTGGATAAATAGGAGTCGACCCAAGCGAGTGCAGTGTCACGAGACCCAGAGAGTTGAGGGTCTGTAGAAGGAGGGGGTTGTCAACAGTGTCAAAAGCAGCCGAGAGGGCAAGCAGGATGAGAATAGAATAGTGGCCGTGTTTTTTAGCAGTTAGGAGTTCATTGGTGACTTTGGTGAGGGCAGTTTCAGTTGAGTGTAGGGGACGGAAGCCAGATTGCAGGGGGTCAAGTAGGGAATTGGAGGACAGGAAGAGGGAGAGGCGGTTGAAGACTAGCTTTTCTAAGAGCTTTGATGTGAAGGGAAGCAGGGATACAGGGCGGTAGTTGGATGGAGAGTTGGGATCTAGGGATGGTTTCTTTAGTAAAGGGGTAACTAGCGCGTGCTTGAAGGCGGATGGAAAGGAGCCAGTGGAGAGAGATAGGTTGAAGATGTGTGTGAGAGCAGGGGTGAGGGAGGAGGAGAGGGGAGGAATTAGATGTGAGGGAATGGGGTCGAGCGGGCACGTGGTGAGATGTGAGGAGGACAATAAGGAATTGACTTCCTCCTCAGTGGCTGGGAGGAAGCGGCAGAGGGTGGTATATATATATACACCCACCCAAAGACCCACCCACAGACCTCAGATCATATATACACATACGCACATGGGGGGGTGGCATGTGGACAATCTCAACTAAATGCGCCCACCCCCCCATTTGGCTGATCCCTGCAGAAGAAATGTTGAACCCGACAGAGCAGAGAATATATATTATTCTCTGCACTATCAGGTTCAACATTTCTTCTGGAGCGATCAGCCAAATTGGGGGGGGCAATTAGATGCCAAAATGTGTGTGTAATACAAGTCTGGATATATATACTTATAAGAATATAGATATATATCTTATCTATATATATATAATTTATCATACCTGCCCTTACCTTCCCCTATAAATTTGCTAAAAATCTACACACAAAAAAAGACAAACCACTGCCTGAGACCCCGCGCAGCCCACATGCCACCCCCCTCTACCTGGCTGAATGTATCTACTATATATAATTAAATACATTCAGCCAGGTAGAGGGGGGTGGCACGTGGACTGCGCGGGGTCTCAGGCATTGGTTTGTTTTTTTTGTGTGTATGTTTTTAGCAAATTTATAGGGGAAGGTAAGAGATTCAAGATTTATGGAGAGGGGTCCAGTCGGCACCTGGCCCAGGTCCGGCTGCGGGGAGGCTCTCCTCTCCCCGTGCTGCTGGACCAAGGTGAAGAACAGACGGGGCCAGTGCGGAGAGGCGCCGGAGGGAGGGATTTACAGCACATGGCGCAGGCGCCGTGTGCTGCAGATCCTGCCCCTCCCCTCAGCGCGCCGCTCCGCCGAGGTGAAAGTTGGATTATTCCAACTCCCTTTGCTCAGCGCCTGAGCGAGGGAGATGGAAAAATCTGTACACACTGAGCGCATCTAGCCACGCGGCGCCGCCTACAGGTGCCGTGCCGCGCTTCGCCCTCAGTGTGTCTCAGGCTTAAAACTCCACAGCAAGGCAAGGTGTGCAGCGCGCACTCCTGATTTAAAGGTCCCGGTGGCTTTGCGTCATCACGCTGCGCCCTGCCCCCTGATCACTCACAGCTGTGCCGGGTGCTGCCGGAGCTCCTGGCATTCCCCAAGCTGGGGGCACAATGCGTCCGGGCCCCCCCCCGATTGCCACCCGGGGCCCTGGATGTCACAATATTACAATCCAAACGCAAACGGGTTAAGTAACCAAATTTATAAGAAGAAGAATTAATGCAGCATATGATTCCGCACACTACCGGGCAGCACCTCTACAGTATAATAATGCAGCATACAGGGCCGTCTTTAAGAAGGGGCAAAAGGGGCAGTTGCCCCAGGCCCAGTCATAGTTGAGGGGCCCAAAGCAGGCTGCTTCGTTTGTGGGCTGCTGGGGCCGTTTTACAGTGGTGGCTCTGTGTTTTTTGAAGGCCCCAGGCTTCTGTGGAAGCACTGCAGCCTTCCTAGGCCCTGTGGGCCCCCTCTGATGATGTCAGAGAGGGCGTGCCACAGTGGGCGGGGACAAACGGGAGGAAGCCAGTTATGAGGCGCGTTCAATACCTCAGCCGCTGCAAGTGCTAAGTTAGCAATGTGCCATTGAACGCCGTTCAGCCATTCAGCGCTCAGCACTGCTAACTTAGCACTTGCAGCGACCCGAGGAGATGCTTCGAGTAGCTGAGTGTGACGTATTAAAGATGGCCGCAGCCATGAAGCAAGTAACAATTCCATACAGCAATGTTAATTTTGAGGTTTTTGTTCACCAAAGCACAAAATATTTATTTATTATTTCCCCCTGCACATAGACATATATTACAGTTCAATTTATATTTTGTTTCAGAAGTAAACATAACGTTTATTCAATAAAAACTATCATTTGTGGTGTGTGCATACAAAACAGAATTGTGCTGACTGCTTTTCTTTATCATATTTTGTCCGAGTGATAGGAAAAACAATCTTAATCTTTAATTAAAAAATCGTCGGCCATTTTGGATTCAAAATTCGCATCCAAAGCGTTCAATGACACTGCTGCAGCAAACTGAATTGCTACGCTGCAGCAATTCAGCAGCTGCTGAGGTATTGAACGGGGCTGAGGTTTCCTGACTGCATAGGCCTGGACACACCCTAATCAAAGGACCTCACATGGAGGCTGCAGCTCCTTGTGCTGACTTCACCCCCTCCTTCCACAGACAGAGTCATGAGCCTCCACGTGCTGCTGGAGTACAAGAAGGTATTTGAGGGAGGGCCTGGTATTTGGGGGGCCCCTAGGAGAAACACAGGACAGGTCCTGCTAAAAAACTGGCTGCACATCACAATCTCCCTCCAGCTCTCAGCTCAGAGGCTCCTCTCCTTAATACAGCAAGAGCTGTGCAGAGGCTGACTGCCACAATCTGTGCGTAGCGATGTTTGTGTACACAGCCTAATACAGGGAGAAATTAAACCTCTGAGCTTGCACTCTGACTCTGGGGGCTGCAGAGGTTTGGGAGAAGGAGCTGCCCATGGTTTCAAGACGGCAGCACTTATCTGTCAGTGATCTGAGGCGCGTTCAGTACCTCAGCAGCTGCTGAATTGTTCCATTGCAGCAGATCATTTTGCTGCGGCCGTCTCACTGAACGCTTTGGCTGTGAATATGGAAGCGAAAGGGCAGAGGATTGCTTAACCACTTCAATGCGGAGGACGCGCTCAGCGCGTCCTCCGCATTACTGCTGCTGTGCGGAGGACGCGCTGAGCGCGTCCTCCCATTGGGGTCAGCGTTCGGCCGGGTTCCGGCCGATCACTGGCCCCCCCGGTGCGGGCTGACATCCTCGATGTCAGCCCAGCATCCGGAACCGCAGCCGCTGAAATTAGGTGTCATCGCGACAGCGCGATGACACCTAATTCAGGCGCCCCCCCGCATGTGCGGAGGAGGCGCCTGAAAGGGAGGGGGGAGGTCCTTCAGACCTCTCTCCCTCCCGATCGGCGGCGTTGCGGGGGTTAACCCAGGCACCATTTGGAAGGGCACAGCCTGCCCTTCCAAATGGTGCCTGGCATTAGCCCCTGGGGAGCTGGATCGCAAATCGGCGCTGAAAAGCGCCGGTTCGCGATCCTTTCCCGGAGCTGGCCGACATCTTGGATGTCGGCCAAGCCTCCGGGAACTCCCCCTGAGGAGCATAGCACGATGACGCCAGTCCTAGAGTTAACCCCTAACTGCCACCAACGGTGGAGATAGGGAGTTCCAATGAACTCCCTATCTCCCGATCCGTGGCAGCTAGGGGTTAAAGTTTGGTATTGCTGGATCGGCCAGAGCATGGCCGTTCCAACGATACCAAACACTACTGTGAAAAATTTTGTAAAAAATAAATAAAAATAAAAATAAAAACAAATTATAACAAAAAAAAATAAACATTTTTTTTTCTTTTTCTTGGTTTGTTAATACAGCAATATTGTTCCCATTTCAATTATAATGTGAACAATGATGCTGCACTAACGATTTTTGTATGCGGTGCGTTTGTTAAAAATCGCGTAATTTACCCCAAAAAAAAATGTAACGAGACCCATCTCTAATTTTTTTAACAAGCGCACCCCATAAAAAATATAACCGCAATTGCTCGCATGTTAAAATGTGAAAAAAAACACTTTACACGTTGTAAATTATTGAAAATTCATATTTTATTGCATTTTTTGTTATAATATACAGACATGACATAACGTATACATATAATAATGACATATTATGAATCTACCGAGTCTGACGGAAAGAACGATATATAATATGTCTGGGTAATATACTAAAATAAGCCTTCAAAACACGTTTAAACATGATGAGCAAAACCGGTAAAAATGACCTCAGCACAGAGGTGTGAAAAGCCTCAGCAGCGAAAGGGTTAATGAAAGGTGCTGTGTCTGCAAAATCTACTTTTGTCCATTTTATTACATCTTTAGTGTTACTGTTTACCATGTTCCAATAAATATTTGCTGTTTTGCTCCACCAAACCTACAAACTGAACATTTCCTTATTGGATTATATGCTCCGTGGAGGCGGCCATCTTTTGTATGTCACACTCAGCTAACCCCGCAGCACCTCTCGACTTGGATGCAAGTGCTAAGTTAGCAGTGCCGAGCGCTGAGCTGCAGAACAGCGTTCAGTGGTAAATTGCTAACTTAGCACGTGCAGCGGCTGAGCAACTGAACGCGCCTCAGGCTGCATTCCGGGAGCAGCATGTGGGAGTGAGCTTAAACTTCTTTGGGTAAGGGAAGTTAACCCTCTCCACTCACTACCCCAGATACTGCACTTTAATTTTATAGCTTACTACTGTCGTATAAACAGATGCAGGTTCTTCTTACCTAAGCTCTCAGTTTGTATGGAATGGGCAAACATGTATTCACATGCATTTTTTTTTTCAACATTTTATATTTATTTAAATATAAATATATCATTATTTTAAAAACGTTTAATAATCATTTTAATATAGTTAAAATAAAATATATTTTCATTCTTAAAATTTTAACAATATAATGAAAAAAAGCAATGAACCTGAAAAAAGTCTAGAAATTTGAAATGATAATCTATAGTTAATGGCACCACGATGTGTAACCCAAGGAATACAGACTAAATTTGAGAACTATTTGATCTCTATAATATGCCATTCATACCTATATTGTGATGAAAGTATATAAAATTACATAATCATTATTAAATGTAGAATGAAAAGGACACCAGGCATAAGGACCAGTGTGGTGTCATTTGTATTCTACAATTTAATAATGATTAAACGGTTTTACAGATCTTTTGTTTAATGAGATCTATTAATTCTCAAAGTTAGTAATGATATAATTATTAGAATATATAATTTCAGTTTTATTGCTGTGGAGCTCTGATGTTATGCTCACACACTGCACATTACTGTCATTGTTTGAAAGTCTGTACAGACTCTGACCCAACCACCTCAACAGGCAGAGAATTCCACAGCTTTATTGCTCTTCCTGTAAAAAGAAAGCTATGCGTTATGCTGAATTTCCTTTTTGTCCAGTCTATACATTATGTGTTTATGTATATAGAATATGTGTAAATATATATAAGTCTTCTAATATAAGTCCATGATATATTTGTGTATTTGTTTTGGGGTTTTATGGATGTTGGGGGTGGAGAGAAAAATCATGCGGTGTGAGGGCTATCGGGGGGGGGGCAAGAAAATGTTTGCCCAGGGTCCAATCAATATTAAAGACAGGCCTGGCAGCATATGAATCCTCACACTGCCAGGCAGCACCTTTACAGTATAATAATGCAGCATATGATTCTGCACACTGCAGGGCAGCACCTCTACAGTCTGATGCTAGCTTTAACGAGAAGATATGCTATTAGTTTAGCGGGGAAGCCGGTTGCGCATTTTGCATCGGTAACTAAAGAGACTGGAGTATTGCTTGTTGTGTTAAGCTCGATTAGCTACGAAATTGTGAGTTGCAGTCGCTGGGGACTTTTGGGTAAGCGAGTGGCGGATTGTTGTCCGCGTAGTCATTATCTGGGTATAGGATAGATGGATAGTGGGTTGCTTAGCCCTGCGACGCGCGTAGTGTTCAGGGGAACTTGTGGCAGCATAACTAAAAGAATAAGAAAGTGTGCACAGGGACTGTGGGAAACGTAGTCACTACCCCATTCAAGAGAAGATTGGTACTGCGAAGAATAATTAATGCAGCATATGAATCCTCACACTGCCGGGCAGCACATCTACAATCTACACTCTAGCTTTAACCGGCGCGCTGCGTGCAGCTTCTGAGAAGATACACTTTTAGTGTAGCAGGGAAGTCGGCTGCGCATTTTGCATTGCTCCCTGTACACTAATAGCGTATTATTTCAGAAGCTAAATGCAGCGAGTGCATATGCAGCTTCTAATAGCGTGGGAGACAGAAGGCTGAGCTTGTTGGTGGATCCAGTAATCAGGTGAGTATTAGAAAGAAAAAAAAAGTATTATTTTATGTTCCCAGGGACATTTAAAAATGTCCTCGGATTTTTTTTTTAGAAATGTGTCGCCTTACCTTAGCCTGGTGGTCAGTGGGGTCTCCCTGGATCCTGGTTGTGGGGGCGTCTGCCGTGGCCACAGGTGCAGTGGCTCCCTCCCTGCGCCGCCTCTCTGCCACATGCACCCGGGTGTCTAGCCCGCACAGTCGCAGCTCTGTCATCTGGTGGCCGCATGCTCCTCAAGGGGATCCTTGGGAGGCCCCGGCAGGCTGCCCTCTACAGTGCCTGATTAGAGGGCCGTGTCTGCCTGATGTTTTAGTAACAAGACTGTTTTATCCCATAGGCTTCAATGTTAAAAATATTCCCGTTTTAATTCAATATCTAATAAACCGTTGCTTATAATTTTCTGCAGTAAAGAGTCTCAGCATTTCTAGATTTTTTAAGCATTTTTTTTTTAATAAAAAAAATTCTAACTTTTGGCGAACGTCCCAAAAAAGTTTGAAGTTTGCGAACTTTAGAATAGGGATGAGCTGTTTGGTTCGATCTGTTCAGTGTTCAATTTGAACATCGCCCGTTCAGCTGTTAGTCGAACTCCGAACATTTCCGCGTGTTCGCCCACAATGGACCACAATGCACTTTTCCACTGGCCTGAAGCTTGTAATTGGCTACAGCCTTGCACCTGACCACAATTTCTGCAAATTTTAATCCGTGTCTTGTCACTGCCACCCATCAGGGTGTCTCACTGATTTATAGGAGGTTTCTGGGAATTTTAATTTGTGTTTTGTCACTGCCATCCATCAGGGGGTCTCACAGATTTGTAGCAGATATCTGGGAATTATAATCTGTGTCTTGCCACTGCCACCCATCAGGGGTCTCACAGATTTGTAGCAGATTTCTGCGAATTTTAATCTGTGTCTTGTCACTGGCTGCCAGCTATCAGGGTGTCTCACTGAGTTATACCAGAGTTCTGGAAATCTTTAATCTAGATAACACAGTTGAATCAGAGTTCTGTATATCTTTAATCTATATATCACTCACCATATCAGAAAGACCAAAAAGGACAGACAGACGCTCCCAGACACAGATAAGAGTGCAAGCAGCCTCTGTGTCGGGAGGCTGTGCCTCTGGTCATCGTGGACGTGGTGCATCCTCTGCAGGTGCACGCTTGTCCTTTCTAACTGGTGCTGGCCGTCTTAAGCAGCAACAACATACAGAGAATTTGGTGGATTGGCTAACCAGGCCATCCTCATCCTCCGAGTCCTCTGCCAGCCAGGCTTGTAGTGCTTTACAGTCCACCTCAGCTGCCAAAGCATCTAATGCAGCTTCCATGTCCACAGCTACTCCTGCCGTAGCCTCACCAACGTACACAAATGAGTCAGCCGAATTGTTTGACTACAATGACAGTGACATGCTGCTTGAGGATGCGCAGCAACTACAGTGCTCTGATTCAAACTCTGAGGTTGAGGAAGGGAGTATAATCAACCTCAAGGGGGTGCCAGTGACACAAAATAACTGGCACTCATGTTGCCCCAGCAGCTGCAGCAGACAGCCAAGATGGCTCCAGTAACGAGGAGATAGGGGGTTATGACTAGGGATGAGCCGAACACCCCCGAGTTCGGTTCGCATTCGAACTCAAACTTTTCAAAAGTTCGAACTCGAACTCGAACTCAATACAAGTCAATGGGACTCAAAATTCGATTTTCCAAGAGGGCACATATGTTAGATATTTGCCATGAAAGGTGTATTTGCCATGAAAGGTGTCATTGAGCTGCCTGGCTCCTGGTGAGGCTGCGTGCATGCAGGTCACGCGGTCCGGCCAGTCAGGTGATACTGAGTCTCAGTACCACCTGACTGGCTGAACCATGTGACACGCACGCAGCTGCCCACCCTTTCATTAACACGGACTCTCGCTCTATTCTGGACTGAACACCCACCGGGAATGGAATCAAAGCCACGGTGCACCCTCTGGCAGTGGCACCCCACTGCTGACAAGATGGCTCCACGCACAGGCACAGCCACGATCCTAATGTGGCCTGGAGGGACCTCCTGCTGAGTCTGTACACAGTCCCTGCTGACTGCACACAGCCCTACCACAGACGGAGGCCGGTAAATATAGAATAAATAATTGCTGTGTGCTCATATTCACTCGGTTTGCTGGGAGTCTTATTGCAGTGGATTCTGATGCACTCATACACACCGCACATTGCATTGCTGGGAGTTTTACTACTGTGGATTCTGATACACTCATACACACTGCACATTGCATTGCTGGGAGTTTTATTGCTGTGGATTCTGTGATACACACTGCATATTACTGCGAGTTTTATTGCCCTGGAGCTCTGGGATACGCTCATACACACTGCACATTACTGTGAGTTTTATTGCTGTGCAGTTAGAAACATAGAAACATGACAAATGTCGGCAGATAAGAACCTTTCGGCCCATCTAGTCTGCCCAATTACATGGATACTTTAGCTGGATTTATCTTTTGTTTAGGATAGCCTTATGCCTATCCCATGCCTGCTTAAATTCAATTACTGAATTGAATCACCCGTTGGATTAGCACCCTCAACCTCAAATCTCCTTTTATTTTTGAATGTGGAATTTAACCTGGCCCTTCCACCGCCTCCCCAGGCATTCACTGGCAGTTGTTTATTGGGCAAAACAGCTGTCGCACCGGAGAGAAGGAGTTATACTTGCTGCCGGTTGGTGTGGATAAGAAACTGGCGTGCACTTTTGATGGGCTTGAATACTTTCTGCTTTTTGTAAGTGTGGTCCTAGCAGGGGCCTAAATACTTACTTACAATAACAGTATTATACTAAGGTCATCTAATTTTATCCTTTACAGACTTCAATTCTCTCTTTTTTTGCTGTTTCATCGTGCCTATGGAGGAGGCCGCTGTAGAAGTCTGAGGATGTTTAGAAACATAGAAAAATGTCAGCAGATAAGAACCTTTCGGCCCATCTAGTCTGCCCAATTACATGGATACTTTACCTGGATTTATCTTTTGTTTACGATAGCCTTATGCCTATCCCATGCTGCTTAAATTCAATTACTGTTTTGGCCTCTACCACTTCAACTGGAAGGCTGTTCCATGTATCCACCACCCTCTCAGTAAAATAATGCTTCCTGATGTTACTTTTAAACCTTTGCCCCTCTAATCTAAGACTATGTCCTCTTGTTTTGCTACTTTGTTTCCGTTTAAATATACTCCCTTCCTCTACCTTGCGGATTCCCTTTATGTCTTTAAATGTTTCTATCATATCTCCTCTGTCTCGTCTTTTTTCCAAGCTGTACATGTTAAGATCATTAAGCCTTTCTTGGTAACTTTCCTCCTTCAAGCCACACACCATTTTAGTAGCCCTTCTCTGAACTCTCTCTAAGATGTCTATATCCTTCTGGAGATACGGTCTCCAGTACTGCACACAGTACTCCAAGTGAGGTCTCACCAGTGCTCTGGACAGTGGCATGAGCACTTCCCTTTTCCTACTGCTAATACCTCAGTTCTGATATGCTCATACACAGTGCCCATTTCTGTGGGTTTTATTGCTGTGCAGCTCTGTGATACACTCATATGCAGTGCACGTTTCTGTGGATTTTATTGTTCAACCAATTAGAGCGGCTGTGATCCAGTATACTTGACATTCTTTGTAAAAATGCGTGAATTTAAACATTTCATAATTTTATTTATCTCAATAGATACTTTTGAAATGGTATACAAAATATACAAGTAGGCACTTGGTATCCACTTTTAATATAAAGAGAGGAAAAGGCGGAGCTCTAAGAGGAAAAGGTGGAGCTTAAAGAGGAAGTGTGGGGATTAACCAGGAAGAGGTGTGCCCTTGACAGGAAGGGGTGCCTCAAATTTAAATTAAGGGGTGCACGAGTTTAGTCAGGCCTAGGGCAGCACAAAACCTAAATACACAACTGATTATAAGCAATGGTTTATTAGATATTGAATTAAAACGGGAATATTTTTAACATTGACGCCTATGGGATAAAACATTTTTAAAAAAATAAAATCCGAGGACATTTTTAAATGTCCCCAGCAACATAAAATAAAACATTTTTTTGCTTTTATAAAACTCACCTGATTCCTTGATCCACAAACTGTAGAGGTGCTGCCCAGCAGTGTGAGGATTCATATGCTGCATTAATTCTTCTTCTTACAAATTTGGTTACTTAACCCGTTTGCGTTTGGATTGTAATATTGTGACATCCAGGGCCCCGGGTGGCGATCGGGGGGGCCCCACACGCATGGTGCTGCCAGCTGGCCGAATGCCAGGAGCTCCGGCTGCACCCGGTGCAGATGTGAGTGATCAGGGGGCAGGGCGCGGTGTGATGAGATGACGCAGAGCAGCCGGGACTGGTGTGCGTCAATTCTCACCATATACAGTAGCGCAGTACTAGTGCCTAAACGTTGTTGAGCTGGTTTTGTTATAACAACTACTCTCGCTCTGTGTCCCTGTCTGGTATATTCCGCTGCTTGTTACTGCTGGTGCGCTTCCATCCTGCCATACACTATAGCGCAGTAATATTTGGGTGCACTGCCACTGACGCGTGTACCAGATTTATATAATTTTAATATTGGACGCAGGGTCCAACCCTGCACTCTTCCACAATACCTCAGAGGGGTTACAGATGGTGTGACGGCACTGTTGCTGACACTACACTAAAGGCCCAATTTTAAAGCACCTATTGTTACATTCATCCAAAGCCTGCATAAGGCCGGGGTCAGACGAACGCAGTGTGAACGCGCGTGCAGCCACACGGCTATCCATTTAACACAATTGTATGCTATCACGGACGTACTTATGTGCGGCAACACGGATGTTAACACTGCGTTCGTCTGACCCCAGCCTAAGACGCTGCCTGCCAAGAAGGTCACATCTTTGCAGGACGACAACAGTGTGGGGAAACGGCAGCTTCCGACAGTCCTAAGACCTCATCGTGTATGGGTTGAGGGATGTGCTTCCCAGTAGTGTGTGGATTCATATGCAGGCATTAATTATACTGCAGAGAGGCGCTTCCCAGCAGTGTGTGGATTCATATGCTGCATTAATTATACCGCAGATAGGCGCTTCCCCGCAGTGTGCGGATTCATATGCTGCATTAATTATACCACACAGAGGCGCTTCCCAGCAGTGTGCAGATTCATATGCTGCATTAATTATACTGCAGAGAGGCGCTTCCCAGCAGTGTGCGGATTCATATGCTGCATTAATTATACCGCAGAGAGGCGCTTCCCAGCAGTGTGTGGATTCATATGCTGCATTAATTATTCTGCAGAGAGGCGCTTCCCAGCAGTGTGTGGATTCATATGCTGCATTAATTATACCGCATAGAGGCGCTTCCCAGCAGTGTGTGGATTCATATGCAGCATTAATTATACTGCAGAGAGGTGCTTCTTCCCAGCAGTGTGTGGATTCATATGCTGCATTAATTATACCGCAGAGAGGCGCTTCCCAGCAGTGTGTGGATTCATATGCTGCATTAATTATACCGCAGAGAGGCGCTTCCCAGCAGTGTGTGGATTCATATGCTGCATTAATTATACTGCATCCCAACATCCCAACACAAGATAGTTATCTGCCACCTCCACTCCCACAGGTCCCATCTGCCACCCTCTGCCGCTTCCTCCCAACCACTGAGGAGGAAGTCAATTCCTTATTGTCCTCCTCACATCTCACCACGTGCCCGCTCGACCCCATTCCCTCACATCTAATTCCTCCCCTCTCCTCCTCCCTCACCCCTGCTCTCACACACATCTTCAACCTATCTCTCTCCACTGGCTCCTTTCCATCCGCCTTCAAACACGCGCTAGTTACCCCTTTACTAAAGAAACCATCCCTAGATCCCAACTCTCCATCCAACTACCGTCCTGTATCCCTGCTTCCCTTTACCTCTAAGCTCTTAGAAAAACTAGTCTTCAACCGCCTCTCCCTCTTCCTGTCCTCCAATTCACTACTTGACCCCCTGCAATCTGGCTTCCGTCCGCTACACTCAACTGAAACTGCCCTCACCAAAGTCACCAACGACCTCCTAACTGCTAAAAAACACGGCCACTATTCTATTCTCATCCTGCTTGACCTCTCGGCTGCTTTTGACACTGTTGACCACCCCCTCCTTCTACAGACCCTCAACTCTCTGGGTCTCGGTGACACTGCACTTGCTTGGATTGACTCCTATTTATCCAACAGGTCCTTCTGTGTGTCCTTTGCTGGTAACTCCTCCTCCTCATTGCCTCTATCTGTTGGTGTACCTCAAGGCTCTGTCCTTGGTCCTCTGCTCTTTTCCATCTACACCTCCTCCCTGGGCAAAATCATCAACAGCTTTGGCTTTAATTACCACCTCTACGCTGATGACACTCAGATCTACCTCTCTACCCCTGATCTCTCTCCCCCTGTCCTTTCCAAAGTCAGTGACTGTTTATCTGGCATCTCCTCCTGGATGGCCTCCCACCACCTAAAGATCAACATGTCAAAGACTGAGCTCCTACTTATTCCTCCCTCTAATGCCGCCCCACCTCCTGACTTCTCGATCACGGTGGAGGGTATCACCATCTCCCCATCAAACCAAGTTCGCTGTCTTGGAGTTACACTTGACTCTGCTCTTTCCTTCATCCCCCACATCAAGTCTCTTTCCTCCTCCTGCCGATATCAACTGCGTAATATTTACAGAATTCGGCCATTTCTTACCGCTGTCGCCACAAAACAACTCATACACGCCCTGGTAATCTCCCGACTCGACTATTGCAATAATCTCTTATCTGGCCTCCCTCTGTCCCACCTCTCCCCCCTACAATCCATCCTGAACGCCTCCGCCAGGCTAATTCACCTCACCCGCCGCTCTGTCTCTGCCGCTCCCCTCTGCGAGTCCCTTCACTGGCTCCCCATCCACTGCAGAATTAAGTTCAAAATCCTTATCCTTACCTACAAAACCCTCACTAACTCAGCTCCCCACTACCTGTCCTCACTAATCACCAAATACACCCCAGCCCGCTCCCTAAGGTCAAACAGTGACCTGCGCCTAGCTTCTCCCCGCATCACCTCTTCCCATGATAGACTGCAGGATTTCTCACGCGCAGCCCCCACTCTCTGGAACGCTCTCCCTCGTACTGTCAGACTTTCCCCTAACTTCTCTTCCTTCAAACGCTCCCTGAAAACATTCCTATTTAGGGAAGCCTACCACCCAACTCACTGACGCAACCATCAATCACTCTCACCTTACAGTCCTCTCCTCCTGTTTCCAACCCCAACCCTCCCAGATTGTGAGTTCCTACGGGAATAGGGCCCTCATCTCCTCCTGTACTGTTTGTCAAATGTTGTTCAATGTATTGTAACCCTGTCTATACTGTGCTTATTGTACAGCGCTGCGGAATATGCTGGCGCTTTATAAATAAAGAATAATAATAATAATAAATAATAATACTGCAGAGTGGCGCTTCCCAGCAGTGTGCAGATTCATATGTTGAATTAATTTTTTGTTTGTTTGTTTTAAGGCTGGGGTCAGACCAGCGCACTTTTAACGTGCGTTCTGGCGCACATAATTACGCAACGCAAGTGGAATTTGAACGCATTTTTTTGAGAACGCTGAACCGCTAGTACTGACGTACTGAGTGCGCAGCTGCGGCATAGCGGCGAGTGTGTGATTAGGAGATGTCAGATGCTGCTAATGTCCAGCCTACATAACGTCCAGACGCAAAAAGAGTTTTATTGACCATCCGTACAAAATCACGCCCGAAAATGCGCGTCGTCTGACCGTTTTTGCGCATTCCGTGAAAAAATACGTCAATGCGTTCGGATGCACTTTTTCACGTTCGCGGGAAAAATGCTTTCATCTGACCCTAGCCTAAATCGTTTTATTTGTTCTGTTTTTTTTCCGTTTCAGATAATTTTGAACAACTTTTTTTCAGTTTTAAAACCTTTTGTTCTGGTTTTAATTTTTAAAGTCAGACCATTTGGGTTGTGTCATTTTTGCGTTTTTTAAATCGTTTTGTTCATTTTTTTGTTCCTTTCATACCATTTTAATATCATTAAATAAAGTTGTGCAATGCATATTCATAAGAAAAAAAGGATCTTTATTTAATAAAAAAAAAGATAGAATCGGCAGAATTATCGTATCGGCGGAATTATCGTATCGGCAGAAAATATTGCATCCGAAAATACAAACCAATAAACCATTAGTTTACGTCAAAACGAAAAGACACTTTGAAACGAGGAGAACAGACGTTCCGAAAAACACGAAAATTTCCGAAATCACGAAAAAAAGTCGATACAGAAAACGAGCCGAAACGAACCGAACCGAAATGGAATCGGCCGAAACGAGCCCAGATGAAAATTTAAAAAATCCGAACTAACAGAACAGAAAAAAAAAACTGTTCACAAGTCTATTGATGATCCGTACAAAATCACGGACGACAATACACATCGTATGACCGTTATCGAGTATTCCGTGAAAAAATATGTCCATTCGTGAAAAAAATGCGTTCGTCTGACCATAGCCTAAGTTTCACCATACTTTAGCCCAAAAAATCACTAAACCTGTTCTGCGTGTCCTAAAACGTCTCCTCTTTTCATACAGACTGCCGCCCCAAGCAGTTGTTTATGGATAGATTAAAGGAAAACCATTTACCGACATTTGAAATGTAATTTTTTTGTTTTTAAATGTTTCTATAAAATCCGCCACTTCACGGGCAGGTTACATGGGGACCTCCTAGGCACAATATTTGAAGGATTTTTTTTGTTTTTAATCTTAACCTTTATTTCATGGGAAAACTCACTGATCCTTTAAAAATGTTTTTTTTACTTTTTGTCCTTTTTCCTGTCCCCCAGGGCACTACCCGGACCCCCATACACCTTTTATGGCAAATATCTTGCATATATGCTCTCTTGGAGGGCACTCTAAAATTCGAACTTTCAAGTCCAATTGACTTGCATTGAGTTCGGTTCGTGTTCGAGTTCGAATCCGAACTTTTGAAATTGTTCGAGGTCGAATGTGAACCGAACACGGGGATGTTGGGCTCATCACTAATTAGGAGCACTCTCTTAAAGGGAGTTCTCTGTTTAAAAGACACCTGTCCACAGAAGCAATCAGATTCCAAACTCTGCAACATGGCCAAGATCAAAGACAAAAGTTATAAATTAATTTGCATTTTAATAGTTGAAATAAGTATTTGATCCCTTCACAAAACATGACTTAGTACTTGGTGACAAAACCCTTGTTGGCAATCACAGAGGTCAGACATTTCTTGGAGTTTGCCACCAGGTTTACCACATCTCAGAAGGGATTTTGTCCCACTCCTCTTTGCAGATCCTCTCCAAGTCATTAAGGTTTCGACGCTGATGTTTGGCAACTCCAACCTTCAGCTCCCTTCACAGATTTTCTATGGGGGTTAAGGTCTGGAGACTGGCTAGGCCACTCTAAGACCTTAATGTGCTTCTTTTTGAGCCACTCCTTTGTTGCCTTGGCCATGTGTTTTGGGTCATTGTTATGATGGAATACCCATCCACGGCCCATTTCCAATGCCCACAAACTTAGAATAAATCCAACACATGGCAGTATTCTTCCAATGGTCTTTATTCCACCACCACAGATCTGTGGAGATGGAATAAAGATCATTGGAAGAATGCTGATGCATGCTGGAATTATTCTAAGTTCATGGTGATTTTGAGCCTTGGAGTGAGGACCCTCCTGTGGCAGCTCAAAGGTGGGTGTGAGCATCAGATATATTGAGTCATATTCAATGCCCTGGCTGAGGGAAGGAGGTTCTCACCCAAGATTTGATGGTACATAGCCCTGTCCATTGTCCCTTTGACGCGGTGAAGTTGTCCTGTTCCCTTGGCAGCAAAACACCCCCAAAGCATAATATTTCCAGCTCCATGTTTGACGGTGGGTATGGTGTTTTGGGGGTCATAGGCAGCATTCCTCCTCCTCCTCCAAACCCGGAGAGTTGAGTTGATGCCAAAGAGCTTGATGTTGGTCTCATCCTTCAGATGTTCATTGGCAAGCTTCAGATGGGCTTGTACATGTGTTTTCTTGAGCAGGGGGACCTTGCGGGCATTGCAGGATTTCAGTCCTTCACGGCGTAGTGTGTTACCAATTGTTTTCTTGGTGACTATGGTACCAGATTCCTTGAGATCATTGACAAGATCCTCCCATGTAGTTCTAGGCTGATTCTTCACCAGTCTCATGATCATTGAAACTCCACAAGGTGAGATCCAGCATGGAGCCCCATACCGAGGAAGATTGAGAGTTATTTTGTATTTCTTCCATTTGCCAATAAATCACACCAAATATTGTCACCTTCTCACCAAGCTGCTTGACGATGGTCTTGTAGCCCATTCCAGCCTTGTGTAGGTCTACATTCTTGCCCCTGACATCCTTGGACAGCTCTTTGGTCTTGGCCATGGTGGAGAGTTTGATTGCTTCTGTAGACAGGTGTCTTTTAAGAAGGTAACAAGCTGAGATTAGGAGCATTCCCTTTAACCCTTTCGCTGCTGAGTCATTTCACGCCTGTGTGCTGAGCTCATTTTTACTGGTTTCGCTCATCATGTTTAAACGCGTTTTGAAGTCACGTTTTACTATACCACCCAGACAATTTATATTTCATTCTTTGCGGCAGATTCATAATATATCATTATTATATGTATACGTTATGTCCTGCAATAAAATTAGAATTTTCAATAATTTACAGGATGTAAAGTGTTTTTTTTCTCTTTTTATCATGTTAGCGTTTGCGATTATATTTTCTATGGCTTGTGCTTGTTAAAAAAATTAGAAATGGGGACTTGTTACATTTTTTTGGGGGGAAATTACCTTCAATTTATGCCCCCCATAGAAAAAAATCGCTAGTGCAGCATCATTGTTCACATTATAATTGAAATGGAAACAATATTGCTGCATTAACAAAAAAAACCTATTTTTTTTTAAATTTTATTTTTATATTTTTTTAATTTTTCTTTACACTCAACATGGTCATGTTTGGTATCATTAGTGATGAGCTGAACACCCCTGTGTTCGGTTTGTATCCGAACAGCCGAACGGCTGAAATGTTCGAATACGAACTCGGACACAATGTTAACCAATGGGGGCCGAACACGCAAAATGTGTTCACAGTTCTCCTAAATGTACCGGCGGGTGCCGGTACATTTAGGAGACCTGTGACTGTGGCCCCGTAACTCACCTGTCCTGAAGCTGTCCCGGCCTCCTGTTCCCCGGTCCGTCAGCTCCTCCGGTCTGGCCGCTGCTCCTCTCTGCCCCACGTCTTCATGCTGAATGATCTGATTGGGCAAAGTCCTGCGCCTGACCTGGACTTCGCCCAATCAGGGCTCTAATTCAATATTGAGCCCTGATTGGGCAAAGTCCAGGTCAGGTGCAGGACTTTGCCCAATCAGAGCTCAGCATGAAGATGAGGCTTGGGGCAGAGCTTTAACCAAGCTCTGATTGGTTAAAGTCTTGCACTGACTTTAACCAATCAGAGCTTGGTTAAAGCTCCTCTTCATGCTGAGCTCTGATTGGGCAAAGTCCTGCACCTGACCTGGACTTTGGCAAATCAGGGCTCAATTTTGAATTAGAGCCCTGATTGGACAAAGTCCAGGTTAGGCGCAGGACTTTGCCCAATCAGATCATTCAGCATGAAGACGTGGGGCAGAGAGGAGCCGCAGCCAGACGGACCGGAGGAGCTGACGGACCGGGGAACAGTAGGCCGGGACAGCTGCAGGACAGGTGAGTTACGGGGGCTGGGGGCCACAGCCACAGGTCTCCTAAATGTACCGGCAGCCACCGGTACATTTAGGAGACCTGTGGACGCATTTTTTATTATGGAATGTCCGCGGTCGAACAAACCGCGAAAATCCCATAATGTTCGGCATATGCCGAACACCCGAAGGGCCGATGTTCGATTCGAACTCACGTTCGAATTGTACCGAATGCCCATCCCTAGGTATCATTGGAATGGTCATGCTCTGACCATTCCATCCATACCAAACATTAATCCTTAGCTGCCACGGATCGGGAGATAGGGGGTTCATTGGAACCCCTATCTCCAACATAGGTGGCAGCTAGGGGTTAACTCCAGAACTGATGTCATCGCGCTATGCGCCGTGAAGCCAACCATCAGGGGGAGATCCAAGATGTCAGCCAGCTCCGGGAGCGGACCGCGACACGGCGCCTGTTGGCGCCGAATAGCGATCCAGCACCCTAGGGGTTAAAGACAGCCGCCGCTTGGAAGGGCAGGCTTCCCCCTTTTAAGTGGTGCCTGGCTTTTCTTTGTGGGACCTCCCGATCGGGAGGGAGAGGGATCCGAACGGATCCCCTTCCCTTCCAGGCGATCTCCGGCATTGCTGGGGGTCGCCTGGAAAGTACATCATCGCGCATGGCGAAATGACATCATTGACATCAGGCGGGTCTTAACTTCAGCGTCTGAGGACGCTGAAGTCAGACCGCCGCGTAGCGGGAGTAACTGAGGACGTGTCCCACACCGTAATTGACATCAATTTACCTTAATTGACCTTAATTGACTCACTTTCAAAGTAAATCTGAGTATACATGCTGCAGCAATAATAAAAAAAAACGAACAAATTCACAATTTTATTGTTTGGGTATGTGTAGAATGTGTAACCATACTCTGCTGTATTTTTTTTTTTGTGCTGGTGTATTTCGTTTCGACCAGGATGCTCGGATTTGACATTAACACCAGCTTTTCAGAAACGTCGTTCGTACGAATTTGCGCATCGATTGTAATACCATCCGCGTTTCTGCGCACTAACGCATTTGCGTTCAGAATGAAAAGTATAGGACGTGCAAAGTATCGTACGCTCGTGCAGCTTCACCCGCGGTAGATGTAAACACGCATTCGTTGCGCATAGATTGTAATACAACATTGTGCGCAAATGGTTTTTCCCCTCGCGTTAATGCATTTTTGCACACGCGTTATTTTTTGCGCGAAGAATGTAATAGGGCCCTTCATCTTTTAAAAGAAACAAAGAGACATTTTTTTCTTTATCCACTAGAGGGCGTCAGACCTCAAGTATTTACTATAGGCGGTGTCTGAAAAGCCATTCAGAAAATGAAATGCCAAGTCAACCACTAGAGGGCGTATTTAAATCTTTAAAAATATTATATAGAATTACGGAGAATAACCAAATAGATTATCTATACTTTATGCCAGAAGTAATATTTGCGCCGTATGGGAGTTAATTTCTGTTTTTGGTTACATAACTGCACCCCTGCCTACATCTCCATTATTAGCAGGTGTAGCCTGCCCGACCACTTCGCTCTGCCAATGATCAGATGCTATCAGTTCCTCGCACCCCCAACTCCCGCCTTCTGGACTTTTCCCAAGCTGCCCCCTTTCTATGGAACTCCCTCCCCGCAACGTTAGATTCTCTCAGCCTCTCCAGTCCTTCAAGAAGTTTCTGAAAACACATTACTTTAGAGAAGCCTATCGGCTCACTCCCTAATCCCCCTCTGTTCATTTCTTGCTCCATCTACCCACACAGCCCACACGCACCCCGTTACTTCACTTACCCTACTCACCCTCACCTAATTGGACACCCCGTTCCTCTTAGATTGTAAGTTTTCGAGCAGGGTCCTCTCTCTTTCTGTTCCATGTATGTATATTTGTTATTCTGTCTATTCCTTTGTACAGCGCTAAGGAATTTGTTGGTGCTTAATAAATACTTGTAACTGTAACACTGTTATGTTGGAATTGTAACTCTATTACATGTGTAGAAAGCATGCACTGTGTAAAGTGCTGTGTGCATGAAATAGATCCTATGATACGTATAAATGGTAGCAGTCTCTGTACTATGTATAAGCGATAATAGTCTGTGTAATATTAGTCTAAGGGCCCTATTACAATCTTTGTGTTAAAACGCTCGCGCAATGCGTGAATTTGTGCGCAAAGCGTTAAACGTTAACGCGCATAAACTGCTGGAATTACAATCCTTGCGCATTTTTTCATCCGATCAATAAGGCGCGTAAAACGAATGCGCATAAATGCTCGCGCAGTAACGTTGCGCACAGAAATCAGTGTGCGGACTGTTTTTTTCACGCGATTCAGCCAATCAGAATTAAGAACCACAATTATCTCACGTTAAGTAATTGCGCCTGCCAAAGTCAATCTGAGCATATATGCTGCAGCGATAATAAATGAACACACAACTTCACAAATTTGTTGGTTTGGTATAAGTAGAATGTGTAACTATACTTTTTGCAGATTATTTTTTTTTTTGGGCTGGTGTATTTGGGTTCGGCCGGTTGTTAATTTTTGCCATTAACACCAGCTTTTAGAAGTTGCTAAATTTATGCGCGCAATGGCTATGCGTTAATTCCAGTGCATAGATTGTAATACCATCCGCATACCAGCGCACAAATGCATTTGCGCTCAAAATGTTAAGTATAGGACGTGCGTTGTACATTACGCTCGCAAAGGGTTTGCGCAGGTTCACCCATGGTAGACGATTATGTGCGTTTGTTGCGCTGACAATGTAATACGACGTTCAGCGCAAAGGGTTTTACCCCTCGCGTTAATGCATTTTAGTGCCGGTGCAAAATTGCACGCAAAGATTGTTATTGGGCCCTAAATGTTCACAAAAATGGGTACAGATGTTACTGCTCTCGTTACAAAGTGCATATAAAAGCAACAATTAGCATTGAGTATTTAGTGGATCGTGATCTTATTACAGAGTGACAGTGCAAGACAGGTTTTCATTAATCACAATGGTTAAGTGCATAAATCTAATCCCATAGGGAAAAAAGGTTACATGTGATCATATATTTGAAGTGCAAGTGCTAATATGTTATATTCTTAAACTACAAGAGGCTTTGCAAACATGGGATGTGGATAAATGTTCTTTATTCTCAAAAGTCTGTATTGTCCTTTGTTCTCTGTTGTATTTATTATATTCTATGTATCCCGGCTCCTGGTGCTAGTGTCACTGGATAAGCAGAAATAGGAATGTCCTATCTTGTCACAGCTCCGTGGTTCTTAATCCTTTCACTGCTGAGCCATTTCACCGCCGTGTGCTGAGCTAATTTTTACTGCTTTTGCTCATCCTGTTTAAACGCAATTTGAAGTCATGTTTTATTATATGACCCAGACATATCACAGTATATATCCTTTTTTTCCGCAGACTCAGCAGATTCATAGAAACATAGAAAAATGTCGGCAGATAAGAACCTTTCGGCCCATCTAGTCTGCCCAATTACATGGATACTTTACCTGGATTTATCTTTTGTTTAGGATAGCCTTATGCCTATCCCATGCTTGCTTAAATTCAATTACTGTTTTGGCCTCTACCACTTCAACTGGAAGGCTGTTCCTTGTATCCACCACCCTCTCAGTAAAATAATGCTTCCTGATGTTACTTTTAAACCTTTGCCCCTCTAATCTAAGACTATGTCCTCTTGTTTTGCTATTTTGTTTCCTTTTAAATATACTCCCTTCCTCTACCTTGTGGATTCCCTTTACGTATTTAAATGTTTCTATCATATCTCCTCTGTCTCGTCTTTTTTCCAAGCTGTACATGTTAAGATCATTAAGCCTTTCCTGGTAACTTTTCTCCTTCAAGCCGTACACCATTTTAGTAGCCCTTCTCTGAACTCTCTCTAAGATGTCTATATCCTTCTGGAGATACGGTCTCCAGTACTGCACACAGTACTCCAAGTGAGGTCTCACCAGTGCTCTGTACAGTGGCATGAGCATATTCATCATACAGTATATCATTATTATATGTATGCGTCATGCCCTGCCTGAATATTATAACAAAAAATGCAATAAAATTAGAATTTCCAATCATCTACAGCAGGGGTGTCAAACTCAAATGTCATCGGGGCCGCATCAGCAGTTTGGTCACCCTCAAAGGGCCAGTTGTATCTGTAGGACTATGTGTCCACTCTTTATTATCATAAATTATTGTCACTGCATTCAATTATTACTGTTTTTTGTAATAATGTAAGTAATAACTAGCTCTGAAAGCAGAAACATAGTCAGAATAATGGCAAGTAGATATTCAAATGTACAATTATTGTACAATTTATTGAAAAATGAGTTTTCGATATTTGCCCCAGCTCATGGATTTGCCCCAGCTCTCACCTGGATTTGCCCCAGCTCTCACATGGATTTGCCCCAGCTCATGGATTTGCCCCCAGCTCATGGATTTGCCCTCAGCTCTCACATGGATTTGCCCCCAGCTCATGGATTTGCCCCCAGCTCACTCATGGATTTGCCCCCAGCTCACTCATGGATTTGCCCCCAGCTCATGGATATTTTGCCCCCAGCTTACACATGGACTTGCCCCCAGTTTACACATGGACTTGCCCCCAGCTTACACATGGATTTGCCCCCCAGCTTACACATGGATTTGCCCCAGCTTACACATGGATTTGCCCCCAGTTTACACATGGATTTGCCCCCAGCTTACACATGGATTTGCCCCCAGCTCATGGATTTGCCCCCAGCTCATGGACATGCCCCCAGCTCATGGACATGCCCCAGCTCATGGATTTGCCCCCAGCTCATGGATATTTTGCCCCCAGCTCAAGGATTTGCCCCCAGCTCATGGATTTGCCCCCAGCTTACACATGGATTTGCCCCAGCTTACACATGGATTTGCCCCAGTTTAGACATGGATTTGCCCCAGCTTACACATGGATTTTCCCCCAGCTCATGGACTTTCCCCCAGCTCATGGACTTGCCCCCAGCTCATGGACATGCCCCCAGCTCATGGACATGCCCCCAGCTCATGGATTTGCCCCCAGTTTACACATGGATTTGCCCCCAGCTTACACATGGATTTGCCCCCAGCTTACACATGGATTTGCCCCCAGTTTACACATGGATTTGCCCCCAGTTTACACATGGATTTGCCCCCAGCTTACACATGGATTTGCCCCCAGCTCATGGATTTGCCCCCAGCTCATGGATTTGCCCCCAGCTCATGGACTTGCCCCCAGCTCATGGACATGCCCCCAAGCTCATGGATATTTTGCCCCCAGCTCATGGATTTGCCCCCAATTTACACATGGATTTGCCCCCAGCTTACACATGGATTTGCCCCCAGCTTACACATGGATTTGCCCCCAGCTTACACATGGATTTGCCCCATCTTACACATGGATTTGCCCCCAGCTCACACATGGATTTTCCCCCAGCTTACACATGGATTTGCCCCAGCTTACACATGGATTTGCCCCAGCTTACACATGGATTTGCCCCAGAGGCAGCCAGCTCTCTCCTGGATACTTGCCCCAGCTCCGGCAGGGGTTGAGGGGGCCCAGATGCGTGGGAGTGCCTGCCTGGTTCTGAACAGTCCATCCTGTTGAAGGGGATGGGGCTGCGTGCGTGCGCAGGTCATGCGGTCCGGCCAGTCAGGTGGTACAGAGACTCAGTACCACCTGATTAGCCGGACCACGTGACCGGCTGCGCCTGCACACAGCCGCATCCCCTTTAACAGGACGGACTGTTCAGAACCGGGCAGGCACTCTCGCGCATCTGGGCCCCCTCAACCCCCGGGAGGCTGGCGGGCCACATGACAAGGTCTGGCGGGCCGGATTTGGCCCGCGGGCCTTGTCTTTGACACCCATGATCTACAGCATGTAAAGTGTTTTTTTTTCTTCACATTTTATCATCAGAGCCTTTGCGTTCATATTTTCTATGGGGTGCACTTGTCAAAAAAATTAGAAATGCAGACTCGCTACATTTTTTTTGATTGGAAATTACGTGATTTTTAGCAAACTCCCCCATAGAAAAAAAATAGTTAGTGCAGCATCATTGTTCACATTATGATTGAAATGGGAACAATATTGCTTCATCAATAAAGATAACACACACAAAAAAACACATTTTTATTTTTAACATGGTCATGTTTGGCATCACAGGAACCCCCCTATCTCCACCATGGGATTTCCTTAGGAAATCCCCAGGTACCTATGGGTTCCCCGGCTTACTGACGTCAGGAAACGAGGGGGACCTGGCGGTAGAGCTGCCATCCAAAATGGCGGCCCCCACTGGAACTAGGCCATGATCTGGCACCGAATGTTGCCGGATCACATACCTGAGCCTCAGGTGTTAAAGTCAGGCACCGCTTAAAAGGTGAGACTCTCTCCTTTGAAGTGGTGCCTGGCTTTTCCATCTAGGACCTCAAGATCGGGAGGGAGAGAGATCCGAAAGGATCCACCCCCTGCTTCCTGGCGATGTCCCGGCTTTGTCGGGAGGTCGTCTGAAAATTACGTCATTGTGCCCGACAGTGGTGTATTTTGGCTTAGGCCGACTAGGCCTAGGGCGGCACATTCCAGGGGGCGGCGACCCGCACCGGGTGGCCCCACCCCTAAATAATATATATATATTTTTTTTTTACTTTTGCAAAATATTTCACCAGGAAGGATACATTTAGATTTCACTAATTTCCAAGTATGTCCTGGGTAGGCAAGGTCTGGGCTTTCCCTTTCCAGGGAGCAGCAAAAAATCTCACCACTAAATGGGTTACTCACAGAGCACCGAAATGACGTCAACATTTTGGTGTTCTGTAGTTCCCTGCACTTCGGGGAATAAAATTTTCCCACCCTGCAGTGAATTCACCATTCACCGCAGGGTCCCCAAAGTGCATGGAGTCGGCCGCTGAATGCTGCCACCGCAAACCCGTGGCCTGCCGTTTTCAAAAGAACTACTGAACGAAAATGTCTAGAATTTACATATAAGATCCTATGATTGATAATAAAAAGTTCTGTTACAGAAAAAAGAAAAATTGCTGTTAAAAAAAGGGGGGGGGAATTTTGCCAAAAAATATCTGAAAAATGACTAAAAGGTACTAAATAAAAAAAACAATAAAGGCTTTTTACTGCAGATTAAAATAATAAATGGCTTATTAGATATTGCATAAAAACAGGAATATTTTTAACATTGAAACCTATGGGGTTCGCCTGAATAAACCTGCAGATTGAAACCACGAACATTAAGGCATTTCACTGACATTTCTCTGCTGTTTGGTGTTCTCTGAATAGATTAACCATTACTTCTCTATGGGGATTTGCACTTCCTTCAAGCTGCACCGTACTTGCTGTCAGTTCACCAAACTTGGGTGTGAGCATATCACAGAGCAGTGGTGTACTTAGGGAAGTGGCGGAGGTCGGGCCGCCCCAGGTACCAATGATTATTGGGGTGTCATTAGGGGGTACTAGGAGGTGCCACTGTCACTGTGTGTCAGCTTTGAGCTGTGTTCTCAAACAACGAGCAGCGGAGCAGGGCATTTGCATACGGAATAAAATCGAATAGAATAAAAATCCCCCTCTCCTCCCTCCATAGCTCCTCCCCTGCCCCGCAGCATCTCTAGAAGAGGGGGATGTGATTTGTGTGCAGAGAGAGAAGATGACAGTAAACGGCAGGTAAAGGGGGGTTATCAGCAGAATATGAAGCCCTGTCTGCTTACTGCTGTTTATAGCAGTGGACCTTTCCTTAACCAGCACTGCAGTGATATAAATTTGTCATTGAGTGGCCTGGCTCCTGGTGAGGCTGCGTGCGTGCAGGTCACGTGGTCCGGCCAGTCAGGTGGTACGTAGTCTCACCATGTGATATGCTCATACACAGTGCACATTTCTGTGGGTTTTATTGCTGTGCAGCTCTGATATGCTCATACACAGTGCCCATTTCTGTGTGTTTTATTGCTGTGCAGCTCTGTGATACGCTCATATGCAGTGCACGTTTCTGTGGATTTTATTGTTCAACCATTTAGAGTGGCTGAGATCCAGTATACTTGACATGCGTGGCTGTTCTTTGTAAAAATGCTTGAATTTAAACATTTCATAATTTTATTTATCTCAATAGATACATTTGAAATGGTATACAAAATATACAAGTAGGCACTTGGTATCCACTTTTAATATAAAGAGAGGAAAAGGCGGAGCTCTAAGAGGAAAAGGTGGAGCTTAAATAGGAAGGGTGGGGATTAACCAGGAAGAGGTGTGACCTTGACAGGAAGGGGTGCGTCAAATTTAAATTAGGGGGTGCATGAGTTTAGTCAGGCCTAGGGCAGCACAAATCCTAAATACACCACTGGCGCCCGACGCAATGCGTCATTTGTGTTGGGAGGGCCCATAAAATCGGCTTCTGACTTCCTTGAAGTCAGAGCGCTGTGGGACCCCGGACCGCGGAGTGGATGATGTGTGTGGAACGTCCTCCGCACACAGTGGGGGTCTATGAGGACGTTCTCCACACATCATCCACAGTGAAGGGGTTAATGTAGTACCTCAATAAGAAGAGAAAACAAAAGAGAGGGAGGCGGTGCTCCCATGGCATAATATAGTAACATGTATGTCAGAGACCTGACATGGCGCTCCCATGCTTGAAGGGACAGACAGACTTTATTCCTTTGTGTTCCCCGTTTTAAGACTATTTCCCCATGAATGGCGTTGATTTTATTCCCTTTCTTTATGCAATGATTTAATGTGAACTTGGAGATGTGTTTTAGAGGTGCAGGCCTTTCTTTTGTGTAGAATGGTTGTGTGGTATGTGATTATGCAAGAATGCTATGTCTGTTTATCTGCATGTTTGAGTATTTGTGAGTCAGCCTTGTCAGGCAAACACTGTCCCAATCTGATTTATTGGGACAATGGATTATGTAAATTACTGTGTGTAATAACTGATTGCAAGTTTGTGTGCTTCACCCCGTTATCTGTTGCCTGATAGGAATTAAAAGTAGCCACTAGATCCAAATTCGACTTGCTGGCTCAGTTATTGTGTCATGGTCTATGGGAATTAGGAACTAGACAATTATGCGGTACCTAATGATAAATCCAGTAGCCGGGTGTTCAAAGGGGTATCCAAACATCATAGTCGGGTTCACAGGCCAATGGTTCGGGGCAGGCATAATTCAAGGAGAGGTCAAAAGTAGAAGCAAAGGGGTCAAAGCCAGAGGAATAAATAGAAAATATCCAAGCGCACAGTTTTGAGGCAAAACAGACAACCGAGCACAGCACTGAGGGTCAGGTGGGTTTTTACGGAAGGCTCTGTCACCACCATACCCATGAAGTGGTCTCTGGCTCCTGGGGATCACCTCCACATGCAGAGAGGACCTGCAGGTTTCCCCAGATCCAGCCTCCCACTCACAGGGCTGAAAGCCACGCCTCCCCGAGATGATGTATTGCTGCTGTCTCCTCCAGTCCCCCATCAGGTGTATGTGTCCCCTGTGAGTGGCTGGATTGGTGGCTGTGGCTCCATGTGGCACCTGGAGATGGCAAAGGTAACTGCCACGTGCCAGGACCAGGAGGCCTCATCCTGGCCACCATTTAAGTGACCGTGGGTCGAACCCTACACTGGCAGAAATTCTTCTCACTGGCTTCCCTGAGAGATCAATGCCCTGGTCAGCGGGTAGACTGTGACACGAGCGGTGAGGAAATATGATGGAAGTCGAAATGTTAACATGTGAAATCAGCACCATTCATTATTCATAACAATTGGAATAGAGCACTATGTATGAAAAGGGATACAGTGTATAAACCTCTGTGTTACAGATATTTTCGATCTGCTGCTGCAAAGTGATGGAGTGTTTGGTCTCCTGCATTTCATGTTATATCGTGTGTTTTCTTATTCTGGATTTGTCTCATTAAATAAATAGGCACAAAGGTTTATTTCTTTTTGTTTCCTTCTATAACGTTTCCCCTTTATTAGCTCCATAACTATGTGAGGAGAGTGCGTTTCACAGCTCCTTCTGGAAAGAAAATTATCTTCAATGAGAAAGGAGACATCCCAGAAACGTATTTTATACAGAGCACGAATATTACTGTAGTTGGAAACAAATTCTGGATAGCTTCATGCCGTGTGGGATCAATAAACTGTGACAATCCTGTAGATTCACAGTTATATATGGAAGACAAATACATCCACTGGAAAACAGGCAAAGTAAGTGATATTTTTATAAAGATTTTTTATTCATATTATTACATGTTGTTGTCTGCTTCACAGATTTTCCTGGAAATGGATTTCAGTCTGTATTGCCCAATCAGCAGAACACAAAGCCGATATGCGAAAAAGCAGATTATTAACTTTATTGACAGTTAGTATAGACAATATATATGTATATTACTCAAAGTATTACGCAGGTCCTGCTGAGTAGTCTCCAAAGTCGCCCGTCTCAGGGTGCTAGGATCCTGCTGTACGTGGGATTGCTTCCAGGCCAGAAACCACGGGACGCAGATATACCAGTAAAGGATTTAATATATCAACATACAAAATAAAAGTGCTTCTATAAACTTGTGAATTAAAAGTCAATAAAAAGTGCTGGGGTCTCCACCAGACGGGCGACTTTGGAGACTACAAGGGAAACCTTTTTTCTTTGCATTACCACCCCCACAGTAGTTTGCAGAGCTCTGCTGTAACCCCGCTGTGGGCTGCTTACACACGTTTAATCAACTGTGCCAGTAATATAGGCAACTCAAGGGTTACCTCTCTCTTTGTGCACATATGTCAATCAATCATGTCTCATTTTAGGAAATCACATACAGTATTAAAAGATCGCTATAGGTCAATTACATGTGGAATTCACACGCACACATCACACTTGTTAGTCAATCAAAGCCTCATTGTAGGAATTCACAAATGCATTGAGAGTCAAATGTAAGTGGTGTCAGCTTCTGGTTAGTATTATTATTATTCTTTATTTATAAAGCGCCAGCATATACCGCAGCGCTGTGCAATAGGCACAGTATAGACAGTGTTACAATACAATACATTGAACAACATTTGAAAACAGTACAGGAGGAGATGAGGGCCCTATTCCCGTAGGAACTCAACAATAACAAACATAAATGGTATTAAACTCTGGTTAAACAATAGCTACATAAGTGTAAACGGGAGCAACGTCTGGTCTACAGTAATATAAACATAAATTATATTAGATCTTGATTAGTGATGAGCCGAACACCCCCGTGTTCGGTTCGCATTCGAACTCGAACAGTTTGAAAAGTTTGAGTTCGAACACGAACTGAACTCAATGCAAGTCAATGGGACACAAAAGTTAGATTTTTAGAGTGCCCTCCAAGAGGGCATATATGCAAGATATTTGCCATAAAAGGTGTATGGGGGTCCGGGTAGTGCCCTGGGGGACAGGGAACAAGGACAAAAAGTTTAAAAAAAAAGTTTTTAAAGGAACAGTGAGTTTTCCATGAAATAAAGGTTAAGAATAAAAACGAAAAATTCCTTCAAATATTGTGCCTAGGAGGTCCCCATAACCTGCCCGTGAAGTGGCGGATTTGTAGGATGTATAGAAATATTTAAAAACAAAAAAAATGACGTTTCAAATGACAGTAAATGGTTTTCCTTTAATCTATTCATAAACAACTGCTTGAGATGGCAGCCTGTATGAAAAGAGACATTTTAGCACACGCAGAACAAGTTTAGTGATTTTTTTGGGCTAAATTATGGTGACACTTATGCAGGCTTTGGATGAAATAACAATAGGTGCTTTAAAATCGGCAACAGTGCCGTCACACCGTAACCCCTCTGTGGTATTGTGGAAGAGTGCAGTGGTGGAGGTTTGGTAATCTAGAAGAGATCCCGATCTATACAGTTACATCAGCAGCTATAACATTTACCGGGTCAGCAATGTTTAGGCACTTGTACTGCGCTACTGTATATGTGAGAATCGGCGCACACCAGTAGCAACAGGAAGCAAACAGAACAGGCAGGGAATACACAGAGAGAATAGTCAAATGGCAGGCAAAGTCGGCAACAGATCAGGTCCTCAGAACCAGCAGGGTCAGTAACAAGTATACAAACTGATTCGGTAAGCTAGCGATGCGGAAATAAAGGCTGAGACACACTGAGCGTGTAGCGATGCGCAGTGTAGCGAAGTGAAGAGAAGCAAACATTTTGCAGGCTTGACTTCACTCCGCTCCGCCTCGCAGCGTGTCTACACTGCATTACGTTTGCTTCTCACCGCACTGGACAGGAATCCACTAACTAAATTAAAATGTACACACAAAAACGTTTTATTTTCACAAAGCACATGTTATATAGGCAAAAAAAGTTTCTACTCAATAAAATACATCAAAAATTATTGTTAATTTAATAGGAATAGTATAAAAATATAAAAAAAGGTAACCCCTGATCATATATATTATAGAGACATGGAGCGCTGTGTATAGAATAGGGATGCATTAATACCACCAGGGCCAGCGCTAGTGTAAGGCGGCACAGGCGGCCACCTTACAGTCCTTGCTTGCTGTCAGTGTGAGGGGTGGAAAAATTCTGTTTTTAAAATACCGGAAGCGGAGCTATGAATGATCTTCAGACATCAACCAGGGGCCCACCCGCGCACTCTCAAACCGATGCAGTGTGCCTGCCTCAGTCCCACATTATAAACATGAGCAGGCACACTGCATAATTTGGCACCGCCCTCCTCACGTGACACGCATAGCCAGGGCACGCAGCAGAAGAAAAGCCTGGAGGACAAACCCCAAAGCTTTGGGTGCGGCCCTGCAGCAGAGTAAGCCTGCGTGCTTCCACTGTAGTGTGAAGGAGGACTGGGCAGAGAGGCCGAGGGAAGATTTTTAAAAGGTTTGAATAAAATGAGGGAGGGGAGGGGGTGTGTATGTGTAATGTTCTGCTCGGGGAGGGGTGTAATGTTCTGCTCGGGGAGGGGTGTAATGTTCTGCTGGGGGGTGTAATGTTCTGCTGGGGGTGTAATATTCTACTGGGGGGGGTGTAATGTTCTGCTGGGGGGGGTGTAATGTTCTGCTGGGGGGGTGTAATGTTCTGCTGGGGAGGTGTGTTTTTAATATTCTGCTGTGTGTGTGTGTGTAATGTTCTGCTGGGGGTGTGTGTGTGTAATGTTCTGCTGGGGGGTTTGAGTAAACTGATATCGGTACATTACTGTGAAGTTTATTGCTGTGGAGCTCTGTCATACACCCCGCACATTACTGTGAGTTTTGTTGCTGTGGAGCTCTGTCATACGCTATATGAAATTAATTTAAGGGGGGAGGGGGTGAAAGTAATTAAAGGGGAAAAATGAATTAAGGGGGAGTGAATTGAATTAGAGGATGAGGACCCTGCTGCCAGTCTGCTTCTGGAGACCTGGAGTCAGACAGTGGACCACAGAACAGAGTGAGAGTGGTAGGTAGCAGGATCACAGGGAAACACTGGGAGTGGCAGGCAGTTGTGCATTGTGAAATATGTGGGTATATTGACACAGCAAGACCAGGGTGCACCACCAGGCCACGTTGCAAATTTGTGCAGTGCCTGGTGCCCCTCCTATACCACATTGCCAAAGGAGGGGACCACACACTCTGTAGATTGGCCCTGTGGCACAGGAGGGGCACCAGGCACAGCATAGATTGGCAATGCGTGAGGACACCAAACACTCCCGATTGGCATGGTATGGATTGGGTGGAGGGGGGCACCAAAAGACAACTTCGCCTGAGTAACAAAAATGCTTGCACCGGCCCTGGATACCACACACAGACATATATGTATATATCAACACGCAGACCTATATATATCAACACACAGATATATATATACACCCACCCACAGACCTCAGACCATATATACACATACGCACATGGGGGGGTGGCATGTGGACAATCTCAACTAAATGTGCTCCCCCCCCCCAATTTGGCTGATCCCTCCAGAAGAAATGTTGAACCTGACAGAGCAGAGAATATATATATCATTCTCTGCTCTATCGGGTTCAAAATTTTTTCTGGAGGGATCATCCAAATTGGGGGGGGGGGCAATTAGTTGCCAAAATGTGTGTGTAATACAAGTCTGGATATATATATTTATAAGAATATAGATATATATCTTATCTATATATCATACCTGCCCTTACCTTCCCCTATACATTTGCTAAAAATATACACACAAAAAAACAAACCACTGCCTGAGACCCCGCGCAGCCCACATGCCACCCCCCTCTACCTGGCTGAATGTATCTAATATATATAATTAAATACATTCAGCCAGGTTGAGAAAGAAAAAAAAAGTTCTATTTTATGTTCCCGGGGACATTTAAAAATGTCCTCGGATTTTTTTTTTTTTAGAAATGTGTCGCCTTACCTTAGCCTGGTGGTCAGTGGGGGCTCCCTGGATCCTGGTTGTGGGGGCTGGGGGGTTCTGCTGTGGCCACAGGTGCAGTGGCTCCCTTCCTGCGCTGCATGTCTCTGCCACATGCACCCGGGCGGCTAGCCCGCACAGTCGCAGCTCTGTCATCCGGCGGCTGCATGCTCCTCAAGGGGATCCTTGGGAGGCCACTGCAGGATGCCCTCTACAGTGCCTGATTAGAGGGCCGTGTCTGCCTGATGTTTTAGTAACAAGAATGTTTTATCCCTTAGGCTTCAATGTTAAAAATATTCCCGTTTTAATTCAATATCTAATAAACCGTTGCTTATAATATTCTGCAGTAAAGAGTCTCTTTATTTCTAGATTTTTTTGTATTTTTTAAGGATTTTTTATACTTTTTTAAAAAATAAAATAAAAATCGAACTCGAACCAAACACACGGAAATGTTCGATGTTTGCAAACTGTTGAACGGCCAATGTTCGATGCGAACTCCGAACATATCGAACCGAACAGCTCATCCCTAATCTTGATTAATATTAATCACAAACCGAACCATGTGTAATAGGTGAATAATAGTAGAATATTATTAAAATCTGATTAGTATCATCAATACATCACAGAAAAAGTCTTCATCCTTCTGTCTGTGCAGTCTCCCCCACCTTTTTAAATCACCTTTACACAAAGATGTCTGTTCGAACAGACAAAAATGTTGGCTAGACGTTCCTGACAGCGGCCAAGGATCAATAGGTGAAGCCAATTCTGGCTGTCAGATGTATTGCTAATTAGTATTACTGATGAGATTATAAAGTATGAAAACAAAATTATTTTTATTCTTGTTTAAATCAACACACAGTCATGTTTCGATCACTTTCTCACACAATTATGCTGACTGCTGATTGAAGGACATTATATGGATAATTCTGTATTGAATGTGTGTCATGAGTCGAAATACTCTATGTTATCCACTAATCATGAGAGACAACAGTCAAAACCTAACAAATTACCTCTTAATACACAGTCTTCCAGAATTTCCTGTTCTGTATTAAATCATCAACTAGCAGATAGGTGTGATGAAAGGACTGCCATTGGGGTAGACCTCATATTACCCCGTCCACTAGGGACAACCCCTGGGTGAATGACAGTGGGGTTGGAAGGAAAGCATTGAAAAGAGCAAAGCAGAGGAATAGTGTGCTTGTCACCACTATTAAACTAAGACCTCTCTTCTTGACCATAAACCCCCAATGCCTAGGCCAGGTCCACATGAGGGGAATAAAGAGATCTCCCCCAAATCCTGGTGTTGTGTTATCTCTATATTGTTTGTTTCATAAGCTTCTTCTCCTATTGGGGAGGAATCGGTAATACCCGTTGTGGTCTCTTCGGAAAGGTTTCTGTTTCCCCTTTAACACAAGCGTATATGAATGGAGACGATTCTGATATTTCCTCACTTAAATGCAGACCTGTTGGCCTTAAGCAGTTTCTGAGATCCATCAGGGCATAAACCAGGATATACTTCTGTCCTGCTCGGTCTCTCAGCACATCACTGATGGTCACTACAGTCTCTTGTAGAAGGTTCTCTAACTCGCAGATGAACAGGGTGGTATGGCTATGGGGCGGTGTATTGGACACCATCAGGGCCTGGTGCATAGGTATCTTCTGATGACCGGCCCACTTAGTTGCAACAACGTCGTTGGCTACAGATCTAGTGCCCTTTGGATGAATGTATCCCTATACCTCTCAGCAGTGCCTCCATCTGTAGCAGATGATTGCCCACTGGGTGACATCTTCCTACTTTATTTGGGGATCTAGTGAAGGCAGAAGGGGCAGCTGAAGCAGGGTAACGTAGGACTGATGGGAGGAGGCCTTAAAGAGGCAGCTAGAGGATTTTAAAGTAAGCATAAAAATATGCAGCTGTCACGTCCGCGGTCCTATCCTCCTGTGCTTTCCTTTCAATTCCAAGAGACCGCTATGCCAGCTCTAAATGAGCACCTGGCCTCTTTTTGAGGGAGACATGGAATAAGGTGAAGGAGGCCATAAAAAATAGTACCGGATAAAAAAAGAGAAGGCTGACAGGCATAGGAGACAGGCTCCTGTGTATAATGTTGGGGACCCGGTGTGGCTTTCCACACACAACATCAAACTTCTTGTGCCGTCTATGAAAATGGCCCCTAGATTTATTGGGACGTATAAGGTGTTACGTAGGGTAAACCCCGTATCTTATGCTTTGGCATTACCTGCCCACTTGCGTATCCACAATGTGTTCCATGTCAGTCTGTTAAAGCCACTACTGTGTAACCGGTTTACTAGGGTCCATACCGCTCCTCCTCCTGTGCAGTTGGATGGTGGCGAGGAGTACGAGGTCTGTGCCACACTGAAATCTTGTGTGTCTAGGGGTATCTTACAATACCAGGTTGATTGGGAGGGTTATGGGCCCGAGGACAGGTCATGGCTGTGCCTGCTTCAGAAGTCCATGTGCCCCACCTGGCTAGGGCCTTTCATGGCTCCCATCCGTCGGCACCTGGTGGTCATCCAGTGGCCACCCGTAGAGGGGGGGGTTTTCTGTCACATCCGTGGTCGAGGGGTTCCTAAGCACCCGGCAGCGCCATCCTCGCTGGTCACTGGCTGGGTGTCGAGTGATATGTCTGTTCGGAGCGATCACGTGACTAGTCCGAGGTGGGGCATGATGACGCAGAGCCGCCAGGTTTAAAAATCAATTTGGCACATTGTTCATTGCCCTGTTGTGGAGTTTACTTCCCCACCGCTCACTGTGTACATGCTACCAGTTTCTACCCAAACTGTATGAGAACGATTCCGGTTACCGACCTGGCTTGTATGAGAACTGCTCCTGTTACCAACCCAGCTTATTTAAAACTAGTCCTCTTACTGTCCTAGCCTGTATGTGAACCAGTTGTGTTGCTGACCTGGCCTGTATGAGAACCGCTCCTGTTACTCATCCAGCCTGTATGAGAACTGCTCCTGTTACTGACCCAACCTGTATGAGAACCGCTCCTTTTACTTACCCAGCCTGTATAATAACTGCTCCTCTTACTTACCCAACCTGTATGAGTACCAATCCTGTTACTGACCAGGCCTGTATAAGAACCACTCCTGTTGCTGACTTGGCTAGTATGAGAACCAGTCTTGTTGAGAACCGCTCCTGTTACTTACCCAACCTGTATGAGTAGCAGTCCTGTTACTGACTCGGCCTGTATAAGAACCGCTCCTGTTGCTGACTTGGCTTGTATGAGAACCAGTCTTGTTAATGATCCAGTCTTTATGAGAACCGCTCCTCTTACTTACCCAACCTGTATGAATACCAAAGAAAAAAGTGTCTTCTGCGCTTATTCCCATTATACCGTGTGAAACAAAACACCGTTAGAGGCTTTGGTTTCTTATTAATGGCCATTAAAAGATTAAGCTCACCTGCCAGACATCAAGGCACCTCTAATGAGGTTGAGTCCTATCGAAAAATGAAGCCACAGGCTGCTGTATAGTAAACCACACCTGCTCATGCTGCTTGTCAGATATGAGGTAGACTGGTGGCCCTTTATTTATGTTCCCCCAGAAACAAAATCCACTTTGGGATCAAAAACAAAGACACGGAGAGGAATCTTGCTGCAATGATGACATGGCTGGAAGTACATTAAAACATATATAGTACAGGAGGGGTGGGGTTGCGCCTATTCCACGATGGGGCAGCTGCAACCACCAAATGCATCCAGCCCAACAACATTAGTAAAACATAACAAAGAAAAAATGTCATCTGTGCTTATTCCCATTATACCGTGTCTTTGTTTTTGATCCCAAAGTGGATTTTGTTTCTGGGGGAGCATAAATAAAGGCCCACCAGTCTACCTCATATCTGACAAGCTGCCTGAGCAGGTATAGTTTGCTATACAGCAGCCTGTGGCTTCATTTTTCGATAGGACCCACCCTCATTAGAGGTGCCTTGATGTTTGGCGGGTGAGCTTAATCTTTTAATGGCCATTAATAAGAAACCAAAGCCTCTAACTGTGTTTTGTTTCACACGGTATAATGGGAATAAGCGTAGATGACATTTTTTTCTTTGTTATGTTTTACACATGTTGTTAGGCTGGATGCATTTGGTGGTTGCAGCCGCCCCATCGGGGAATAGGCGCGACCCCACCCCTCCTGTACTATGTATGAGTACCAGTCCTGTTACTGACCCGGCCTGTATAAGAACCGCTCCTGTTTTTGACTTGGCTTGTATGAGAACCTGTCTTGTTACTGACCCATGGAAAAAAGGGAGTGTGGTAAGTGCCCACACTATACCCTCCGAATACCCAGCAGACCAGATGGATAGTGGTTTCCCCCAACCAAGTGTACAAATATGGAAAAAATATGTATCTGGTATGCGCGAAATTAAACGCTAGGGAACTCGGACTGGTCTCTCGAATGACGTCTCCAACCAAATGTCATGTTGGAATAAAGATACAAAGAATACAATCTGAGTGCAGAGAAATGACAGTATGTAGATATATACGTATATCATTGATGAACTCACAAACAGAGAGCCCGTGCACTGGCTCTGAGTGATGGATAGCCTCTGGGTTGTTTATCTTGTTTCACTTCTCAGGAAACCCACTCCTTGGCGTAGTTAGCTCATTACATCCATAGGACATGGGAAAAAAAGAGAGGCACAATCTTTGTGTATATCTGACACACAGAATAATGCTGTATAACAGCCAGAAATGAACACTCACATTTGGATGAGCTATTCCCAGGTCAAGATCGAAGGCATATGGGTTTTTCTGGTCAAACCCAATAAAGACCCGAACATGCAAAGGTGATTCTTCTTTAAAAAGATTTAATAATTGTAAAAGCAAATAAAATAAAATACAGAACGCGTTTCGCCGTTGGCACACGGCTTCATCAGCTGGTCTATACAATAAGATCTAACATGCATGTTTATATACCCAAACAATAAGTGAGAAATCAGGTAAAATCATTTTTCCTGTGTGTAATTGATGGTCAGCGTGCGTTTCTGGCCTCTTTCTGGATTGTTCGTACATGGCTGACCCGCGGCGCCATCTTACGCAGGCGCATCGGGAACTTCCGCATTCCACCTTGCGTTCCAAATTGCTTTACCCGGAAGTTGAACGTATTTTGATAATTCGCCATGCGTTCTACCACTGGAGTGTACCAAGGATGCCACCTAAGATACACAACGCTTCCCGGTACCATAATGTCCATGGGGAAACAAATCGGCTGCACCAACATAAACAGAGAATAAAGAAGTATCATAAACCACAAACAGAAATACAGCATCAAAAGCTATTATATGTATTTCTGTTTGTGGTTTATGATACTTCTTTATTCTCTGTTTATGTTGGTGCAGCCCATTTGTTTCCCCATGGACATTATGGTACCGGGAAGCGTTGTGTATCTTAGTTGGCATCCTTGGTTCGAAAAAACTGCCTGGTGGACAGAAAACAATGGAAAAAAAAGTTAAAAAAGCAAACATTTTTAACCCTTTCACTGATGAGCCATTTCACCGCTGTGCGCTGAGCTCATTTTTCCTCTTTTGCTAATGTTTGATCGCTATTTGAAGCCGTGGGAAATGTTGGAGCAACAAGGTGTGGGAAATGTTTAATCCCATAGGCTTCAATGTTAAAAAAGGTGTGGGAAATGTTTGAGCAACAAGGTGTGGGAAATGTTTAATCCCATATGCTTCAATGTTAAAAAAGGTGTGGGAAATGTTTGAGCAACAAGGTGTGGGAAATGTTTAATCCCATAGGTTTCAATATTAAAAAAGGTGTGGGAAATGTTGATTCCCTTTAGGCTTAAATGTTAAAAAAGGTGTGGGAAGTATTTAGTCCCATAGGCTTCAATGTTAAAAAAGGTGTGGGAAATGTTTGAGCAAAAAGGTATGTTAAATGTTTAATCCCATAGGTTTCAATGTTAAAATTATTCCCGTTTTAATTCAATATCTAATAAATCGTTGCTTATAATATTCTGCAGTAAAGAGTTATTTTTAGATTTTATAGGATTATTTAAGCATTTTTTTTAACGTTCCAAGAATGGCCCGAAAAGTTTGAAGTTCGCGAATTTTCAAACAGCCGATGTTCAAATTGAACTTCGAACTGATTCGACCCGGCGCCCATCCCAATTACCTAACCTGTCAGAGTACTAATCCTGTTACTTACCCTGCCTGTATGAGAACTAGGGATGAGCCGAACACCCCCGAGTTCGGTTTGCATTCGAACTCAAACTTTTCAAAGGTTTTTTCGAACTCGAACACAAACTCAATACAAGTCAATGGGACTCAAAGTTCGATTTTTAGAGTGCCCTCCAAGAGGGCATATATGCTAGATATTTGCCATAAAAGGTATATGGGGGTCCGGGTAGTGCCCTGGGGGACAGGAAACAAGGACAAAAAGTAAAAAAAAAAAGTTTTTAAAGGGACAATCAGGGTTATTCAGAGAGCGTGAAAAGCAGGAGAATGACTGGAGAATGAAAAATTCTAGGTCAAAATAGCCAAACCAGAAAAATTCTCCCTTTCATCTCACTTTCCAAATCGGCTATTTTGTCCTAGAATTTTTCATTCTCCAGTCATTCTCCTGCTTTTCACATTCTCTGAATAACCCTGAATGAGTTTTCCATGAAATAAGGGTTAAAAATAAAAAATAAAAATTCCTTCAAATATCGTGCCTAGGAGGTCCCCATAACCTGCCCGTGAAGTGGCGGATTTCTAGGATGTATAGAAACATTTAAAAACAAAAAAATGATGTTTCAAATGATGGTAAATGCTTTTCCTTTTCATCTATTCATAAACAACTGCTTGGGGCGGCAGCCTGTATGAAAAGACATTTTAGGACGCGCAGAAAAAGTTTAGTGATTTTTTTGGCTAAATTATTGTGAAACTTATGCAGGCTTTGGATGAAAGTAACAATAGGTGCTTTAAAATTGGGCCTTTAGTGTCGGCAACAGTGCCATCACACAGTAACCCCTCTGAGGATATGAATCTGATACAGGCGTCAGTGGCAGTGCACCCAAATATTGTGCCTTTGGTGCTAGGCCAGCAAGTGCCATCATACAGTAACCCCTCTGTGGTATTGTGGAAGAGTGCAGGGGTGGACCAGGCGGTCCTATATTAAAAAGATATGAATCTGGTAAAGGTGTCAGTGCACCCAGATATTGTGCCTTTGGTGCAAGGCCTGCAAGTGCCATCATACAGTAACCCCTCTGTAGTATTGTGGAAGAGTGCAGGGGTGGACCATGCGGTCCTATATTAAAAAGATATGCATCTGGTAAAGGCGTCAGAGCACCCAAATATTGTGCCTTTGGTGCCAGTCCTGCAAGTGCCATCATACAGTAACCCCTCTGTGGTATTGTGGAAGAGTGCAGAGGTGGAGGTTTTGTGAATGCAGAAGACATCCCCGATCTATTCCGTTACGTCAGCATCAGGGGATTGAGAGCTGCTGATCCAGGACTGATTCATTTTTATAAATGTCAGCCGGTCTACAGAGTCAGTGGACAGACGCACTCGTTTGTCTGTGACAAATGCGGTCCTATATTAAAAAGATATCAATCTGGTAAAGGCGTCAGTGCACCCAAATATTGTGCCTTCACACCGTAACCCTTTTGTGATATTGTGGAAGAGTGCAGGGTAAGACCCTGCGGTTCAAAAAATTTAAATGATATAAATCTGGCACAGGCGTCAGTGCAGCCAAATATTGTGCCTTTCATGGCAGCAAGTGCCTTCACACCGTACCCCTTTTGTTGTATTGTGGAAGAGTGCAGTGCTGGAGGTTTTGTGAATGCAGAAGACATCCTCGATCTATTCCGTTACGTCAGTATCAGGGGATTGAGAGCTGCTGATCCAGGATTGATTCATTTTTATAAATGTCAGCCGGTCTACAGAGTCGGTGGACAGACGCACTCTTTTGTCTGTGACAAAACCTCCAGCGGCACTAAACGTCCTTTCAGAAAGCACGCTAGATAAAGGGCAACCTAGTAGCTGCATAGCATATTGGCTAAATTCTGGCCAGTGATCCAATCTCAACACCCAGTAAGCCAGTGGATCACCTGCTGCAAACGTATCCAGGTCTGCCCTTGCCCCTAGGTAGTCCTGCACCATATGGTGAAGACGCTGGCAATGGGTACCCACATTTGACGTCCCTGGGCGTCGTGGACTAAAAAAATTTAAAAAGGCATCAGTCAACTGGCCCCGGCCTTCACCACTATTCCTCTGATCATCCGCATCCTCAGAAGCACCTGTGTCCTCACTTGGTAACCTACCAGTGCCTGGAAAGGTGTTACACAATTGTCGCTTTAGAGCATCCTCAAGTTTTTTCATCCTGTGCTCCCTCTGTGCGGGCAGGATGAGCTCTACAACTTTACCCTTGTATCGTGGATCAAGAAGGGTTGCCAACCAGTAATGATCCCTCTCCTTGATAGCACGAATCCTGGGGTACTTTAGCAGGCTTTGCAGGATAAGGGAGCCCATGCAGCATAGGTTGGAGGTGGCATTAGCTTCCAAGTTTTCCTGGTCAATGAGGAAAATGACCCCATCATGCATTTCCTCCTCCCAGCCACGTACTAGTCCTTGTTTTTCTGGGCACACAAAACCCTTCCCTTGAGGAATCCCCACCTTCAATGCCCCCACTACTTAAATATTCCTCATCCTCCTCCTGTCTGATCTGCGGAGGACTCGCTGAAACGCTGTCTGCAGAAAGACTTTCAGAGCTAGGGAAGGCCTCCTCTTCCTCCCGCTGCTCTGCCTCTAGAGCCACATCTATAATTCCCCGCAGACTGTGCTCCAGCATGAACACTAAAGGAATTGTGTCACTGATGCATGCACTGTCCTTGCTCACCATCCTCGTTGCCTCCTCAAATGGTGACAGTACAGTGCATGCATCCTTGATCATCAGCCACTGCGGGGGGGGGGAAACTAGTTGACCTGAACCTGTCCTTGTGCCATACTAACACAGGTACTCGTTGATGGCCCTCTGCTGCTTGTGCAGACACTGCAGCATTGCTAATGTCGAGTTCCACCTGGTGGGCATGTCACAGATCTGACGGTTTGTGGGAAGGTGGAATTCTCTTTGAATTTCTGCCAGGCGAACACTTGCTGGGAATGACCGTCTGAAGTGGCTGCAGACTTTTCTGGCCTGGCTGGGAAGCTCTGCCAGCCCTGGGTACCTGGTAAGGAAACGCTGTACCACCAGATTTAGGACATACGCTAGGCATGGTACATGCGTCAACTTAAACAGGCGGAGAGAAGGTTGCTGCCATTATCACAGACGACCATTCCCAACTGAAGCTGGCGTGGTGTTAACCATCTCTACACCTGCCCCTGCAGAGCTGACAGAATTTCTGGCCTGGTGTGGCTCCTGTCCCCTAAACAAACCAGCTCAAGCACAGTATGGCATCTTTTTGCTTGAGCTATTCGTAGCCCCTGTCAGGCCCCTGTCAGGCGTCGGTTTAACCCTTTCAATGCGGTGGACACATTGCTACTTGGCTGCGGAGGACGCGCTGAGCGCGTCCTCCTTTTGCAGCCTCGATCAGCCGGTATTCCGGCTGATCGCGCGGCCCCCCCGGTGTGGGCTGACATCATCGATGTCAGCCCAGCCTCCGGGACCCCGGCGGGCACGATAGGCGTCATCGTGCATGCGCGATGACGTCTATTTCAGGCACCCCCCGCCATTGCAGGGAAGGTGCCTGAAGGGGAGGGGGAGGTCCTTCGGACCTCTCCCCCTCCCCTTCCCCGCGGGCCAGCGATTAAAGACAGGCACCGCCTGGAAGGGCACAGCCTGCCCTTCCAAGCGGCAGCTGTCTTTAACCCCTAGGGGGCTGGATTGCGATATGGCGCTAACATGTGCCATATCGCGGTCCCCTCCCGGAGCTGGCCGACATCTTGCGGGATATCCCCCTAATGATGGCGATGGCGCCAGTTTTGAAATTAACACCTTGCTGCCACCTATAGTGGAGATAGGGGGTTCCAATGAACCCCTATCTCCCGATCTGTGACAGCTAGGGGTTAATGTTTACTATCATTGGAACGGCCAGAACGTGGCCTTTCCAATGATACCAAACATGACCATGTAAAATGTAAAAAAACATTAAAAATAAAAATTTAATTAAAAAAAAAAAAATAATTTTTTTTTAAAAAAAGTTGTTTTTTTTCATTTTATTAGTGCAACAATATTGTTCCCATTTTAATTATAATGTGAACAATGATGCTGCACTAACGATTTTTTCTATGGGGGTGTTTGCTAAAAAACACGTAATTTTCCCCAAAAAAAAGTAACGATTCCTCATTTCTAATTTTTTTAACAAGTGCATCCTATAGAAAATATAACCACAAACAATCGCATGTTAAAATGTGAAAAAAAACACTTTACACATTGTAAATTATTGAAAATTCAAATTTTATTGCATTTTTTGTTATAATATACAGACATGACATAACGTATACATATAATAATGACATATTATGAATCTGCACAGTCTGCCGGAAAGAACAATATATAATATGTCTGTAAAATAAGGCTTCAAAACACGGTTAAACATGATGAGCGAAACCGGTAAAAATGAGCTCAGCACAGAGGCGTGAAAAGGCTCAGCAGCGAAAGGGTTAATTGACACTTCGCCAAACACAGAAGGAGGAGGAGGAAGAGGGAGAGGTGGTGGTGGAGCAGACAGACCTCATACAAGCAGCTTTCTGGAGGCGTGGTGGATGAACAAGCTCCAGCACAGAGCCCCGTCTTGGATCCCTCCCAGCTGCAATCAGAGTTACCCAGTGTGCCGTGAAGGAAATGTAACGACCCTATCCATGCTTGCTGGACCACGTGTCTAAAGTCACATGCACCTTGCTGCTGACTGCCTTTCCCAATGACTCGATAACATTGTCTTCCACGTGCTGGTATAGTGCTGGAATGGCCTTGCGTGAAAAGTAATGGCATTTTGGAACCTGCGACTGTGGTACAGCACGTTCAGCAAATTCACGGAAGGGAGCAGAGTCCACTATCTGGAAAGGCAGCAGCTGCAATACGAATAATTTTGCTAAGCAAGGCATTTAGAAGCTGTGCTTGGGGATGGTTGGGACTATATTTTTTCTTACTGAAAAAAGTCTGACAGAGTGTTCAGAAAAAAGTACCATAATAACCATGAGAGGCTTCAGAGCATCTTACCAGAAATCCTCCAACTAAACTTTATTAGACACAGAAGGACATGACTATACATTTAAAAACATTAACAAAGTGATGATTTGGGTGATATTATGATGGTCTGATGTAGTAACCCTGCTTAGGGTGAAGAAGCCTGTACTAAAAAGAGAAAATAGATCTAAATAAGCGTAGTATCATGCAGTCAAATCTGCCGCTAAACCGCAGATGGACTAAATTTAAATGGTGTTGCTTAATTCAAAATCCAATAGTCTTAACATATATATGTATGGACACGGATAGAGGAAACCACAATTGTGTGTGAAAGAACCATATATAAATTACTCATAAATATCTAAGGTAGGTATTGATCATCAGACAAAATTGTCTTATGGAGATGTAATTGTGTCCTTCAGAATAACATTCAATAATTACTAAAAATCGATCGATCTTGGTTACACCATTCTGGATTCAATTGGCAGTTTAGATTGAATCTCTTAATGTGGCTATCAGGTATATAATTTTATACAAAATGCTAAATCGATGCATTGATATTGGCCATATTTCAGATTGATTTGAGAGGAATCCTATGGTATAGACAGTATGGTCACATTAGCTAAATATTGTTAGCAGCTATTGATATATTGCACTTCGGATCCTGAAGGAGTAAAAACTGTTACATCAATTATATTGCAGCGATCGTTGAAATAATAGACGTGCCAGACATTAATTATTGCACCATCTCTACGTAGAGTGTGCTGCAGGAAGAATGGATCTAAATAGACATAATATCGTGCAGTCAAATCTGCTACTAGACCACAGATGGACTGAATATAAGTGGTGTTGCTTATTTCAAAGTCCTAAATAGTCTTATGGACAATGATGGAAGAAAACACAATCATGTGTGAAAGAACCATATAGAAATTACTCATAAGTATTTGAGGTGGTATTAATTAGCCATCAGACATCTAAATGCTAAATCAATGCGTTGATATAAACCGTGCTTCAGATTGTTTTAAAGGGGATTCCTATGATATAGATAATGTGGTCACAATTTATTAAGTACTCTGAACAGCTCGTAGATATATAGCACATCGGCTACTAAGAAAATAAAAGATTATTATTGTATCAATTGCATCAATTATATTGCATCAGTTGTTGAAATAATTTACATGCCAGACATTATATTTTGCACGGTACACATATATACACTTTATAGTGAGTGGAAAGAGAAGTAGTTTTTCTTGCGGTTAATACTCGATATAGTAAAGGGAATCAAGAGAAGGAAACGAAAATAAATCCGATTCTTAATTCCTAATGGTCTAGTATTCAACCACAATAATGCTAGAGGAGCAAAATATATTTACTTCAGAATATTTGTTGACAATAGGTAGATTGGTCTCTCTTGCTCGCAATGAGCGATTCTGCAGGATAGTTGAGGCGTCCTACGAGTATATCCGGTTAAACACTACAACAGTAATTGGTTAGGGAGCCTCAACTTGACGGCACCCTAACTGCTAAAGGAGACACAATTGATTCTTAATGTTCGTTATAATTAAAAAAGACTAATCTTTCTTGCTCTCAATAGTCAGTATAGTAGAATAACCAAAGCGCCTCACGGATGCAGCCAGTTTAAACACTACAGCAATGATTAGAGCACTCACCAAGTGCAGCCAATTGAATATTGCATCGGTCGTTAAGATAAGGTTTCTAAGAGTCTGTTATGTCCAATTTGCATACCAAATATTATACATTGCTCTAAACTTTTTAGACAAGGTAATAGGCAGAAAGAAAGATGATTTTGCTTGTGGTTAATACTCGATATAGTGGAGGGAATAAAGAGAAGGCGGCAAAAATAAAATAAATAAATTGATTCTTTGCCCCTAATGGTCTAATATTCCACCTCAATTGTTCCACCGCAATTAAACCTTTCTACCAATATCCACAAAGCAGAGTAACTGAATTATCCAATTATAACATTGCAGTTGCGATATATCGAAAAATCAAGTATTGTAAGACACCATCAATAGAGTTAAACCTCTATCAATAAAATTAGATCAGGGGTTTACCCACACATAGGGTTGGCTTGAATATCCACCGACTGCATTGCAATAAAGTACATCAGAGAGGTCAAATGTTTAAATCGCCATCAAAGATTACCAGACTGGGATATATCCCAGAGACAAACTGTTAAAACAAAATAGTGTGTAATGCTCAAAGCGTTTCGAAAGGTGGCCCTTTCTTCATCAGGAGCGAAATACTTAGTGTCTCTCTTACTGCTGTCTGTATTTATACTTAACGCTCCTCCCTGTGGAGTGTTAATGCTCAATCAGAACCTTTGATTGGAGGGAGGTGCGCTATCTCTGAATGGCTCTACCTTGCGTCCCACGTTCAATTGTTGGAACGCATACGTGGATTTTATTATTTAAATATATGCGCGGAGGGCGAATCTCTTGCATTGAGTATGGCAGCAGGGGTGTCCCTCTCGACAACCAAATCTGCATATCACCGCAACACACTGCGTACATGTCCCCTATAAAGATATTAGATCCATACTACTCTGAGACTCATATTATATTGTTGAAGTATCATTACTCCTTCATTAGTTTATAGGTATGTGAAATAAATTAATTCTGATCAATGAAGGATCTGTATAGCAGTCTACCTATTACATTATTATGGTCAAATAGTGGTAGTTAAGGGGATGGATGATTCGCCAGAGATGAAAATTATGAATAATTTCCAAAAATAATTAGTGTACAATTGATAAACTGAGTAAATTAGATCCACGATTTCAAAGAATCTTTTCTTCTCAGAAAAGTTCCTTTCTTATTGTTCCAGTTGCCGAGTTGTTAATAACAAAGGGGACTACAGATATATCATTTAGATCATTTATATATAGGTTCGGAGCCATTTAAACAGATATCGTGCTAACAAGGTAATAACAGTAAATTATGTAAAGTGTAGGTGGAGGTAGTTAACAAGAAAATAAATTTCATATGTATTATCAAATGCCTATAAATGGTGTAAATGTGAATCCCTCGTTGAGACCCTGCGGAGACAGGGTACCCAGCCGATAGTCTTATATCCCAGTTGCCTTTACGGGGTCCCGGGCGTACTTGATCTATAACTTTGAATTGCAGGTTTGTGGCCATGCCACCATGTAGGTTTTTGATATGTCTAGAGATAGGTGTTTCTTTCGCATAATGAATAGATCTAACGTGTTCTAGAATGCGAGTTCTAAATTCTCTGATTGTTTTACCAATATATTTGGCTCCACAGGAACAGGTGATTTGGTATACCACTCCCTTGCTTTTGCAGTTGTGGAAATTATTAACTGTAAAAGTTTTGGAGTCATCATGATTATGAAAGGTTTTTGAGCTCTTTGAGATGAAATTGCAGGCTTTACACCTTCCACATTTGTATGTACCCTTCAAAGGGTTTTGCAGCCAGTTGCATTTCTGTATTTTAGATCTCTGGAAGTGACTTTGGACCAGTATATCGTTCAGATTTTTTGATCTTCTTGCAGTCATGATTACAGAAGATGAAATTTTCTTCTTCAAATGTTTGTCCTGTGATAATATAGGCCAAAACCTGTTACAAATTTCTTTGACTTTCTCCCAACCTATATCAAAGTTGCCAACCAATCTAATGTTGGAATCATCTTTTTTCCTCGTATCAGTCAATAAGCTGTCCCGTGTACATAGAAGTGCCCGTTTATATGCTCTTTTGAGGGTTTTATTTGGGTATCCTTTTTCTTTGAAGGCAATGCCTAAGGGTTTTCGCTTTCTCTTTAAATTCTATCTCAGTACTGCATATTCTTCGCAATCTTAGATATTGACCGATCGGAATTCCCTTTTTAAGTGGTCTTGGATTATTATTATTATTATTATTATTATTCTTTATTTATAAAGCGCCAGCATATTCCGCAGCATATTCCGCAGCTTGGATGAAAGCTATCCCATCGAAGAAGGCTGTTGGTTGCCGTTGGTTTCCGAAAAAGGCTTGTATGGGGACATAGATTATGATTCTTACTAATACTGATATCAAGGAAATTAATTGAGGTATTGTTTGTCTCATAAGTGAATTTCAAATTTAATTGGTTGTCATTCAGGATTCCCATAAATTCTTCAAAGGATCCTTTATTGCCGCTCCAAACTACCACAATGTCATCAATGTAGCGTTTCCACATAACAATATGAACTAAAAAGTTGGACATTTTTGAACTAAAGACAATTTTCTCTTCCCACCATCCTAGATAGATATTAGCATACGTTGGGGCACAAGATGCTCCCATTGCCATTCCAACTTTTTGACGGTAGATTTTACCATCAAATAGGAAGAAATTATGTGTCAAAATAAATGATAACAGATGAATTACAAATGACTGATGAATCTCGGAAAAACGTTCATTTTTTTCAATAAAGTATTGTACACATTTAAGTCCCAAATCATGGGGTATACTACTGTACAATGATTCCACATCGATACTACATAGTAGGCAGTTCTCCGGTATAGGTGTATCATTAAGAGTTTTAAGCATTTGTTTGGTATCTCTAATATATGATGGAAGAGATTCTAATGTTCTCCTTAATGCCTTATCTATGTAGATACTACTATTTTGTGTAAGATTGTTACGACCAGATACTATAGGTCTACCGGGTGGGGGTGTTTTTCCTTTGTGCATTTTTGGAAGGGCATAAAAGGTAGAAATAGTTGGTTGGTTAGGATACATAAATTGAAACTCCTTTTTCGAGATTAGATCTTTCCCCAAGGCTTCGTTCAGTATATTTCTTAGTTCATTGGAATAGATGTCATTTGGATTAGTTGATAAGATCTGATACGTATTTGTATCCTCTAGAATCTTTAATACCATTTTGCAATATTGATCTTTATTAAGGATATATTTTTTCTTACGCTGCAGCAGCTGGGGCAACGTAATCTGACTGCGTAAATCTTCAGCTGATGGGATGCTGTCACATTGTGAGGAAGGAGCTGGTACATCCATTACTGTAGCATCATCCCTGTTAGTGGAGGTTGTGACAGGCAATGACATGGCAGGACATACAGTGGGGTAGAGACAGATGATGAGGAGGAGGACCTACGCAAAGTTTTTCACCAACGGGATGCTTGGCAGGTGGTCATATGTCGCCTCAAGCATGTGGTACCCAAGCGTCCGGTGTCTTTCCTATGCTTGAGCCTCATCTGACATAGATTACAAATAGCAACGGTGGGGTCTGCTGCACATTTCTTAAAGAACTCCCAGACAGCAGAGTTCCTGGATGTGTGCTTTGAGACAACAGCGCTCTGCACCTTAGCAGCTCTGACAACTGATGCCTTGGACTGGCTAGTGCTACGGTTGGTCATAGAGGATGTTGTGTCTCATGTTTGTTGTGCCTCCTCCTCCTCACTTGACTCCTCTGTTCGATCAGGCACCCTGGTGGAGTCAGTGACCTCATCAGCATTGTCATCATCCCCTATCTCCTCGTCACTGGAGCCAACTTGGCAGTATGCTGCAGCTGCTGGGTCAACATGAGTGTCAGTTATTTGTGTGTCATCATTGGCACCCCCTTCCTCTATGTTCCTCTGTACTTGCTGTGCATTCTCAAGCAGCATGTCACTGTCATTGTAGTCAAACATTTCAGCTGACTCCTCCGTGTGTGATAGTGAGGCTACGGCAGGAGTAGCTGTTTACATGGAGGCTGCATTAGATGCTTTGGCAGCTGAGGTGGACTGTACATAACTACAAGCCTGGCTGGCAGAGGACTCGGAGGATGAGGATGGCCTGGTTAGCCAATCCACCAAATCCTCTGTATGTTGCTGCTGCTTAAAACGGCCAGCACCAGTTAGAAAGGACAAGCGTGCACCTGCAGAGGATGCACCATGCCCACCATGACCAGAGGCACAGCCTCCCGACACAGAGGCTGCTTGCCCTCTTATCTGTGTCTGGGAGTGTCTGCCTGTCCTTTTTGGTCTTTCTGACATGGTGAGTGATATATAGATTAAATATATACAGAACTCTGATTCAACTCTGGTATAAAGATTAAAGATTTCCAGAACTCTGGTATAACTCAGTGAGACACCCTGATAGCCGGCAACCAGTGACAAGACACAGATTACAATTCCCAGAAACCTGCTATAAATCAGTGAGACCCCCTGATGGGCGACAGTGACAAGACACAAATTACAATTCTCAGAAATCTGCTAGAAGTATGTGGGACCCCCTGATAGCTGGCAGTGAGAAGACACAGATTACAAGTTTCAGAAACCTCCTATAAATCAGTGAGACCCCCCCTAATGGATGGCAGTGACAAGACACAGATTAGAACAATTCCCAGATATTTTGGAGAAATTACTGGCCCCCAAATTTCTGGGTAGCAGTGACAAGACACAGATTACCTCAATTCCCAGATATTTTGGAGAAATTACTGACCACCCAAAATACTTGGTGGCAGCCAGTCTGATCACACAGATTACTTCAATTCCCAAATATTTTGTAGAAATTACTGACCCCCAAAATAGTTGCTGGTGGCAGTGACAAGACAAAGATTACCTCAATTCCCAAATATTTTGTAGAAATTACTGACCCCCAAAATACTGCGTGGCAGTGACAAGACACAGATCACCTCAATTCCCAAATATTTTGTAGAAATTACTGACCCCCAAAATACTGCGTGGCACTGGCAGTGACAAGACACAGATCACCTCAATTCCCAAATATTTTGTAGAAATTACTGACCCCCAAAATACTGCATGGCACTGGCAGTGACAAGACACAGATTACCTCAATTTCAAAATATTTTGTAGAAATTACTGACCCCCAAAATACTGCGTGGCACTGGCAGTGACAAAACACAGATTACCTCAATTCCAAAATATTTTGTAGAAATTACTGACCCCCAAAATACTGGGTGGCAGTGACAAGACACAGATCACCTCAATTGACAAATATTTTGTAGAAATTACTGACCCCCAAAATACTGCGTGGCACTGGCAGTGACAAGACACAGATCACCTCAATTCTCTAATATTTTGAAGAAATTACTGACCCCCCAGTAGCTGGTGGCAGACTGGCAGTGAGAACACACACTAACACAACAACAATCTCCTCTCAAACACGTGGTGAAGCTCTGTGCGAAACCTTATATAGTGTGCTGCGGTACTTAGCTCTGTGAGCCCATGACTGGGCAAAATTTGCCCGATCAGGACTCTGAGCCGTGATTGGCATACTGTTGAACCTGTCTTGCACCAGACCTGTGGTCAGGTGCAAGGCTGTAGCCAATTACGAGCTTCAGGCCAGTGGGAAAGTGCATTGTGGTCCATTGTGGTGCATTGTGGGCGAACACGCGGCAAACATGCGTAAATGTTCGTAGTTCGCGAACATGCAAACAGGCGATGTTCGATGCGAACTCTGAACCTTTCAAACCGAACAGCACATCTCTAATGAGAACCATTCTTGTTACTGACTCGGTGTGTATCAAGACTATATCAATTGTCTATTAATAACGAATTGATTTCATCTGAAAATGAAACGGTATATTACGAAATTTGATTAGTTATTATAGAAAAAAGTACAGATATATGCAGCGCTGGTATTCATGTAAATGTCGGGATATTGCTTCGCACCAAATAGTGCCCTTATCCTCCAATACCAAATAACCAAGACAAGAAAGTGCAGCGCTTTCAGTGTAAACTGACACTTAAAAAACGGCTCCTGGATGTTCTTTACTTCTTCCTCCAGTGTCCTCAAATAAAAGCAAAAAAAAAACACACATAGCATGACCTGTGTAGACAAGCAATATATATAGCCCTGTATCATGTGCCACTAACATTTTTACGAGCCCACCTGGATGTGGTTGGATGACCTTTGGATTGTTTGTCGGCCACCCAAAATGCCCCACCAGTATTCAGTAGATATCTTCCACATGATGCAGGACCATATCCAGGTCCTTGGTGTAATGGACACAGAAGTCTATTTTTAAGGCACAACGTCTACAGAAGCCTTTCTCCAATATAATCCAGGACAGCAATGGTGTAAAAACAAAAATGTATTCCATTAAAACAACATAAGAACAACTACAAAAAACAGAACGTGTTTCACCTTCAGGGCTAATACTCCTTTTGGCTTCCTCAGCTGGTGTCTAGGATCAGAATGAATCAAACCTCTGCTTATACCCATACTTATGTAGTTGTAGAAGTTGCGCCTTAAAAACAGACTTCTGTGCCAATTACACCAAGGACCTGGATATGGCCCTGCATCATGTGGAAGATATATACTGAATGCTGGTAGGGCATTTTGGGTGTCCGACGAACAACCCAAAGGTCATCCAGCCAGGTGGGCTCGAAAAAATGTGAGTGGCACTTGATACAGGGCTACATCTATTGCTTGTCTACACAGGTCACGCTATGTGTGGTTTTTTTGCTTTTATTTGAGGACACTGGAGGAAGAAGAAAAGAACATCCAGGAGCCTTTTTTGAAGTGTCAATTTACCTGATGTAACACTGAAAGCGCTGCACTTTATATTTATTTTCTTGATTCGTTATTATACTGTGTTGTTGTTTTCACAATAGAACCCATTGATTGAATGAGCAGGATTTGATGATTGATTATTTACTTACAGGGTTATTCAAAGAGATTCGAAAAGTCACCACACATTCGGTGACTTTTCGTTCTCTTCAATTCGGTTCCTTTTGCCGATCCCATTTCGGTGACCCTGTGGTGTATTCAGCAAGCACCACAGGGTCCCCGAATTGCAGGGAAAAGCTGCCGCAAACCCGACGAAAACTAACCGCAAAACCCACCGAATGCACGCCAAAACGCGCAAAAACATCTGGATTAACCCGTCGAAAAACCCGAGCAGGAGCCAATCACAGCAGCCGAAGCCGCCGAGACCGCAGACGAGGCAGTGAATAAATTAGCAAAACCGTTTGTATGATTGTTTGAAAATGAATCGCTGTTTGCAAAGAAACTACTGAGCGAAAATGGCTGAAATTTGCATATGAGGTCCATGGAATGATAATAAAAAGGGCTGTTACAGAAAAAAGAAGTAAACTTAAAAAAAAAAAAAAAAAGAAATCGGACTTTTGAAAAAAAATAAAAATTAAGAAAAATGCTTAAAGTATCATAAAAAATCTATAAATAAAGAGACTCTTTACTGCAGAATTTTATAATGAACGGTTTATTAGATATTTAATTAAAAGGGAAATATTTTTAACAGTGAAGCCTATGGGATTCTCCTGAATTAACTTGCCGAATTAAACCACCGAATGGCAGGGCATTAGGGGAACCTTTCACTGCTGGTTTTCGTTCTCTGAATAGCCGAAGCATTGCTTTTTTATGGGGATTTCACTGCACTCGAACAAGCACCGAATGTGCAGGCAATTCGCTAGGATTTGGCGAATTGCCTGCTCTCTGAATAGCCGAATGGCCAGGAAAGGTAACCGAACGCTGATTTTCAACGTTCGGTTACCTTTTTCAAGCAATTCGGAGCTCTTTGGATAACCCTGTTAGTTACGTTATTGATGTGAAATTCTGTCATAGTGTGCGAGGGGTGTCGAGTTGTTCAGTAAAAACACTAAAAAAGGAAAGCCAGGTAAGGGAAAAGTAACAAGATTTATTTTAGTATAAACAACATGGTAGCAAAAGACAAATGGCAAAAGGGCAGGGCCGGATTAACAGTATCATGGGCCTGGTGCTGAGGATTTTGGTGGGCTTTTTTAACCCTTTCGCTGCTGAGCCTTTTCCCACCTCTGTGCTGAGCTCATTTTTACCGGTTTCGCTCATCATGTTTAACCGCATTTTGAAGCCTTATTTTAATATATGATCCAGACATATTATATATCGTTCTTTCCGGCAGACTGTGCAGATTCATAATATGTCATTATTATATGTATATGTTATGTCATGTCTGTATATTATAACAAAAAATGCAATAAAATTTGAATTTTCAATAATTTACAATGTGTAAAGTTTTTTTTTTCACATTTTAAAATGCGATCGTTTGCGGTTATATTTTCTATGGGGTGCGCTTGTTAAAAAAATTAGAAATGAGGAATCGTTACTTTTTTGGGGGAAAATTACGTGGTTTTTAGCAAACGCCCCCCATAGAAAAAATCGTTAGTGCAGCATCATTGTTCACCTTATAATTGAAATGGGAACAATATTGTTGCACTAATAAATCTAAAAAAAAAAAAAAAAAAACTTTTTTTTTTTTAATTTTTTTTAATTTTTTTAATTTTATTTTTATTTTTAATTTTTTGTTTTTTACATTTTACATGGTCATGTTTGGTATCATTGGAAAGGCCACGCTCTGGCCGTTCCAAATGATAGCAAACATTAACCCCTAGCTGTCACGAATCGGGAGATAGGGGGTTCATTGGAACCCCCTATCTCCACTATAGGTGGCAGCAAGGGGTTCATTTCAAAACTGGCACCATCGCGCTCTGCGCGATGATGCCAGTCATTAGGGGGATATCCCGGAAGCTTGGCCGACATCCACGATGTCAGCCAGCTCCGGGAGGGGACCGCGATACGGCGCATGTTGGTGCCATATCGCGTTCCAGCCCCCTAGGGGTTAAAGACAGCTGCCGCTTGGAAGGGCAGGCTGTGCCCTTCCAGGCGGTGCCTGTCTCTAATCGCTGGCCCGCGGGGAAGGGGAGGGGGAGAGGTCCAAAGGACCTCCCCCCCCCTCCCCTTCAGGCACCTTCCCTGCAATGGCGGGGGGGTGCCTGAAATAGACGTCATCGCGCATGCGCGATGACGCCTATCGTGCCCACCGGGGTCCCGGAGGCTGGGCTGACATCGCTGATGTCAGCCCGCACCGGGGGCCCGCGCGATCAGCCGGAATACCGGCTGATCGCGGCTGCAAAAGGAGGACGCGCTGAGCACGTCCTCCGCAGCCAAGTACCAATGCGGGTGGACGCGCTGAGCACGTCCACCACATTGAAGTGGTTAAGATAATGAGGCAGCAATACATACCGTGATTTAACCGGTTCCTACTGAATATATTTCATGCATACAGACAGACCTGCAAGTCCGCAGTTTTACTTTATCCTTGAAAACTTGAATAAACATTTATTTACAAAAAAAACCACTCACAAATAATTATATACAAAAATAAATTATATATTGATAAAATTACAGACAATCCAGGAATTCCACACATAAAAGTAAAAAAAATATTTGCTTCTAGTTGCTACTGCTGTGAGTACACATAAAACACATGTTGGATATACAGCACCATGAAGACTAAGAGAGCAAAAAATATCTATCTGTCAACAGTTCAGTCCCTCAGGATTTTTTTCAAAAATCCTGAGACTGAACCTTTGAGTATGGCTATGGATTATTGATATTTTTTGTTCTCTTATTAGCTATACGACTCGGTGGTGTGCTATGACTGACGTGTTTATATTATAGTTGATTTTAATATATAATTATAATACTTTAGCAAAATTAACTACTAATAAATTCTATATTAAGATAAATATTATTGAAATAATTCTGTGATTTTTCTTTTTTTAAATATACGTTTTCCCTTCCCAGATTTGCATTTTTTTGCAGAGAGGGGGGGGGGGTCAATTCTCTGGGAACCGAACCAAGTGGGAACAGAGCTGTCAGTTCTGCATGGAGGGGAAGGGGTTAAATCCTAAGGGACGCAGTGGGAACAGCTACCAGCTCTGTGGGGTAGATTGGGGAGGGAGTTAAATCCTTCCACCTCTGCAGGTTGGGGTTAAATTCTACCATTCCATCTCTGCCGAGTGTGGAGGTTTGGGGAGGGGTTACATCTTCCTAGCTCTACAGCAAATGGGTTAAATCCCCCCCAATCCTCCCAGCTTTAACCCAATCCCCAATCCTTCCAGCTTTGTATGGAGGCTGTTAAATCCTCACTTTTCTGCAGTGAGGGGATGGGTTCAATTCTCCCCTTTCTGTGATGTGTGGAAGGAGGTTAAAATCCTTCATCTCTTCAGGGAGGGGAGGATTGGGGAGGGGGTTAAATCCCCCCAGTTGAAGTTCTACAGGGAGGGGAGGATTGATGAATGGGTTAAATCCTCCCCTTCAATCCTCCCAGATTTAACAACCTCCACAATCCTTCCAGCACTACAGGGAAGTGGTTAAGGCTGGGGTCAGACCAGCGCACTTTTAACGTGCGTTCTGGCACACATAATCACGGCCGCACTAGCAGCAAATGACGGGCAATGACAGCCAATATACGAAGTACGGTCGCACAAAAGTCCGGCCGGGCAACGCAAGTGGAAAACGAACGCATTTTTTCGAGAACGCTGAACCACTAGTACAGACGTACAGAGTGCGCAGCTGCGGCATAGCGGCGTGTTTGTGTGAATAGGAGACGTCAGACGCTGCTCATGTCCGGCCAACATAACGTCCAGACACCCAAAGTTTCCTGGTTTGGATCCGTAAAAAATCACGCACGAAACTGCGGATCGTATGACCATTTTCGCGAATTCCGTGAAAAAATACGTCAATTCGTTCGGACGCACTTTTTTACGTTCGCGTGTAAAAATGCTTTTGTCTGACCCTAGCCTAAATCCCACTTTTCTGCAGGGAGAGGAATGATTTAACTCCTACTTCTGTAAGGAAGGGGATTGGGGAGGGCGTTAAATCCCCCCCCAATCCTCCCGTGGTTTTTAACCCCCTAACCTGCAGAGCCGGAAGGATTGGAAAGGGGTTATATCGTCACTTTTCTGAGGGGGGGTATTTGACAGCTGGCTCACTCACCACTGCTCAGCCTCCGTCTGTCTGGGTCCCCTCTCTCCTGCCTTCACACGCAACAGCAGCACGTTGTAGGAGGCGGTGCCACCCCTCAGTGCAGCCTGCTGGGGGCAGAAGGCAGGCCAGGATAATTTCCTTTTCTGCTGCCAGGCAGCTTCCGAACCCGTCCCTGTAAACGACCGCGCGGCTCTCACTCTGTCATGTCAGTCATGTGGCCGAGAGTCTCCCTCTGCATGGGCATGTTACACCTAGAAGTGACGCGTTTAGAAGTGGTCTGTCGGCCGGTGATTTTGACAAGTTGCCAATTTTGTCAGAACACCGGCCAGCGGATAATCCTCTTGGCTGTGGGCCTATTTTCAGGTAGGGGCCTGGAGCGGCTGCTCCATCCGCCCCTACGATAATCCGGCCCTGCAAAAGGGTATAGAGAATAGAAATAGGGAAACCGGGCAATATGAATAGTTGATAAGGAAGTATAAGACAATAAGTCTGTAAGAATGGGCACAGGAGGCTGAGAGCAAAGAATGGGCACAGGAGGCTGAAAGCAAAGAATGGGCACAGGAGACTGAAGGCAAAGGATGGGCACAGGTGGCTGAAGACAGCGAAGGGCACAAGAGGCTGAAGGCAGAGAAGGCTACAAGAGGCTGAAGGCAGAGTAGGGCACAAGATATAGTAGAATAACAACAGGACTGGTAAACAATATTATCTAGGATATGGTGGTGGAGAGAGATACGTAGTAGTGGAGGTGAATAGGGATGAACCGAACACCCCCGTGTTTGGTTCGCATTCGAACAATTTCAAAAGTTTGAGTTCGAACTCGATCACGAACTGAACTTAATGCAAGTCAATGGGACTCAAAAGTTCTATTTTTAGAGTGCCCTCCAAGAGGGCATGTATGCAAGGTGTTTGCCATAAAAGGTGTATGGGGGTCCGGGTAGTGCCCTGGCGGACAGGAAACAAGGACAAAAAGTTTTATAAAAAAGTTTTTAAAGGAACAGTGAGGTTTCCATGAAATAAGGGTTCAAAATAAAAATGAAAAATTCCTTCAAATATCATGCCTAGGAGATCCCCATAACCTGCCCGTCAAGTGGCAGATTTGTAGGATGTATAGAAACATTTAAAAACAAAAAAAATTACATTTCAAATGATGGTAAATGGTTTTCCTTTAACCACTTCAATGCTAAGGACGCGCTCAGCGCGTCCTCAGCATTACCGCTGGTGTGCTGAGGACGCGCTGAGCGCGTCCTCACATTGGGGTCAGCGTTCGGCCGGGTTCCGGCCGATCGCTGGCCCCTCCGGTGCGGGCTGACATCCTGGATGTCAGCCCGGCATCCGGACCAGCAGCCGCCATTATTAGGTGTCATCGCGGGGGCGCGATGACACCTAATTCAGGCGCCCCCCCCGCATGTGCGGAGGAGGCGCCTGAAAGGGAGGGGGGGAGGTCCTTCGGACCTCTCTCCCTCCCGATCGGCGGCGCACAGGGGGTTAACCCAGGCATCATTTGGAAGGGCACAGCCTGCCCTTCCAAATGATGCCTGGCATTAACCCCTGGGGAGCTGGATCGCAAATCGGCGCTGAAAAGCGCCGATTCGCGATCCTTCCCGGAGCTGGCCGACATCTTGGATGTCGGCCAAGCCTCCGGGAACTCCCCCAGAGGACTGGCGTCATCGTGCGTAGCACGATGACGCCAGTCCTACAGTTAACCCCTAACTGCCACCAAGTGTGGAGATAGGGAGTTCCAATGAACTCCCTATCTCCCGATCCGTGGCAGCTAGGGGTTAAATTTTGATATCGTTGGATCGGCCAGAGCATGGCCGTTCCAACGATACCAAACATGAAAGTTAAAAATGTTGTAAAAAAAAAAAAAAAAAAAATAAAAAAAAAAAATAAAAAAAAAAAAATAAACACTTTTTTTTCTTTTTTTTGGGTTTGTTAATGCAGCAATATTGTTCCCATTTCAATTATAATGTGAACAATGATGCTGCACTAACGATTTTTGTATGCGGTGCGTTTGTTAAAAATAGTGTCATTTTCCCCAAAAAAAAATGTAACGAGACACCATCTCTAATTTTTTTAACAAGCGCACCCCATACAAAATATAACCGCAATTGCTCGCATGTTAAAATGTGGAAAAAAACACTTTACACGTTGTAAATTATTGAAAATACATATTTTATTGCATTTTTTGTTATAATATACAGACATGACATAACGTATACATATAATAATGACATATTATGAATCTACCGAGTCTGACGGAAAGAACGATATATAATATGTCGGTGTCATATACTAAAATAAGCCTTCAAAACACGTTTAAACATGATGCGCAAAACAGGTAAAAAATGACCTCAGCACAGGGGCGGGAAAAGCCTCAGCAGCGAAAGGGTTAATCTATTCATAAACAACTGCTTGGGGCGGCAGTCTGTATGAAAAGAGGAGACCCATTTAGGACACGCAGAACAAGTTTAGTGATTTTTTTTGGCTAAATTATGGTGAAACTTATTTATTTATTTATTTAGAAAGGATTTTACCAGGAAGGATATAGATTTCTCTCGTTTTCAAGTATGTCCTGGGTTCAAGAACATTGAAGTGTTACAGTTACAGAAATATAAAGTAATACAATGCAAGATATTAAAAAAAACAACACATATACAGATTAACAGAAAATGAATATGTAGGAAATGGTCATTATTTCTAGTGTGCTGCGGGATTTAGCTCTTTGAGCCCATGATTGGGCAAAATTTGCCCAATCAGGACTCTGAGCCGTGATTGGCATAGTCTTGCACCTGTCTTGCTCCTAAACTGTGGTCAGGTGCTGTAAGGGCGAGCCCCCAAATAGGGTGATGGGGAGTCGCAAATCTGCGGAGGTTGAAGCCTTTAGGGCAGGTATGTGGTAAACAGGCAGTAACAGGATCAAGCACAACACCTTCAGACTGTTACTTAGAATCCAGGGAGTAATACAGGAGAACTAACAGGCTACTAAGCTCCAAAAGGTTTCGATACCAATGGATAACTTAGAGCACCCAACAATATAGAGGAAAGCAAAACTTGAGCACTAGAACTAGAAGGTATTTGGCAAGACAGAATGAATTGTGTAAGCTGCAGGGCAGCACTCAATAGTGATACAATAATACAGACTGATGAACCAGACACTCCCAGTCAGGGAGCACAGACAAGGCCCTGAGTGCCACTCAACAGCAAGCTGGCTTCGTGGCCAGATGTCTGCTGAGCGAAAACAGCTACAACTTGCACAAATACAATAATACATAAAACAGACAAGGTTATTACTAGAGAGGTCCAAAATTCCAAGCAAAAGGTCATACACGGGATATCAGAAATACATCAGGGGTCAGACAAGAGAGGAATCAAACACAAGAGCCAGAGGTCAAACACGGGTAGTCAGAACAAGATGAACAATAATACAGCGCACAGGAACTAGGTAGAATAAGGTCTATCCTGGTCCAAGGATCAATGGAAATCCTGGCCCTACATATAGGGCAGAACAGGTCATGTGACCGCAGACCAATAAGCCCAACAGATGGCCTGCAGCCTGAAAACAAAAATAAACAGTAATCCCTGCTACCACCAGCAGGGGACAGGGCCGAGATGTGACAGGTGCAGGCTGTAGCCAATTACAAGCTTCAGGCCAGTGGAAAAAGTGCATTGTGGTCCATTGTGGTGCATTGTGGGCGAACATGCTGCAAACACGGGGAAAAGTTCGAAGTTCGTGAACATACGAACTGGCGATGTTCGAATCGAACTCCGAACACATTGAACCGAACAGCTCATCCCTATTAGTGAATAGTGAATTCACCGAATTTCGACAAAATGTAATCGCTGAAGTGAGCTGAAATACTTCAAATTGCAAAGCACTGAAATTGCTTCTCACTTTTATTGCTTTGCTAATAGACCGCTGAGCAGGGTCGGCCCAAGCCATTGTGCTGCCTAGAGCCAAAACTGAATTGCTGCCCCCCCAAAAACAACATGCGGCGTGTATGAGCGTATCACAGAGCGCGATAGCAATAAAACTAAAAGCAATGTGTGGTGTTTATGAGTGTATCACAGAGCTATACAGTAATAAAACTTCCAGCAATGTGCGGTGTGTATGAACGTATCACAGAGCTACACTGCAATAAAATTTCCAGTAACATGAGGTGTGTATGAGCGTATCACAAAGAACCACAGCAATAAAACTCACAGTAATGTGCCGTGTGTCTGAGCATAACACAGAGCGTCACATATCCTGGTCCACTGCCACACACATCCATGCACACACATCCACACATCCACATACAGTCACACACAGGGGTGGACTGACCCATCGGGCACTCGGGCACTGCCCGAGGGCCCGTGGGTCAGTAGGGGCCTGCCTGGATTGGGCAGACACAGTGGGCCCACTGCCGGTTTCCCTTCGATGATTCCAATTAACAGGCAGTCAGCGGCGCACTCTGAAAATGCTGCGGTGGCACCTGCGCCGCCCCCTCATGTGACGTGTCACGTGAGGGGCGGCGTCAGTGCAACGTGCCTGCTCCAGTTTTAGACTGGGATGCAGGCATGCTGCAAGCGCCACCATGGCATTTTCAGAGTGCGCCGCTGGCTGCCTGTTAATTGGAATCATCGGAGGGAAACCGGCGGTGGGCCCACTGTGTCTGTCCAAACCGGGCCAGCAAAGGTGAGAGCTGGGCACAAATGTAACCATGTGAGCTGGGGGGCAAATATACCCATGAGTGCTGGGGGCAAATATACCCATGAGTGCTGGAGGGCAAATATACCAATGTGAGCTGGGGGGCAAATATACCAATGAGAGCTGGGGCAAAAATATAGAAATGAGAGCTGGGGCAAATATACCCATGAGTGCTGGGGGGCAAATATACCCATGAGAGCTGGGGGACAAATATACCAATGTGAGCTGGGGCAAATATACCCATGTGATCTGGGGGCAAATATACCCATGTGAGCTGGGGCAAACATACCCATGTGAGCTGGGGGCAATATATATCCATGTGAGCTGGGGCAAATATACCAATGTGAGCTGGGGGCAATATATCTATCCATGTGAGCTGGGGCAAATATATAAATCCACGTGAGCGTGAGCTGGAGCAAATATATCCATGTGAGCTGAGGGCATTATATCCATGTGAGCTGGGACAATATATATATGCATGAATTTGCATGACATTTTCCACAGGGACTTTCTGTGCCGTTGCGCAGCCTTAGCTGCAATGAGTGGGTGATGGCTGACTGCTGCAGCAGTGCGATGGCCATCTGCAAGTATGGAGGGGGCACATTTCGCTACTGGGTCCAAGTGGATTTTCAGAAAGGTTATTTTTAGGAGTTCAGAAATAAATTCGAATTTCTTAGGCACAATAATGTACATGTGGGTGTTGCATTGTAGGGGTGTTTTTTATGGGTGTGGCTTCCTGTGGGTGCAGAACAAGGGGGGCCCCATGATCTCCTATTGCCCGTGGGCCCCATTAGCTGTCAGTCCGCCCCTGGTCCCACACACACATCCACATACAGTCACAGACAGACTGACACATAAACAGACCCAGACAGCCCTGTTACAGGCCCACCTCAGGTCTGCTGCATGGCCTGCGCTGGGAGGGTGCTCGAGGGCCACTTGGAGGATGGTGGAGGGCTGGGCGCTGGCCTGATGGGTGGCTGGTTCATGGACTCTGGGCCTGACTGGTTACCAGCCTGCTGGGCAGATGGGTGTGGCCTGCTCCAGGGACAGGTGCCGGCCAGCAGGATGGGTGGGCATGGCCTGCTCCTGGGACAGGCCCCAGCCTGCTTCAGGGGTGGGTGTGGCCTGCTCCAGGGGCAGGTCCTGGCCTGCCTAAGGGCCATGCCTTGCTGTCAAGGTCCAGGCTGGGTGCTCCATGCCGCAGCCTTTGACAGGACGACAATGTGTCACCCCTGACAAAGGGCGACCTGGAGCAGCTGCACCACCCGGCTCCATAGATGGACTGGCCTGGCCCTGTGAGAAACAGAGAGAAAGTGACGCACTGAAGCTGGGGAGCCGCTTGGAAACATATAGCAAAGGTTGGCAAAAGTTGACATTTGTTTTTCCACTCTGTTCCGTTTGTTTGCCATTGCTGTCTTGAGTAAAGCGTACTGCTTAATAAACTGCGAAAGACACCAAAGCATAAAGACTTTTGTTTTGAGTTTTGTCAGGTATATTACACACAAAGGAATTTTAAAATGGATGCCTGTAGCCATTTTGTTTTTAAAGACAGTTTTTCTTTCAAATTTCTCTAGGTTTAGAAATGAACGAGATTTTTTTTTACAGAGTTAATTCCTGGGTGAAGTCTTTTATATTTTTTTTAAGAAGTGCCAGACATGAAAGAACCTAGAATGTCTGTATGTGATAAGGCTAGGGTTAAGTGCTAAGAAAGTGTCATAATTAAATTTATTGGTCTGTCTTAAGTTTTAAAACAAAAGAGATTTTGTCTTTTGGGTATAGGAATAAGAGTTAATATTCTCTAATATAGATTTATATTCACAAAATATATGTTTATAATCAAGGTATATTTTATTATATTTACAGTAGGAAATATATATTCCAATACATATTGTAGAAAGTATATAATTGGTAAATAATAAAATTTACTAAAGAATAGATTCTGTTGAGTTAACCAGAAAAGAATTTAGCTGATAGTAAGCAACCAAAAGGGAGTAGGGATATAAATCAAAGATGACAGATAGAGACAGTGTCTAGTGACTGGGAGAAGAGAAGGTCTTTTGTGTAGATTGAACTTTTGACCCGAGATAAGAAAATTAAAAAAGAAATGGGGGAATTAATTAAGAAGTGCAATACTGCCCTCTAGAGAATAGTAAATATTATAATTCATATTACCAAAAATATTGCCAGTGACGTCAAATTGGCTATAATAAGTGTCAATGTTGGTTACAAGTCAGTCGGAGATTCCAGCAGTCAGACTCACACCGCAATGTATTCAGACGTCCCGTACACATGACACTCTGAGAGTCAGAGATTCCAGCATTCACAGACTCACACTGCAATGCATTAGACATGACACTCTGAGAGTCCAAGATTCCAACACTCAGACTCACACCACGATGCAGGCAGATCCCAAGACCTGAGGCAATCAAGATTCTCACTAAATTTCTGACTCTCACCAACTCTCTAACTCACATGCATTGATTATCTGATATCGATAATTTTCACACATTCAATAATTACTACATCAGGAATTCCAAGGCAGACTTATCAAAATCCAAATTGGACAGGTAATGTATGAAATAAGGAATTAATGTAAATATTTATTTGTAGATATTCTTGCAACATAGACTGAGACTTCTCAGATACGGTTCGATCCAAATTCTAAGTATTTTCTATTCTGCAGATAGAAATATGAAGAAGTGGATATAAGGATTTATTCCTAAAAGAAATGTTGTAAGATTGATACCAATATATATTGAATTTGGAAATTACTGTGATTAAAATTAATAAGCAAGGAATTATATAACTATAAAATAAAAAGCAAAAGATTAGAAGTTTAATTCTCGAGATTAGGGGAGGATTCACTAAATAAGTTTTTATTACTTATCATTAAATTAGCTCATCTTTTGTTGATCCATGTAGCATAGAGATATATATATATATATCTATAAGAGCTGACTGGTTAAACATTGTTTGCTGGGAATTGCATGTTGTATTAAGCAGAAATGTTTATTAACCATTTGTGTATTAGTTACTAACTGATTAAGGTAAATGATATTAATCATATATGCAGTTACTAACCGGAGATACATATATTGTGAAGCTAGTTTTTATATGCTGATGGACTGTGGTTTATAAATTGTTGTTTATGATATGAGATTTGAAATTTTTTTGTATACGTAATAAATATATATATATTTTTATCCGATTATTGATTATTGTATTTTTTAAAGCAAAACACAGACAATTAAAAGAATTCCGGATAATTTCTAAGAAATATAAACGATTAATATTTGTGTCTCGTGTAAGTTTCTTATGAAATTATTATTATTATTATTTATTTATAAAGCGCCAGCATATTCCGCAGCGCTGTACAATAAGCACAGTACAGACAGGGTTACAATACATTGAACAACATTTGACAAACAGTACAGGAGGAGATGAGGGCCCTATTCCCGTAGGAACTCACAATCTAGGAGGGTTGGGGTTGGAAACAGGAGGAGAGGACTGTAAGGTGAGAGTGATTGATGGTTGCGTCAGTGAGTTGGGTGGTAGGCTTCCCTAAATAGGAATGTTTTCAGGGAGCGTTTGAAGGAAGAGAAGTTAGGGGAAAGTCTGACAGCACGAGGGAGAGCGTTCCAGAGAGTGGGGGCTGCGCGTGAGAAATCCTGCAGTCTATCATGGGAAGAGGTGATGCGGGGAGAAGCTAGGCACAGGTCACTGTTTGACCTTAGGGTGCGGGCTGGGGTGTATTTGGTGATTAGTGAGGACAGGTAGTGGGGCGCTGAGTTAGTGAGGGTTTTGTAGGTAAGGATAAGGATTTTGAACTTAATTCTGCAGTGGATGGGGAGCCAGTGAAGGGACTCGCAGAGGGGAGCGGCAGAGACAGAGCGGCGGGTGAGGTGAATTAGCCTGGCGGAGGCGTTCAGGATGGATTGTAGGGGGGAGAGGCGGGACAGAGGGAGGCCAGATAAGAGATTATTGCAATAGTCGAGTCGGGAGATTACCAGGGCGTGTATGAGTTGTTTTGTGGTGACAGCGGTAAGAAATGGCCGAATTCTGGAAATATTACGCAGTTGGTATCGGCAGGAGGAGGAAAGAGACTTGATGTGGGGGATGAAGGAAAGAGCAGAGTCCAGTGTAACTCCAAGACAGCGAACTTGGTTTGATGGGGAGATGGTGATACCCTCCACCGTGATAGAGAAGTCAGGAGGTGGGGAGGCATTAGAGGGAGGAATAAGTAGGAGCTCAGTCTTTGACATGTTGATCTTTAGGTGGTGGGAGGCCATCCAGGAGGAGATGCCAGATAAACAGTCACTGACTTTTGAAAGGACAGGGGGAGAGAGATCAGGGGTAGAGAGGTAGATCTGAGTGTCATCAGCGTAGAGGTGGTAATTAAAGCCAAAGCTGTTGATGATTTTGCCCAGGGAGGAGGTGTAGATGGAAAAGAGCAGAGGACCAAGGACAGAGCCTTGAGGTACACCAACAGATAGAGGCAATGAAGAGGAGGAGTTACCAGCAAAGGACACACAGAAGGACCTGTTGGATAAATAGGAGTCAACCCAAGCAAGTGCAGTGTCACCGAGACCCAGAGAGTGGAGGGTCTGTAGAAGGAGGGGGTGGTCAACAGTGTCAAAAGCAGCCGAGAGGTCAAGCAGGATGAGAATAGAATAGTGGCCATGTTTTTTAGCAGTTAGGAGGTCGTTGGTGACTTTGAGGGCAGTTTCAGTTGAGTGTAGCGGACGGAAGCCAGATTGCAGGGGGTCAAGTAGGGAATTGGAGGACAGGAAGAGGGAGAGGCGGTTGAAGACTAGTTTTTCTAAGAGCTTTGATGTGAAGGGAAGCAGGGATACAGGGCGGTAGTTGGATGGAGAGTTGGTGTCTAGGGATGGTTTCTTTAGTAAAGGGGTAACTAGCGCGTGTTTGAAGGCGGATGGAAAGGAGCCAGTGGAGAGAGATAGGTTGAAGATGTGTGTGAGAGCAGGGGTGAGGGAGGAGGAGAGGGGAGGAATTAGATGTGAGGGAATGGGGTCGAGCGGGCACGTGGTGAGATGTGAGGAGGACAATAAGGAATTGACTTCCTCCTCAGTGGTTGGGAGGAAGCCGCAGAGGGTGGCAGAGGGGACCTGTGGGAGTGGAGGTGGCAGATAACTATCTTGTGTTGGGATGTTGCTTCTGATAGTTAGAGTTTTACTGAGGAAGTAGTCTGCCAGGTCTTGAGCGCTGAAGGCAGCTGAGGGGGGAGGTGCAGGTGGGTGGAGGAGGGTGTTGAAGGTGGACCAGAGCCGTTTAGGGTTGGAGGACAGCGTAGATATAAGAGATGAGAAGAAGGATTGTTTGGCCAAGTGGAGGGCAGAGGTGTATGACCGGAGAATAAACTTGAAGTGAACAAAATCAGCTTCAGAGCGGGATTTCCTCCAGGCACGCTCTGCAGTGCGGGAGCATCTTTGCAGGTAGCAAGTTTGGAGGGTGTGCCAGGGCTGAAGCTGGCGGCGTGGGGCCTTGCAGAGTCGAAGAGGAGCAAGAGTGTCTAGAGCAGAGATAAGCGTAGTGTTGTAGTGATTAGTGGCAGCATCAGGGCAGGTGAAGGATGAGGTATGAGGGAGGTGGTGAAATAATAATCCCTGATATATTGGAGGCAACTGCCGAGGTAGGTCCAGTAAGTCCAATATAGACATATTGGAGACTTGGCTGATAAGTCCAATATATATATCGTGTTGTATTCACGTGCAGAGATTATATCCGACAGTTTGAAGCCCTAGAGGACCGTGCTATAGTGCCGTGTGTCAGTGCTGGATCCCACACTATAAAAATATCTGTCATCTGTGACCAAGTTTATGTTAAATATTATAAATCATTTGTTACGATGATATTTCTGTATGAAAAACACAGTGTGCAAATACAGACCATCATTAACTGATAAAACATTATTCTCTTGAGGTCCCACATGCTCGATGTAATGATCCTTGTCGTCCCGGCTACAGAAAAGCCCCTAATGGGGGGTATCTCACCTGCTGCTATGCCTGTGTGGATTGTTCGGAGGGAGAGGTGTCAAATGTAACTGGTAAGCCTAAAAGTCATCAAAATAATTACATCATTATTATAATTAAACAACTGACATTTTTTGGTTAAAATATATAGATACACATATACTCACACAGTCCGCTTTAGGACTTTATATGCTCAATGAAAATGTGTCCAATGTGTGAGAGAACAGGGGCTGTTTCAGTAGTAACACATACCTAACCTTTAACAGTAGCCATCTATTAAGGGGAATCAAAAGGCTTAGAACTTAAATTTTAAATATTGGCGGGTACTGAAGAAGATCAAGAGGTGATTACATCTTTGTTGTAGCGACTTTTATAGGCCAAGTGTCTGTAGCTAGAGATCTGCAATTTGTTTAATTCCGAATTGAAATTCAGATGAAATTCACCATTTTCGTGGTACGGGAGCATTTCTGAAAACAAAATATCAACCGCCCGAAATTTCAGATCAATCCAAAATTTCAGATCGATTCATTTGATGATTCGGATTATTTTGGCGATTCGGATCATTTCAGCGATCCGGCTAATTTCGGCGATCCGTCTAATTTCGGGTGATTCGAATCACCTGTAAATATACTGCAGAGAGGCGCTGGCCAGCAGTGTTCTGATTCATATGCTGCATTAATTATACTGCAGAGAGGTGCTGCCCGGCAGTGTGCGGATGCATATGCTGCATTGAAACATATATGTTAAAAAGCCTTGTATCTTTAAAAAAGTTAGGAAACCTAAAATTTCACCCAAAAAATGCCTAAAAATTCCTAAAAGAATAATTAAGTAAAGAAACTTTCATTCTATTGGTAGTAATGTACTTGCCATTCTTTAAATAAGCAATAAAAAATGAAATAACTCATAAAAAAGCAAAAAGCAGCTGATTTGAATCACCCAAAATGAGCTGAATCTTCGAAATGAGCCGGATAGGCGAAATGAGCCAAATCGCCGAAATGATCCGAATCGAAATGATCCGAAATGAAAAAAAAAAACTCTGGAAAAAAACCCAAATGAAACGAAACGAAAAAAAAGTTATGTACAACCCTACCTGTAGCCACTGTAGTCCAGCCACACCATGTGTCCTTCATCTTTTGAGCTTTTCAAGAAGTAAAGGACCTAGAATTAGAACCACATGCATTGTTTGCTCTGGAGAGGAGAAGGTGGAGGTCATTTGAGTACTGGAGCATTCCTTACTAGTGTGCCATGTCTGAGGCTCTCTCATGTAGGTGTCCATATACATAGAAAAAAATTGGACGAAAGCAACAACCAAGGTGAGAAAGCCTTGGTCAACAATCACTTATCCCCACCAAAGGTTGAACTTTGGGGATAACACTCCCTGAATAGGACTAAACCTAAAAATGTGACAAAAACCAACAAATATATTCTCCAGTAAACTGGCCACCATGGGACAGTCACAGATTTATCCGGGAGCAGCAACAAACAATGGCACAAATGCCATTAATTGATTCACAAAGAGACACTCCCAAATACCAACTAAAACCAACATATACACACCAGCAGTGTGAGGAGAAATTAGAGGTATATAATGGTGGACCTGGTAGCTATTATAACAATACTATACTGTGATTGCTCGGGTACTGATAATTATAGCTGAAATACAGCCACCAATTGTGAATGGTAAAGCTAAATTGCCTAGGAAAAAAAATCCAACCATATAGTACAACCAGAGGCCAAATAAATTGGTCACAGATATATATTCAATGCTTACCACTAGCCCTAATACTCATCAGATTCTACTCTTGCCCTCACAACTGCCAAAACAAGACATACCTCCCTCCTTAAAAGACGTTAGGTCCACTGAAATTGACCAATGAAAAAATGAATATGTCCCACATGTCATGAATTACTTACAGCTGATGTTAATACAAGTGAGTTGGTACTGATTAGTAAGATGAGGTTGTATGCATAATCACATGTCCTCACTTCACCATTAGAAAAACGAGAATAATGTCATGTGAGTAAATAAACAAACAAAAAGTTTCATTTGCTACTCGGCGTTTATATTCATTACCATACTATTTATAGCATTTATACTTGATACATAAGTATCCACTTCTCACCAAATTGGAAAGCTTAGAGGTGGTACCAATCTATTCGACCCAATTGGGAACGATATATACATCATAAAGTACCCAGAAAGTACGTATTGTAAGGTCCATGCCGCTCCTCACTGGGTTACGGCATGGCCAATCGTATCAATGAGACACCACGTGACACGATTCTACCAATGGTCAGGCGCATAATATCAACAGCCTTTGTTTCTTCTGTATCTAAGTATAAGCCATCTTCTAATAGGTTCCCACATGACACCTTTTTATACAAACAATGTACATATCATTCACACGTTTCCATTGCTCATTAATATATCACGGACCTTAATAAAGGAGATGTTCTTACAAATGTGAAAAGAAGACGGCACTAATGGCCCCTGAGGACTGATATTATCCTCATCTGTTCAAAACAAAAAACACCATTTGCCTGCCCATCATAACTAAATGGTCAAGGAAACACTCTAGAGATTGCAATGATAAAAAAAGACCATAGGTATTAGATATTTATAGAATAATGAGTGACCTGATTTGGTATATGGTCAACTTAGTCTAATGTTGACAAAAATGCTGCATATCACAGATCAAAATGAATGATCGTAATAATGATCAGACTTGATCATATTAGGGGTTAATGTTCCCATCAATAAAAATGATAGCATTCATATTTAAACCATTGTCAAGTCTTTCTCATCATGTTGAAAACATAGAAGTGCTGCCAATGAATTTGACCTACTCCAAAAAATATATATACAAAAACGTGGGGTACCGAGGATAAATAGAAAGGTTGCGGGATTCATATTGCTGTGGCATGACCTATCGCAACAATGGAATGCCACGTGACTTGGTTCAGCCAATGGCAGGCATGTATCAACGGACCCTCGTATCCAGTATATACAAACGCATCCATTTATCTGAATGATTGACAACGTAATTCTGTTCAGCCATTGAAGTATATATGTTGACAGCAACATCCACCACTCCTAATGCATCGCGAACCCCAGCAAAAATGACCTCATGGAGGCAAGGGAAATGGCCCGTTTAACCCCTGAATAATATACCCTCAAAATCTGTGAAATTCAATAAGGCCATAAGGTGTCGATTACCTGTCCATCGCATTCTAACGGTCAACACCATCCACGCTTAACTACAATGTAAAAACAAACGTATTAAATATTATTAGGTAATAAGTGACCAGATGTAAAATGGGGTCACCCTAGTATAGTGCTGACCAGATGTACCTAATGACTAAAAAAGTCCTAATATTATTCGCTCCTGCTGGAGAAATGCTTAATAGATGGAATATCCTTTTTAAGCCCTTATGATCAGGCAGGTATAAGGATATGATATAAAAAGCCGGTAAATTATGATTAGCCAATATACGATGATAGTCATAAAAATAGTAAGTGAGAGGGGTATGGCTAGTTAAACAACATATTCTAACAATAAGAATTCAATAGAATGGAACCTCTACATAATACTCTTGTAACAAGATGCTTTGACAAGTTAGAAAGTGTTATAGCAATGGAAGGGTATACAAAAAACAAAAAACAAAACAAAAAAACCTTACAAAAAGGGAGTATAGGAAAAACCTTCATTGAGCCCTTTTGGAGACAGAGTCTGTAGCTTGCATATCCATCGACATTCTCTTTGTCGTAACTTTCGGTCAAAGTCACCTTTTCTTGGCGATGGTAACACCATCTCTAAACCACAGAATTTCAAAACTTTAACGTTGTTATTATGATACCGCGATAGATGCCGAGAGATGGGAGTCTCCTGAATACGACGAATAGAGTGAATGTGTTCCATAATCCTTCTTTTAAAGGGACGAAAGGTCTTGCCTACATACATTTTACCACATTCACATACGGCCAAATATACTAGACCTACAGAATTACAATTAAAAAACGTCTTAATCACATAATCCCGTGTTTTTAATGAGTCCGTGATTTTTTTGGAATGTTTTAGAATATGTTTACAGGCAACACAATGAACACAATGGTACGTACCCCTCAAATTAGTGGACAACCATGTGGCTGATGGTTTGGCAATAGAGCTGGAATAATGGCTGTGAACCAATCTATCCCTGAGATTCTGACTGCGTCTCGCTGTAATCAACGCCTTCCTCGGTAAGACTTCTTGAAAATGAGGATCAATCGTCAGCAATGGCCAGAATCTATTTAAAATGTCATGAACCTGGTACCAAGCTCTAGCAAAAGTGCCGATACATCTTATCAGATTATCTTTCTTAGCTTCTTGATCGGCCAAAAGTGTTTCACGAGGCGTCTCAATAGCTCGTTGGTATGCTCTCTTTAAAAGTTTATTAGGATATCCTTTTTCACGAAAATCACTTTTCATATTTTTGCCCTTCATCATAAATTCCTCATCGGTAGAGCATAGCCTTCTCAGTCTCAAGTACTGACCCGTGGGGATACCTTTCTTTTGAGGGTATGGGTGAAAGCTCTTCCAATGTAAAAGATTGTTGGTAGCTGACTCTTTTTTGTAGAGAGTAGAAGACAAATGTCCTTGATCAGTTTTAGAAATTTTAATATCTAAGAACGAAATGGTAGATGTTTGGATTTCATTTGTAAATTTAAGATTGTATTCATTGTTGTTCAAGAGGGTAACAAACCCTATAAAGTCTTCCTTAGAACCCTTCCAGAAGACAAGTATATCAACAATATACCTGACCCATAAGTCGATCTTTTCAAAGTAGGATGTCAACTCAACATTTAGTCTACATTTTTCTTCCCATAACCCCAGGTATAGATTAGCGTATGCTGGTGCTACCGACGAACCCATTGCTGTGCCGCGTACCTGGTGAAAATATTGACCTTTGAAGATGAAATAATTATGGGTCAAAACAAACCGTAATAAATTGACCAAAAAAGTCTTCGTCATATTGTTCAAAGTGGTATCTCTGTCTAGATATGTCTTTACATGTTCAAGCCCTAATTCATGCGAGATACATGAATAGAGCGATTCCACATCCAAACTACAAAGTAGTGTCTGATCATCAATAGTTCTCTCTTTAATTATCTGAAGGGTTTGTTTGGTGTCTCTCAAGTAAGAAGGCAAAGTAACGACATATTTCCTCAACAGTTTATCAAGATATACACTAACATTTTGAGTGAGACTGTAATTTCCAGACACTATGGGACGCCCAGGTGGTTCATATAGATTTTTATGGATCTTGGGAATACCATAAAAAGTGGCTATTGTTGGCGATTTTGGTACCAAAAATTCACATTCTGGCTTGGTGATCAAACTTAATTCAAATGCTCCACATACTAATTTCCTTAAATCCATAGTAAAATGACTAGTGGGGTCCTTTGGCAACTTAATATAAGTATCGGTATCCTCCAAAATTGTATATACCATTTTCTCATAATAATTAGCTACCATCAATACAACATTTCCGCCTTTATCCGACTGTTTAATTACAATCGATTTTTCAGTCTCCAATTCTTTCAGGGCTGTCCTCTCATTGGTGGTTAGATTATCGGAATTAAATGTTGACAATCCTGAAGCATCAATATTGTCAACTTCCGCGCATACCAATTTAGAAAACAGCTCTAAATTGCCAAATTCTTTAAAATTAGGAGTAAAACGACTTTTAGGTCGACAATCCATAAGGCCTGGTGTGGACTCTTGTTCATACAACAAGTCAGTTAGTATTGCTAAGCAGGGGAGATCCGACGTCTCAAAACCCAGATTTTTTGCCCGCTGTTCATCCTTTACTTTGTATATTTTATGCAAAGCCAATTTGCGGACAAAAAGATGAATGTCTTTAGTCCATTCAAATTTATCAACCATAGGAGCCGGTACAAATGAGAGGCCCTTGTTCAACTCAGAAATATGGCTATCATTTAGAACAAACTTCGATAAACAATTCACATCAGATATATTGGTAATAACAGTATCAATGGGTGTAACATCCATCAAATTTGTTTCTACAATACTAGTGTTCATGAATGGTGCTACTGTACCAGGATTCTCAGGGTAGTTCTTAGATAGTATAGGGAAGGGACAAGGGGTCTTATTAGTTCTATCAAAGGACGTGATATGATCAAATTTCTCATGTTGTACTATTCGTATAGGTTGCGACCTCGTCTGTTGTTTGTCCGAAAACCCCTGTACCTCCATTTTCACCTCTAAGCTTTCCAATTTGGTGAGAAGTGGATACTTATGTATCAAGTATAAATGCTATAAATAGTATGGTAATGAATATAAACGCCGAGTAGCAAATGAAACTCTTTTTGTTTGTTTATTTACTCACATGACATTATTCTCGTTTTTCTAATGGTGAAGTGAGGACATGTGATTATGCATACAACCTCATCTTACTAATCAGTACCAACTCATTTGTATTAACATCAGCTGTAAGTAATTCATGACATGTGGGACATATTCATTTTTTCATTGGTCAATTTCAGTGGACCTAACGTCTTTTAAGGAGGGAGGGGAACACTTACGATTAGCCATCCAATTTTCGCTCCAGATGAAGCCGGTTGCTACCAGCGAAACATATGTCGAGCTGAGTGTTTAACCTATGTGGTTTTAAACTGTATGTCTTGTTTTGGCAGTTGTGAGGGCAAGAGTAGAATCTGATGAGTATTAGGGCTAGTGGTAAGCATTGAATATATATCTGTAACCAATTTATTTGGCCTCTGGTTGTACTATATGGTTGGATTTTTTTTCCTAGGCAATTTAGCTTTACCATTCACAATTTGTGGCTGTATTTCAGCTATAATTATCAGTACCCGAGCAATAACAGTATAGTATTGTTATAATAGCTACCAGGTCCACCATTATATACCTCTAATTTCTCCTCACACTGCTGGTGTGTTTATGTTGTTTTTAAGTTGATATTTGGGAGTGTCTCTTTGTGAATCAATTAAAGGCATTTGTGCCATTGTTTGTTTTGCCGCTCCCGGATAAATCAGTGACTGTCCCATGGTGGCCAGTTTACTGCAGAATATATTTGTTGTTTTTTGTTCATATACATATTCAAACTTAGAGGTGCATCAAAGCATTGTGAAATTTGAAAAAGAGAAAAAGAAGAACAACCTGTTCAATTGTAATGGTGCAGGTTAATAGCTACAAAACATAAGGGGTTATTCAGAGAGCACCGAAATGTCACTGACATTTTGGTGCTCTCTCATTCCCTGTACTTCTGGGAATCAAATTTGCCGACCCCGCAGTGAATTCAGCATTCACTGCAGGATCCCCAACGTGCAGGGAACGAATCTGAAACCCCGCTGATACGATCTGAAACATCCAAAACACCGCAGAAGAACCGCTGAACGTACTCGTAGATCGCTGCAAACCCGCTGAGCGCGTTAGAAAACAGCCGACGCTCTGCAGAACACAGCCCCGACCATCTGCTGGAAAAAGCCGACAAGCCAATGAACGGGGTAAAAAGAAACCAAAGAAACAAAATTCAGTGGCGCTTAGATGTTTACTCAATAGTACTGATCGCTAGCACACTTAAGTGGTTATTCCTAAAGCCACCATACACAGTAAACTATATACAGAGATAGAGCAGTGTTCTAGTACTTAATACACCAAAGAAATACCGTGATGGCACACAAAAGAACTTACATTAAACCAGAGAGAGAGCAATCTCCTGAATGTATCACTGCAAGTTCTTATTCAGAAAAGTGCATGTTCATCAGTACCATGTAAAAAAAAGTATTTTAAAAAAAAAATGTAAAAAATATTTAAAGATCTTTTAAAGAATGAAAAGGGTTTTCTCTAGGGATGCACCGATACCAGTTTTTTAAGACCGAGTACGAGTACAGATACTTTTGTTCAAGTACTCACCGATACCAATTACCGATACTTTTATTTTATGTCATGTGACGCTTTCCAATAAGAACAGACCTCCTATAAAGCCCCCAGGTCTCATGGATATTGCCCCAGCTCATGGATATGCCCCCCCTGCTCATGGATATGCCCCCCCCTGCTCATGGATATGCCCCCCCCTGCTCATGGATATGCCCCCCCCTGCTCATGGATATGCCCCCCCTGCTCATGGATATGCCCCCCCTGCTCATGGATATGCCCCCCTTGCTCATGGATATGCCCCCCCCTGCTCATGGATATGCCCCCCCTGCTCATGGATATGCCCCCTTGCTCATGGATATGCCCCCCTTGCTCATGGATAATGCCCCCCTTGCTCATGGATATGCCCCCCTTGCTCATGGATAATGCCCCCCTTGCTCATGGATATGCCCCCCTTGCTCATGGATATGCCCCCCCTGCTCATGGATATGCCCCCCTTGCTCATGGATATGCCCCCCCCTGCTCATGGATATGCCCCCCCTGCTCATGGATATGCCCCCTTGCTCATGGATATGCCCTCCTTGCTCATGGATAATGCCCCCCTTGCTCATGGATATGCCCCCTTGCTCATGGATATGCCCCCCCTGCTCATGGATATGCCCCCCTTGCTCATGGATATGCCCCCCTTGCTCATGGATATGCCCCCCCCTGCTCATGGATATGCCCCCCCCTGCTCATGGATATGCCCCCCCCTGCTCATGGATATGCCCCCCGCTCATGGATATGCCCCCCCTGCTCATGGATATGCCCCCTTGCTCATGGATATGCCCCCTTGCTCATGGATATGCCCCCCTTGCTCATGGATATGCCCCCTTGCTCATGGATAATGCCCCCCTTTGCTCATGGATATGCCCCCCAGCTCATGGATATGCCCCCCTTGCTCATGGATATGCCCCCCTTTGCTCATGGATATGCCCCCCTTTGCTCATGGATATGCCCCCCTTGCTCATGGATAATGCCCCCCTTGCTCATGGATAATGCCCCCCTTGCTCATGGATATGCCCCCCCTGCTCATGGATAATGCCCCCCTTGCTCATGGATAATGCCCCCCTTGCTCATGGATAATGCCCCCCCTTGCTCATGGATATGCCCCCCCTGCTCATGGATATGCCCCCCCCTGCTCATGGATATGCCCCCCGCTCGTGGATAATGCCCCCGCTCGTGGATAATGCCCCCCGCTCGTGGATAATGCCCCCCGCTCATGGATAATGCCCCCCCTGCACATGGATAATGCCCCCCGCTCATGGATAATGCCCCCCCTGCACATGGATAATGCCCCCCCTGCACATGGATAATGCCCCCCGCTCATGGATAATGCCCCCCGCTCATGGATAATGCCCCCCCTGCACATGGATAATGCCCCCCCTGCACATGGATAATGCCCCCCCTGCACATGGATAATGCCACCCCCCGCTCTCCGCTCATACTTACCTTCCTTCAGCGCCGCCGGAAAGTCTTCGCGCGCACGCGCTCCTTGGAAGGACCCCAGCCGCGACCATGTGGGACCATGTGATCGCGGCTGGGGTCCTTCCAACGAGCGCGCGCGCGGGAACTTTCCCGGCGTCGCTGAAGGAAGGTAAGTATGACCGGAGAGCAGCTGCAGGGCCTGTCTGAATGCTCTATCGGCATTCAGACAGGCCCTGCAGCTGCTCACTTTGTTTAATACTTACCTTCCTTCAGCGACGCCGGGAATATCTCCGCGCGTGCGCTCGTTGGAAGGACCCCAGCCGCGATCACATGGTCCCACGTGGTCGCGGCTGGGGTCCTTCCAACGAGCGCGCGCGCGGAGACATTTCCGGCGGCGCTGAAGGAAGGTAAGTATTAAACAAAGTGAGGAGAGCAGCTCCAGGGGCGGCTGTCTGAATGCCGATAGAGCATTCGGACAGCCGCCGCAGCCCCTCGGATACCGGCAAGCCGGCTCAATGCCGGCTTCCGGTATCGGAAAAAAATATCGGGGGTACTGCACGAGTACCAAGTACTCCTGCAGTACCCGGTATCGGCACCGATATCGATACTAGTATCGGTATCGGTGCAACCCTAGTTTTCTCAAAAAATAAGAAAAAAAACAGTCTTTAATTTTTTTTAAAAAAAGTGTTTCATTTATTACATTGAAACTTATTGGATTCACCTTTCAAACCTGTCAAATCGAAAAACTGAAAATACGGGCATTTCCCTACAATTTCAATGTAATTTGGTGTTCTGTGAACAATTTGCGTGTCTATTGCTCAACGGATGAAAAAATGCAGGAGGATTGTAATTCCTGCGCTGATTTGCACGCGTTAACGTTTGACGCTGGGCGCACAAATTCACGCGTTGTGCGAGCGTTTTAACGCGAAGATTGTAATAGGGCCCTTAATGAATAATGTATACTCGACCCTAGTTCTGATGGGTGCACCATTGGCCAAATGAGCACTATAATACGTTTCTAAGGTTCACATAATGTTAACATAAGCCACATCTACAAATTGTTATTTGGATTCCCATTGCTGATCGTAAAATAAAATACACCAAATAGTTAGGGAAATACCAAAAGTCAGGACAGTTATATCATCGAAGAAAGGTAGAAAAAAACCACAATGCCTACAGTGTGTTATAGGATATCCAAAAAAGTTAAGACAAGTTGTAAAAAATGCTACAAAGAGCCCGTCCAAATAACGAATGTAATCCTACTTAGAACACAGACCTAGACTGATACAAAGGGCACATTGAGGGCACATTGCTTTAATCCCACATGGTTTTCATCAGCATAATGAATATCATACACGTCTAAAGAAATATAAATAGTGTAACAGATCTCAGTACCCCAACTGGGTCACATCTGTTAATGACGCTTCCTTGCCGAACCCCTGTGCTCTCCCCAGCAGGCTTTTGTGCCTTCCTCCAGTCTTAGATGAAGCTTAAGGACAGGTACACGTAAAGAGCCATGCTAGCATCCCCCAAAAATAAGACAACGCTGCAGATTAGGGACTTTTTGAACAGCAGCAACACTAAACACCTTTCTTGGGTTATGTATATACTGTCCCAGGGCAGCGTGGCAGCCAATAGAAAACAACACTCTGGTGTTTTACAGCACTACATCATAATCCCTCCGCTAGAAAAATGTTTTGAGCTTCCCATTTTCTTAAATTTTGATGTTATTGCTGATTCTGTTTCACGGCATTTGGAACATAATTAGACTAGGACAGATAATGGGATAAAAATTCCTAGACAAGACAATACAATGACAGTCTTGCATGCTAATCAAGATTACAGTCTAAAACATCAGATAATGGAGCAGTGTTTGCCCGACAAGGCAGATTAACAAAAGACTGCTCAAACATACACAGATAATTAACACATTTCCGAGAGGGAATGCTGGAAGAGGCTAAAATAACCCACCCAGCAGCCTATCAGCAGATAACAACAGATACACCTACACCATAACGATAGACACATCGAAAATAACATTATTCATACATCACACAGATTACACAAACACCCTGCACCCTACAGGTACAGGGTGACTTCAACGCAAGAGATGACAGGGAAATTATATAGAACATCAGGATGCGTGCACCTCCCAAAAGCATTTCTAGGCCCATGTACCCCAAGTTCAAAGTGACACCCATCACAACTAGATACATTGTCCCTCTTGCCTGCTGGTCCTTGTGAAGGCCAGTTCGCTGGTGCATATAAGGAATCATTATACCCCAATAAGAGTCTCCCTAGCATATCTTTGCCATGTTTGCTGTATCGCTCACCCTTGATAACTGTGGTGTAAATCCTCTTGGACAGACCTCTAAGCCATCCGATCTGTGAGTGGTCGGGACCGCTAACCCTAGAACTCCCAGCCAGGGATAATAAATACACCAGCAATACAGAGTACAACCTTGGTATATTAGCAGCAGGTCTCCGAGCAGAACATGCACTCAGGCAGAAAGGGTTAATCTTAACAGCAGATAAGTAGTAACCTGGGTCAGGCTTATGCAAGCTGCTCATACACAAGGGTTCAGAAATGGTGTGGTAAGGTAAACAATCAGAGTTGGCAACAGACAGGGTCCTCATACAATCAGGGTCAGCGTTATGCAGGGTCAGTATACCCTCTGAGTCAGCGTTATGCAGGGTTAGCATACACTCTGAGTCTGCTCTGGGTATTACACACATACAGGCTTGGTCAGAGAGAGAATACTCAAGAAGGCAGTCTGAGTCAGCAACAATCAGGTTTGTCATACAGTCCAGATCAGCAACGTAGCAATGAAACAATGAATCAGTGACTCAAATGAACACAGCAGCATAGCGTGGGTTGTCAGTGCCCGGGGCAAGGCAAGAATTGTGTGCCCCCAACCTGTGGACAAGGTAACACACCCTGATTCTGTTCTACCAGTAGAGTATTGATCCCCGTTACTCCACAAGCACATGTATTGTATATTAGCAAAATACTGATATAATAAAATATGAAACACACATGCTCCCCCACACTACGCCACTGCTACCAGTCATCCTGTCCTCGTATACCCTAGCATAGTTCCACTCTCATACTATACCCAGTCACCCTCTCCCAGTACCTCCAGTCACCCTCTCCCAGTATCATCCAGTCACCCAATCCCAGTACCCCCCGTCGCCCTCTCCCTCAAGTACCTCAGTCACTCTTTCTCTCCCAGTATCCCCAGTCACTCTTTCTGAGTACCCCCTAGTCACTCTCTCTCTCCAAGTACCTCCAGTCACTCTCTCCCAGTAACCCCAGTCACTCTCTCCCAGTATCCCCAGTCATTCTATCCCTGAACCTCCAGTCACCCTCTTCCCATACCTCCTCACTGTGTGTTGGTCATGCTGCTCTGGTGTCACACACTGTCGCCTACCTGCTTGGAGTTGTTGGTGGCCCGGGGGGAACTGTCCTGGGGGCTTAGTGGGGACCAGATTTTACATGTGCTGCAGGGCAGGTGCCTCCCTCCATCCTGTTCAGCGGCTTCAGGGCTGCCAGTTGCAGGGCTTTAAGGGGGCTGACAAGTGTGGTACAGGTTGTTCCGTCGGATAATGCTGCACTGCTTCACGTGACTCATGTCAGCATTAAGGAGGAGTCAGGACAGGACCAGAATTTTCTGTCCTGGTCCTCCCTTCTGGAGGAAGTCACCAAGTCACCGCCGGCGCAGCAAAACTGGAGGCTGCCAGTACAAGGGCCTCTCGTGGACACCAGTGTCTGTGAGTGGATAGCTTGCTGATCCCTGCTGGAGAATATTAGTGGTTCAAATTTCTTTTGAAATTTTGCGCTCCTAAGAAAATTGTGGCTGGGGCGACCGCACCCGAGGCCCCCCCATGCTACGCCATTGAATGAACAGTACACTAGCGATGCGGGAATCAAACTCCACATCAAGGCAATGAGTCAATTCACCCTCCCCGGCTTTAAGGCCGGCGGCTCTGCGTCATCATGCCGCGCTCCGCCCCCCCATTAGGTGCACGAATGCCGTAGTCAGCGTGGACGCTTGACAGACACCCGACCAGCCAGCAATGCCGCCGGGTGCTTGACCCCCTCCCAAGACCCCCCACACGCCGAGGGTGTGACAGTCTTGTTTAGTAGCGCAATAGATATAAAATTAACAACAAAAGTAGCATGACAATCTATCTCCTTTTATCTCTGTTCCTTTAGTTGGTCAAGACACCCACTGTGAATATATTTAATGAAAAACTGTTGAGACATAGTCACCAGTAAATGGTCAGAGGAAGAAACGTCATTCCATGTATAATTTCTATCCTATTTATTTATTTATAAGTATTTTACCTGGAAGTACATTGAGATTTCTTTTGTTTTCTAGTATGTCCCGGGTTCAAGAACATTGAACTCTTACAATCATTTCAGAAATATAAAGTAATAAAATGCAAGATATTAAAAAACAACAACAATATACAGATTAACAGAAAATAAATATGTAGGAAATATATTCACTATGTTAGATGTTTATAGCTGCATTCTGTATCGAGGTATGTTAATAGAAATTAGAGATCTCTTAAGCGACTTAAGACTGTGGGAAGATTTGACGGCATCTTGGAGATTATTCCATAATTGTGGTGCTCTGTAGGAAATATATTCACTATGTTACATGTTTATTATTACTATTATTATTCTTTATTTATAAAGCGCCAGCATATTCCGCAGTGCTGTACAATAAGCACAGTATAGACAGGGTTACAATATATTGAACAACATTTGACAAACAGTACAGGAGGAGATGAGGGCCCTATTCCCGTAGGAACTCACAATCTGGGAGGGTTGGGGTTGGAAACAGGAGGAGAGGACTGTAAGGTGAGAGTGATTGATGGTTGCTTCAGTGAGTTGGGTGGTAGGCTTCCCTAAATAGGAACATTTTAAGGGAGCGTTTGAAGGAAGAGAAGTTAGGGGAAAGTCTGACAGTACGAGGAAGAGCGTTCCAGAAAGTGGGGGCTGCGCGTGAGAAATCCTGCAGTCTATCATGGGAAGAGGTGATGCGGGGAGAAGCTAGGCGCAGGTCACTGTTTGACCTTAGGGAGCGGGCTGGGGTGTATTTGGTGATTAGTGAGGACAGGTAGTGGGGAGCTGAGTTAGTGAGGGTTTTGTAGGTAAGGATAAGGATTTTGAACTTAATTCTGCAGTGGATGGGGAGCCAGTGAAGGGACTCGCAGAGGGAAGCAGCAGAGACAGAGCGGCGGGTGAGGTGAATTAGCCTGGCGGAGGCGTTCAGGATGGATTGTAGGGGGGAGAGGTGGGACAGAGGGAGGCCAGATAAGAGATTATTGCAATAGTCGAGTCGGGAGATTACCAGGGCGTGTATGAGTTGTTTTGTGGCGACAGCGGTAAGAAATGGCCGAATTCTATAAATATTACGCAGTTGGTATCGGCAGGAGGAGGAAAGAGACTTGATGTGGGGGATGAAGGAAAGAGCAGAGTCCAGTGTAACTCCAAGACAGCGAACTTGGTTTGATGGGGAGATGGTGATACCCTCCACCGTGATAGAGAAGTCAGGAGGTGGGGTGGCATTAGAGGGAGGAATAAGTAGGAGCTCAGTCTTTGACATGTTGATCTTTAGGTGGTGGGAGGCCATCCAGGAGGAGATGCCAGATAAACAGTCACTGACTTTTGAAAGGACAGGGGGAGAGAGATCAGGGGTAGAGAGGTAGATCTGAGTGTCATCAGCGTAGAGGTGGTAATTAAAGCCAAAGCTGTTGATGATTTTGCCCAGGGAGGAGGTGTAGATGGAAAAGAGCAGAGGACCAAGGACAGAGCCTTGAGGTACACCAACAGATAGAGGCAATGAAGAGGAGGAGTTACCAGCAAAGGACACACAGAAGGACCTGTTGGATAAATAGGAGTCAACCCAAGCAAGTGCAGTGTCCCCGAGACCCAGAGAGTTGAGGGTCTGTAGAAGGAGGGGGTGGTCAACAGTGTCAAAAGCAGCCGAGAGGTCAAGCAGGATGAGAATAGAATAGTGGCCGTGGTTTTTAGCAGTTAGGAGGTCGTTGGTGACTTTGGTGAGGGCAGTTTCAGTTGAGTGTAGGGGACGGAAGCCAGATTGCAGGGGGTCAAGTAGGGAATTAGAGGACAGGAAGAGGGAGAGGCGGTTGAAGACTAGTTTTTCTAAGAGCTTAGAGGTAAAGGGAAGCAGGGATACAGGACGGTAGTTGGATGGAGAGTTGGGATCTAGGGATGGTTTCTTTAGTAAAGGGGTAACTAGCGCGTGTTTGAAGGCAGATGGAAAGGAGCCAGTGGAGAGAGATAGGTTGAAGATGTGTGTGAGAGCAGGGGTGAGGGAGGAGGAGAGGGGAGGAATTAGATGTGAGGGAATGGGGTCGAGCGGGCACGTGGTGAGATGTGAGGAGGACAATAAGGAATTGACTTCCTCCTCAGTGGCTGGGAGGAAGCGGCAGAGGGTGGCAGATGGGACCTGTGGGAGTGGAGGTGGCAGATAACTATCTTGTGTTGGGATGTTGCTTCTGATAGTTAAAGTTTTACTGAGGAAGTAGTCTGCCAGGTCTTGAGGTGCAGGTGGGTAAAGGAGGGTGTTGAAGGTGGACCAGAGCCGTTTAGGGTTGGAGGACAGTGTAGATATAAGAGATGAGAAGAAGGACTGTTTGGCCAAGTGGAGGGCAGAGGTGTATGACCGGAGAATAAACTTGAAGTGAACAAAATCAGCTTCAGAGCGGGATTTCCTCCAGGCACGCTCTGCGGTGCGGGAGCATCTTTGCAGGTAGCGAGTCTGGAGGGTGTGCCAGGGCTGAAGCTGGCGGCGTGGGGCCTTACAGAGTCAAAGAGGAGCAAGAGTGTCTAGAGCAGAGATAAGCGTAGTGTTGTAGTGATTAGTGTTTATAGCTGCATTCTGTATCGAGGTATGTTAATAGAGATCTCTTAAGTGACTTAAGACTGTGGGAAGATTTGACGGCATCTGGGAGGTTATTCCATAATTGTGGTGCTCTGTAGGAAAATGAGGATCGAGCCACTTTCATTTTGTATTGTGGAACTGCAAGTAAAGTGCAGGTCCTGGATCAGAGGTTATAGATTGAGTGAACTGTTTGAGAAAGCAGTCTATTCAGGTAGGGTGGTAGCTTCCCAGAAAAAGCTCTTAAACACCATGTTGGAAAGGTGAAGGGCGCGTCTAGATTCCAGCGACGGCCAGTATAGCTCTTTTAACATGTCAAAATGGTGGGTTATGTAGTTACATTGTAGCACAAAGCTGCAGAATGAATTATACAATGTAGCAAGTATATGAAGGTGCGTATGCAGGGCAGCTGCATACACTACATCTCTGTAGTCAATAGCTGGTATAAGCATTTGTTGTACAATCTGCTCTCTTACCGCGGGGCTCAGGCAGTATTTGTTTCTGTGCGGGGCACCTAGTTTGGGGTAGAGTTTAGATGAGAGTTCTTCGATGTGGGGGCCAAAAGATAGATTTGGGTCTAAACACATACCTAAATATTTGAGAGAACTGACTGTGGTCAGCGTGTAATTTGATTTTGTCCTGACACATAGATGGGGAGTTTGCAATTTATGTAGTTTAGGTGCTGTTCCAAATAGCATCGCAAACGTTTTGTCAGTATTTAGAAAACGTTTGTATCTGCAATCAACTTTTCTACCTCTGTGAATTATTCTTGCACCACGACCTCCAGCTGCGGGAGATTTGCTTTGCTGGTATAGATTCCAGTGTTGTCTGCGAACATATGTACAGTTGAGGCTTTGCAGACGTTAGGCAGATGATTTATGAATATAGGAAACAGAAAACACATTCCAGAGTGCAAATGGGTACTCAGCGGATGATATTCTAAGGTGGAGATATATCTCACGGTGATATGTATTTAAACAAGACAATGTCCATACAGCATGACAATATTCAATAATTGTGGTTTTGGTGGTATGTCACAATATAGTGTCCATAAACATCAGAGTCTTTCTGTAATAGGAATGTCAAGCTTCCATCTGTGGCACTTCTGAAGAATCCTATGTCTCTCTTGTTCCTCCGAGAGAGACAATGGGATTAGGATTGTGCCATACAATATGGGTATGTAGATTATTATAGCAAAACATTGCACACTTACGCAGGTGATGGTTGTTTGCTGAAAGCTGCCGTTATGTGAGACCACGCTCCTCTTAGGGCTTTTCCTCCTCTGCTCCTGCTGCGTTGTTCTCAGGGCTCAGTAGATCCAGTACTACCCTTGGTGGGAGTGTTAGGATCTAAGAAATTATGCCTTGGTCAAGCATACGCTGGAGACGTGGATTGCCGATATAAAGAAGTGGAATTTATTCAAGTGGTATTTATAAAACAAATAAAATTAGCAAAAAAATGGTTAATTACATATAAACATAGAATTGTTGGCAGATAAGAACCTTTCGGCCCATCTAGTCTGCCCAATTACATGGATACTTTACCTGGATTTATCTTTTGTTTAGGATAGCCTTTTGCTTATCCCATGCCTGCTTAAATTCAATCACTGTTTTGGCCTCTACCACTTCAACTGGAAGGCTGTTCCATGTATCCACCACCCTCTCAGTAAATAATGCTTCCTGTTGTTACTTTTAAACCTTTGCCCCTCTAATCTAAGACTATGTCCTCTTGTTTTGCTACTTTGTTTCCTTTTAAATATACTCCCTTCCTCTACCTTGTGGATTCCCTTTACGTATTTAAATGTTTCTATCATATCTCCTCTGTCTCGTTTTTTTTCCAAGCTATACATGTAAGATCATTAAGCCTTTCCTGGTAATTTTTCTTCTTCAAGCCGTACACCACTTTAGTAGCCCTTCTCTGAACTCTCTCTAAGATTTCTATATCCTGGAGATATGGTCTCCAGTACTGCACACAGTACTCCAAGTGAGGTCTCACCAGTGCTCTGTACAGTGGCATGAGCACTTCCCTTTTCCAACTGCTAATACCTCTCCCTACACAGCCAAGCATTCTGCTAGCAATTTGCTGCTGCTCTATTACATTGACTACTTACCCTTAGATCCTCTGCAATAATATCCCTTAAATCCCTTTCCTCGGATGTTGAGGTTAGGACTGTATCAAATATTCTATATTCAGCCCTTGGGTTTTTATGCCCCAGGTGCATTATCTTGCACATATCCACATAAAAACTCAATTGCCACAGCTCCGACCATTTTTTTAGTTTACCTAAATCATTTCTCATTTGTCTGATCCCTCCAGGAACGTCAACCCTGTTGCAAATCTTTGTGTCATCAGCAAAAAGACATACTTTACCATTAATACTTTCTGCAATATCACTAATAAAAATATTAAAGAGAATGGGTCCAAGTACTGACCCCTGAGGTACCCCACTGGTAACAAGACCTTGCACCGAATAAACTCCATTTACCACAACCCTCTGTTGTCTGTCACTCAGCCACTGCCTAATCCATTCAACATTATTGGAATCCAAGCTCAAAGATTGCAATTTATTGATAAGCCTTCTATGCGGAACAGTATCAAAAGCCTTACTGAAATCTAAATAAGCAATGTCTACTGCACCACCTTTGTCTATTATTTTTGTTACCCAATCAAAAAAATCAATAAGATTAGTTTGGCATGATCTCCCTGAGGTAAACCCATGTTGTTTCTGATCCTATAATCTATGTGTTTTTAGATGTTCAACAATCCTTTCCTTTAACATGGTTTCCATTAATTTTCCCACTACCGACGTAAGACTAAGTGGCCTATAGTTCCCCGATTCCTCCCTACTACCCTTCTTGTAAATGGGCACAACATTTGCTATTTTCCAGTCTTCTGGGACGACTCCTGTTAACAAGGTTTGGTTAAATAAATCTGTTAACGGTTTTGCTATTACACCACTGAGCTCTTTTAATAACTTGGGGTGGATCCCATCAGGCCCCATTGAATTATTTGTCTTTACTTTAGACAGCTGCTGTAGAACCTCCTCCTCTGTAAACTCATATGTAAATGTCTCTTTAGTGATTCCTCCTAACTGAGGTCCCTTTCCTTCTAAAAAGACTGAACAAAAATATTCATTGAGGCAGTCAGCGAGACTTTTATCCTCTTCTACATACCTTCCTTCCTTTGTTTTTAATCTAACTAATCCTTGTTTTACCTTTCTTTTCTTGTTTATGTATCTAAAAAATGTTTGGTCCCCCTTTTTTACTGACTGAGCTATTTTCTCTTCTGCGTGTGCTTTGGAAGCTCTTATAAATTGCTTTGCCTCTTTCTGCCTAATTTTATAGGTTTGCCTATCTTCTTCACTCTGAGTTTTTTTATAATTATTGAATGCTATCTTTTTTGTTCTTCACTATTTTGGCCAGTTCTGTAGAGTACCACAGTGGTTTCTTCCCTTTTTTTGTTTTTGCTAACAAGCCGAATGCAATTGCCTGTGGCCTTCAATAATGCTTCCTTTAAATAATCCCATTTCTCCTGGACTCCCTTTAAACTCCTCCAGTCTGATAATGACTCATTCACACAAAATCTCATTTTAGAAAAATCTGTTTTTTTAAAGTCTAAAACCTTTGTTTTTGTGTGGTGCGGCTCCATCCCTGTTCTTATATTAAACCACACTGACTGGTGATCACTAGATCCCAAATTTTCACCTACAACAACATCTGATACCAAACCTCCATTTGTGAGTATTAAATCCAATATGGCCTCTTTACGGGTCGGCTCCTCAACTACTTGTGTTAGAGATAATCCCAGTAGGGAGTTTAGAATATTTGTACTCCTGGTGCACCCAGCTATTTTGGTTTTCCAGTTCACATCAGGATGATTAAAGTCCCCCATGATAATATCTTCCCCCTTCATTGTCATTTTGGCTATTTACTCAAACAGCAGATTATCTAGCTCTTCTACTTGTCCATGGGTTCTATAGATCACACCTACATGAGCTACTGTGTGATTACCAAATGATATTTAATTTTTTGGTTACAGAGAAGTTTAGTAACGACACTGACAGGCACTGGTCTAAAATGAAATTTCTTCCTTATCTGAGGAAACGTGGTCTATGACTTACGCATTGACTCACCGAGGTTCCCCCGACGTTGAAATGTGCTGAAAACACATATAAGATACTACCTTTTGGTACTGGACTCCTGAAAGGATACATCGGATCCAGCCAAGCTCCGACCCCCTTTGCTGGCGATGTGGTACGGTTGTAGGTAGTTTTCTTCATATCTGGTGGGATTGCCCGCTCCTCAGTAGGGATGAACTGTTCGATCAGTTCGGAGTTCGACTCGAACATTGGCAGTTCGAAAGTTCGAGAACTTTGAACTTTTTGGCGTGTTCGGTTCGAGTTTGAAAAAAAGAAAAACATTTTGAAAAAAGTTTAAAAAATGCTTAAAAAATACTAGAAAATCTAGAAATAAAGAGACTCTTTACTGCAGAATATTATAAGCAACGGTTGATTAGATATTGAATTAAAAAAAATACCCAGGGCAAGAAGGCACGCATGTGGGCGATGATTATGGACGCAGTCAAAGCAGCGGGAGGCAATGGACGGACTGTGTACGTCAAGAAGCGGTATGCATAATAGCATAAACATGTTACATACACATAACACACATTACATACATCTACCAACATATGTCAACACATGCTGCAGCGTAATGTATTATTTGTTTGTCAGACAAATGTGACTGTCATAAAATTATTCTGGCTTTATTTAAAATATTTGCACACGTGTACATTTTTCTGAAACTTTCACACCTCAAAATTACATGTGCTTAGAGTGCATGAGACTTGCATAGGATTTTTTGTGCCGCCTGTGTGTTTCATCTTTAAAATGCTACAATGGGTGATGTGGATTATCTATTTTACAAGGAAAGCATGCTTTACAGTCTGCCTATTGTATCGTCTAGGTGCAAAGATTCTCACCTCTAAATGACATGTGCTTGCATACAGCATCAGCAGGGCTCTCAAATGGCATAAACCAGTGGTCCCCAACCCAGGCCCTCAGGGCCCACTAACAGGCCAGGTTTGCCAGATATCTGAAGCACAGCACAGGTGTTATGATTTGCTGCTCAGTGATTGCAGGATTTAGTCTGCATTTCCCCAAGGTGATCTGCAAAATCTGGCCTGTTAGTGGGCCCTGAGGACCAGGGTTGGGGACCACTGGCATAAACAACAGGTGTTAATTAATTTGGAAATAACATGTACTTCTAATTAGTCTGGTCTCATGAATTTGATACATTGCCTGCAGTCTGAGTGTGGCTCCTGCACATGTATGAACACTGTACTTCTGAATTCTAAGAAGTGTTCATTTCTACTACATTTCCTCTGATATGCTGTTTAACCCCTTAAGGACCAGGGCTCTGTAAAGCCAATCATTAATGATGTAGATGTTACGTCATTTGTCATCAAGGGCTTAATAAAATCTTTATTACACTCCTTAGATTTAAACGTAATCTTCCAGTATTTGTATACTTCTCTCCCGAAGGGCCTATGTGAGCATACAATTATTGTGTTAGATCTATAGTTTTGGTGCAAGCGTGGTGGAAGGGCTTGCTGCTTCTGCATTAGTAACACAACACAATGTGAAAATGTCTATCATAAAGCGTACAAGCTTTAATGCTATTAAGAGCATGCGTAAATCGGCAGCACTACGCCTTGTGTTTGCAGCTAGACTGCAGATTCCCGTACATTGGAAAAATAGAACTGTTCTTTCCAGATGGATGTGGGTGACCGAAGTGGAACGACTACGGGCTATAGAACGCTTTGTGGTGGTGGAACATGGTCAGATAGAGGCCTTTTGCAATGCCTGGTTCTATTGGGATGACTATAGGTCCTGAAATAGACTTTAACCAGTCTTGTTCTCGGATGCCTGCGTCTGCCCAAATGGTGGAAGAGGTCAATCAATTATAGTGCTCACTGAAAGAAATGACACAGACAATGATAAGTCTATGTAGCTTTTCTTGGACAAGCCAAGTGAGCTCTCTGTTCTTTATTGAAAAGATACTGTCACGGATCCCTCTGATTACCAAAATAGTGGTCCCTTTACGCAGACCGCTCTCTACCCTTCCGATCCTTGAATGGTCGGCAAAACTAGAAAAGACAATTAACCAGACAATAGATAAACAAGAGGTAACACCAGACAGAGGTACAGAATAGAGTATTGTCACGAATCCTTCTGACTACCAAGATAGTGATCCCTTTATGTAGATCGCTCTCTACCCTTCCGATCCTTGAATGGTCGGCAAAACTAGATAGACAATTAACCAGGTAATAGATAAACAAAGGGAAACACCAGACAGAGGTACAGACCAGAGTATACGTTCTCCCTAGGACCTTAGTTATAGCAGAGGAAATCTGATGTGTGCTTAGGGTGCCACATAGACTGACCTCGGTACCAACGTTAAGGGCAGAACCAAGAGCAGAGTAAATGCCAATACCAGGGGTTATACACAGAATGGTTTGTTTGCCAATGCCAGGGGTCATACACAGGAGGGTTCGTTTGCCAATGCCAGGGGTCATACACAGGAGGGTTCGTTTGCCAATGCCAAGGGTCATACACAGGAGGGTTCGTTTGCCAATGCCAGGGGTCATACACAGGAGGGCTCGTTTGCCAATGCCAAGGGTCATACACAGGAGGGTTCGTTTGCCAATGCCAGGGGTCATACACAGGAGGGTTCGTTTGCCAGAAGCAAGGTTAGATACAGATAATTGCCAAAATACACAAGAGCTCTGCGGGAAGTGAATACCACGTAAGGGCACCGGCATAGTAGTGAGACTGGGCTTTAAACCCGGCGGGTCCGCGTCATAACGCCAGGCCCCGCCCCTCGGCGTCCCACGTGAGCGCACCCGGTAGCGTTTATCATTCGGCGCCTGGCCAGCGAGCAGCGAGGAATCTGCTGCCAGGCGCCCCAGCCCCTGACCAGCCGTGACAGAACCCCCCCTCCACGGGCGGCCACTGGACGACCCCCAGGGGCACGGGGGTGCGCCAAATAGAAGGCCTTCACTAGCCTAGGAGCATGGACTTCTGCAGCCGGAATCCAAGAACGATCCTCCGGACCGTAACCCACCCAATCGACCAAGTACTGCAAGGACCCCCTAGATATCCTGGCACCCAGAATGGCCTTAACCTCGAACTCCTCCTCGCCCTCCACAGAGACAGGAGGCGGTGGAGCATGGACCTTGGTGTACCGGTTACATAACAACGGCTTCAAAAGGTTTACATGGAACACATTGTGTATCTTAAAATGGGGGGTAACGCCAAAGCATAGGAGACAGGGTTGATTCGCCGCAGAATCTTATAGGGGCCGATATACCTAGGAGCCAACTTCATGGAAGGCACTAAGAGCTTGATGTTACGTGAAGAAAGCCAAACCCTGTCCCCAACTTGATACACGGGTGCCTGCCTCCTGTGTCTGTCGGCCTTGGTTTTCTGGATGGCACTACTCTCCTCCAGTGCCCGTCTCACTCTCCCCCAAGTCTCTTTCAATGATGCCAGTTGCTCATCCAAAGCAGGAATCGTGGTATCAGGAAACGTAGCGGGGAGCACGGGAGGATCAAAACCATAAACAGCGAAGAAAGGAGAATGTCCTGTGGATTCACTCACTGCACTGTTCAAGGCATATTCTGCCCATGGTAACAGGTCTGACCAGTTATCTTGTTGTTCTGATATAAAGCACCTGAGATATTTCTCTATATTTTGGTTTGCTCGTTCTGCTGCTCCGTTGGTCTGGGGGTGATAGGCCGAAGAGAAAGAGAGGTCTATCCCCACGTTCTTACAAAACCCTCTCCAGAATCTGGAGATGAATTGGGTCCCCCTATCAGAGACAATCTCCAGAGGGACACCGTGTATGCGGACCACGTTGGAAATGAATATGGGCACCAGTTCGGCTGCCGAAGGTAGTTTCCGAAGAGGAACATAGTGACCCATCTTGGAAAATCGATCTATGACCGTAAGTATCACTGTATTCCCTCTTGACTCAGGTAAATCTACTATAAAATCCATGGCTACATGTGACCATGGTCGTTCGGGGATCGGCAAAGGCTGGAGTAACCCAATGGGTGCTGTTTGGGGACTTTTCTGCCTTGTGCACACTTCGCACACGGCAATGTAATCCTTGACATCTCGGCGCAACGTGGGCCACCAGAGGAGTTTACTGATATTAGACACAGTCTTGGTGATACCCATATGCCCAGAAGTTTTATTATCATGATAGATGTTAAGTACTTCCTCTCTTTCGTTCTCAGGTACAAAGAGTTTCGCAGGAGGTTTTCCCCCAGGAGCTGCACCCTGGACGGTCTGCAACCTTTTCATTAGAGGAGACGAGACACTAATCGTGGTAGAGGCTATAATCCTTTCCTGGGGTACAATGGGATGCTGATCCTGGATATTGTGTTCATAAGATTCATACTGTCTCGACAATGCGTCTGCTTTAATGTTTCTGGACCCAGGTCTATAGGTAAGCACGAAATTAAAACTTGAGAGAAACAATGACCATCTCGCTTGTCTGGAATTTAAACGTTTAGCATCACCAATGTACGTGAGATTCTTATGATCGGTTATGATAACGATGGGGTCCTTAGACCCCTCTAATAAGTATCTCCATTCGGCCAAGGCCGAGATGACTGCTAACAACTCTCTATTTCCAATGTCATAGTTCTTCTCTGCCGGGGACAATTTCCGAGAATAGAAGCCGCATGGATGCAAGGGTTTGTCGGGTGCCTCCCTTTGGGACAAGACTGCGCCAAGACCTAGTTCGGAGGCGTCAACTTCTACTTGGAAAGGCAGAGCCGGATCTGGATGTCGGAGAACAGGGGCAGTAGTGAATGCCTGCTTAAGTGCCTCAAAGGCTTGAGTGGCTTGAGGTGTCCATTTCTGATTTCCCACCCCTTTCTTTGTCATAGCCGTGAGGGGAGCTACCAAGGCCGAAAAATCTTGAATGAACCTTCGATAATAGTTCGTAAACCCCAGAAACCTCTGAATGGCTTTAAGCCCTTGGGGTAGAGGCCAGTCAAGAATAGCTGAGAGCTTTTTAGGATCCATTTAAAACCCTCAGGGGTTATTATATAACCAAGGAATTGCACAGTTACTATGTCGAATAGACATTTTTCTAGTTTACAATACAATCCAGCCTTCAATAGTTTTTCCAATACTTGTTTTACGTGGACATGATGAGTGTCCACATCAGGAGAGTATATCAGGATGTCATCCAGATATACTATAACGAATTCTTGCAGAAAATCCCTTAGGGTGTCGTTTATAAGGTCCTGGAAAACGGCTGGCGCATTACACAACCCAAAAGGCATCACCAGGTATTCATAATGCCCGCTACGTGTATTAAAAGCCGTTTTCCATTCATCTCCCTTTTTAACCCTGACCAGGTTGTACGCTCCGCGTAAATCAAGCTTCGTATAAACACGGGCCCCTTTTAATCGGTCGAACAATTCTGTTATGAGAGGTATGGGATATGCATTTCTTATAGTTATCCTGTTCAAACCTCTATAATCGATGCAAGGTCGCAGATCTCCCTCTTTCTTGGAAACAAAAAAGAAACCTGCTCCTGCTGGAGAAGAGGACCGTCTAATGAATCCTCGTTCCAGATTCTCCCTTATGTATTCCTCCATAATGTCGTTCTCTTTTTGTGATAAAGGGTATACGTGACCCCTAGGAGGCATCGTACCGGGGAGTAAATCAATAGCACAGTCATATGGACGATGTGGTGGTAGGACCTCAGTCCTGGCTTTAGAGAACACCTCCTTTAATGCCAGGTAACATTCAGGGACCTCTGTGGACAAAGGAGGGGCTGTGGCAATATTGAGGCTACCAATCACATTAACTCTGCCTAGGCACTTAGACTGACAACTCTGACCCCAACATTTTATGTCTCTCTGGACCCAATCGACAACGGGTTGTGCTCTGTTAACCATGGAAACCCAAGAACGACAGGACATGAGGGTGATTCAATAATTTGAAATCTTATTGTCTCCTGGTGCAAAATTCCTGTTTTCATACATACATCGATAGTGTCGTGAGTGATATGTGGGCATGACAGGGGTTTACCATCTATGGCTGCCACCATTAGAGGTTCTCCTTAAGAACCAGAGGTAAGAGGTTTTTGGCAGCAAAATTCTTATCCATGAAATTGCCTGAGGCCCCAGAGTCTAAGAACGCCTCAGTCTTGAGGTGAACCCCCTCCCAGGTTAGGGAGATTGGTAACAGAATCCTGGATTTTTTTTCTCATTGTCCACAAAGGAGGCATACAGAGAACCGATAACCTGGGTATTGGCTGTTCTTTGACCCAGTTTGCCATATTCACCCCTGCTAACCCTGGGTCTCTGAGGACATTGAAGGCGGAAGTGATCTGCCCCTGCACAATAGAAGCAGAGCCCCTTTTCTCTTCTGTGCGCTCTTTCTGCTTCTGAAATACCCGTTTTCCCTATTTGCATGGGTTCAACGACTGGCAAATCTGTTCTCACATTATCCGAGTTACCTGACGTACTGGTGTGTCTGGGTAATGAGGGTAAAGGAGGCAAGACCCTTCTGGGTCTGTCTCTGGGGTGTCTCCTTTCCCTAATTTGATCGTCCATGGCTATACAAAAATCTATCAGGTGGTCTAGATTCTCTGGTAATTTTAAGGGAGCCAGCTCAAACATAAAAGCCTCGTTCAAACCTTCGGTAAAGGCTAAGGTTAAAACGTCGTTCGGCCAAAGCACCTCAGAAGTCAAAGTCTTAAACTCTATGGCATAGTCGGCGACCCTCTTATTACCTTGTTTGATGTGAAACAAAGACCTACCCGCATTGGTAGCCCTTCTAGAGGGATCAAAGGTACGTTTTAACTCAGAGGTAAAACCCTCATAGTCATAGATGATGGGTTTCTTATTCTCCCACAATGGCGTAGCCCACAATAAAGCTTTTTCTGTTAAATGATTAATCAGATATCCTACTTTGGCTTTATCAGACATACAAGAACCTGGGTTGTTCTCAAACAAGATCTCGAGTTGAGTCAAAAAACCCCGGCATAAGCTTGGTGTACCATCATAGCGTAGGGGTGCCTTCATACTAAGCCTATGTCCTTCAGGGGAGATGGAACTGACCCTAGGTAATACTGGATCTGGAGGGTTTGTGGTACCTGTATTGGACCGATTTAACAGGGTTTGCAGAGCGAGAGAAATCTGGTCCATCCTGTGGTCCTGTTCCTCTTGTCTGGCTGCGATACGTGCCAGCTGGTTAGAGAGGTCTGCGGGATCCATTGGCCCTGACGTAATGTCACGGATCCCTCTGATTACCAAAATAGTGGTCCCTTTACGCAGACCGCTCTCTACCCTTCCGATCCTTGAATGGTCGGCAAAACTAGAAAAGACAATTAACCAGACAATAGATAAACAAGAGGTAACACCAGACAGAGGTACAGAATAGAGTATTGTCACGAATCCTTCTGACTACCAAGATAGTGATCCCTTTATGTAGATCGCTCTCTACCCTTCCGATCCTTGAATGGTCGGCAAAACTAGATAGACAATTAACCAGGTAATAGATAAACAAAGGGAAACACCAGACAGAGGTACAGACCAGAGTATACGTTCTCCCTAGGACCTTAGTTATAGCAGAGGAAATCTGATGTGTGCTTAGGGTGCCACATAGACTGACCTCGGTACCAACGTTAAGGGCAGAACCAAGAGCAGAGTAAATGCCAATACCAGGGGTTATACACAGAATGGTTTGTTTGCCAATGCCAGGGGTCATACACAGGAGGGTTCGTTTGCCAATGCCAAGGGTCATACACAGGAGGGTTCGTTTGCCAATGCCAGGGGTCATACACAGGAGGGTTTGTTTGCCAATGCCAAGGGTCATACACAGGAGGGTTCGTTTGCCAATGCCAGGGGTCATACACAGGAGGGTTCGTTTGCCAGAAGCAAGGTTAGATACAGATAATTGCCAAAATACACAAGAGCTCTGCGGGAAGTGAATACCACGTCAGGGCACCGGCATAGTAGTGAGACTGGGCTTTAAACCCGGCGGGTCCGCGTCATAACGCCAGGCCCCGCCCCTCGGCGTCCCACGTGAGCGCACCCGGTAGCGTTTATCATTCGGCGCCTGGCCAGCGAGCAGCGAGGAATCTGCTGCCAGGCGCCCCAGCCCCTGACCAGCCGTGACAGATACATGCTATATACCAGTTTAGTGCATAAGCGGCAACAGGGTGTTAGCTAATATTTTAATTAACGTCAGCATAAAAATTGCACACATACGGATTGATCATAAAAAATTGAAAATAAAATCTCAGCTTTTTCCAAATGTCAAATTATTTTGCGTCTTTATCAAAGTCAGCTTTTTTTCTGATCATCAAGGATGTTAGCCATGTTCAAATTTAAATTTAGCTTGTTCAGGATGTCCTGCACCTATCTCTTTGCATCAAAAAGAGGAACCACATGACTTGCGGTTTTGCAATCTGCCGGAATAGTGAAATAAGCGAAATTCAAGTTAATTCTCTCTGTAAAAGACATTTTAAAAGACATTAATTCGGGGGGGGCGGAGCTAGCGCCCAACCAAGATGGCCGCGTGATCCCGGGGCTCCCGCACACCTAGCACCAAAGCCTCTGGTTTGAGCACCCCTGAGCCGATTTTTTCTTTCCTAAAAGCCTCTTATAGCTCCAGCAGCATGCCAGCCTCCAAACCGCTAAAAAAAACGCGGCCGCCGGACCCATCCGTAGCCCAGCATTTCGTCCCAGCTAAAAAGCAGGCCGAAGCCTTCCAAGATGGCGGCCACGGTGAAACGCTGTACCCGGAGGAAGAGTTATCCACCTCAGCGGACTTAACGGCTCCGGCCTCGCGGGGAGACGTGGAACGCCTCTTTATCAAGATGTCCCAGATGCAGACCTTTCTGGCGGGTGAGGTGGCGAAATTGGGGACAGAACTGCGGGGAGAGATTGATTCGCTGGGCGCACGCACGGCTGAACTGGAGGACCAGGCCGCAGAGCTAACACAGGCCCATAACGACTTAGCGGAGGGCACCGGGGACCTAGCTAAAAGGTTCTTATTCTTGGAATCCAAGATGGAGGACCTGTCTAATCGTTCCAGGAGAAATAATATCAGGCTGAGAGGTCTCCCAGAAACTGTGTCACCTAAAGATCTCAATGGGACGGTGCTGGGTATATTACGTCGCCTTGCACCGGATATACCGGAA
>CM019063.1:523766961-523912230 GCA_009667805.1 Leptobrachium leishanense | reverse complement strand
GCCATTATCACAGATAATCAATCCCAGCTAAAGCTGGCGTGGTGTTAACCATCTCTTCACCTGGCCCTGCAGAGCTTACAGAATTTCTGGCCCGGTGTGCTCCATTTCCCCTAAACAAACCAGCTAAAGCACAGTATGGCTTCTTTTTGCTTGGGCCATTGCGCAGACCCTGTCAGGCGTCGGTTTAACTGCCACTTCCCCAGAGACAGAGAAGGAGGAGGAGGAGGAAGAGGGAGAGGTGGTGGTGGTGGAGCAGACAGACCTCATACAAGCAGCTTTCTGGAGGTGTGGTGGATGAACAAGCTCCAGCACAGAGCCCCATCTTGGATCCCTCCCAGCTGCAATCAGAGTTACCCAGTGTGCCGTGAAGGAAATGTAACGACCCTGTCCATGCTTGCTGGGCCACGTGTCTAAAGTCACATGCACCTTATTGCTGACTGCCTTTCCCAATGACTGGATAACATTGTCTTCCACGTGCTGGTAAAGTGCTGGAATGGCCTTGCATTAAAAGTAATGGTGTTTTGGAACCTGCCACTGTGGTACAGCATATTCAGCAAATTCACGGAAAGGAGCAGAGTCCACCGGCTGGAAAGGCAGCAGCTGCAATGCGAGTAATTTTGCTAAGCTGGCATTTAGACGCTGTGCTTGGGGATGGTTGGGACTATATTTTTTCTTACGCTGCAGTAGCAGCGGCAATGTAATCTGCTTCGTAAATCTTCAGATGCTGGGATGATGTCACATTGTGAGGAAGGACCTGGTACATCCATTACTGTAGCATCATCCCTGTCAGTGGAGGTTGTAGGCAATGACATGGCAGGACATACAGTGGGGGTAGAGACAGATGAGGAGGAGGAGGACCTACGCAAAGTTTTGCGCCAACGGGATGTGAGGCAGGTGTTCATATGTCGCCTCAAGCATGTGGTACCCAAGTGTCGGGTGTCTATCACACGCTTCAGCCTCATCTGACATAGATTACAAATAGCAACGGTGCGCTTTACTGCACATTCCTTAAAGAACTCCCAGACAGCAGAGTTCCTGCGTGTGTGCTTTGAGACAACAGCGTTCTGCACCGGAGCAGCTCTAACATCTGATGCCTTGGACTGGATAGTGCTACGGTTGGTCACAGAGGATGTTGTGCCCTTGTGTTTGCTGTGCCTCCTCCTCCCCCTCCTCCTCACTTGAATCCTCAGTTCGATCTGGCACCCAGGTGGAGTCAGTGACCTCATCATCATTGTCATCTTCACCCCTATCTCCTCGTCACTGGAGCCAACTTGGCAGTATGCTGCAGCTGCTGGGGCAACATGAGTGCCAGTTATTTGTGTGTCATCACTGGCACCCCCTTCCTCTAGGTTGATTATACTCCCTTCCTCAACCTCAGAGATTGAATCAGAGCACTGTACTTAGTTGCTGCACATCCTCAAGCAGCATGTCACTGTCATTGTAGTCAAACATTTCAGCTGACTCCTCCGTGTGTGATAGCTAGGCTACGGCAGGAGTAGCTGTGGACATGGAGGCTGCATTAGATGCTTTGGCAGCTGAGGTGGACTGTAAAGCACTAGAAGCCTGGCTGGCAAAGGACTCGGAGGATGAGGATGGCCTGGTTAGCCAATCCACCAAATCCTCTGTATGTTGCTGCTGCTTAAGACGGCCAGCACCAGTAAGAAAGGACAAGTGTGCCCCTGTAGAGGATGCACCACGTCCACCAGAACCAGAGGCACAGCCTCCCGACACAGGGGCTGCTTGCCCTCTTATCTTTGTCTGGGAGCGTCTGCCTGTCCTTTTTGTTCTTTCAGACATGGTGAGTGATATATAGATAAATATATACAGAACTCTGATTCAACTCTGGTATAAAGATTAAAGATTTAAAGAACTCTGGTATAACTCAGTGAGACACCCTGATAGCTGGCAGCCAGTGACAAGACACAGATTACAAGTCTCAGACACCTCCTATAAATCAGTGAGACCCCTTGATGGGTGGCAGTGAAAAGCCACAGATTACATATCTCAGAAACCTCTTATAAATCAGTAAGACCCTTTGATGGGTGGTAGTGAAACCTCTTATAAATCAGTGAGACCCCTTGATGGGTGGCAGTGAAAAGCCACAGATTACAAGTCTCAGAAACCTCTTATAAATCAACTAGGTGTAAAGCCTGCCCAGAGGGCAGTCTATTGATAAGTGTGGTGCGTATGAATGTTGGTGGAAAGGAAAACACAGCAGCGTCAAGAAAAGTTAAATATTTTTAGTGACTATTTTGAATAAATTTCTTTGAATACAACATTTTTAGTGAAGCATGCATCAGTCCCTGGTAATAAGAAGCCTTGTTCACGTCCATCGATGACTTTGATTTTATCGTCCGCAGAGCTCTTGACTCGAGAGAATGCAACATATAGTTGTCCATGGCTGAAGACGGGTTCTGGTAAATAGATGTCAACTCTGTCAAAGGTTTGTCCTTGGGATTTGTTAATAGTCATTGCAAATGCCAATTTAACAGGAAATTGTCTCCTTCGTAAAACAAATGGCAGTTCGGTGTTACTTGGGGCTAAATCAATTCTAGGAATGAAAATGTTTTTTCGTTCAGAGGTAGGTGTCAATACTTTAGCAATGAGCAAATTTTGTCGCATAGCTGTCACAATCAGTCTTGTTCCATTACACAGGCCTCTCTTTGTATTCAGGTTACGCAGGAGCATAATAATACAGCCAATTTTTAGTTTCAGTTTATGAACTGGCATCCCTGAAGGAGCCAATTCATTTAAGAACTCAATGGGGTAATTATCCTTGTCTTCCTGTGATTCATCATCAATAGAATCAGTGCTTAAATAAGTGTAGCTCTCACCTCCTTACAAACTAAGCACTTCTTCATTGATGTTGTCCACATCACAATTTTTGGGGCATAAAATTGCAGTTTTCTCAAACGTTGAAATATGATCAGGGTGTAAATGGTCACCATAAATTTCCTTGACAATGGAGTTTTTGCAGATCATTTTAGGTGGTATCTGAAATATATCTTGATGGAAGCCATGTTCGTTTGTGAGTTTTCCATCGCCAAGTTTTATTAGCCAAGAGCTGAACTCTGGATCCACAGATCTTACATTTGTTTGCAGCTTTATGATCTTAAATTTATCCCATAGTGTATTGAATTTAATGCTGGATTCAACGATTGCGGATCGACTGCCATGTGCCACAACAGGTAGAGTTTGTCGGAAATCGCCTCCAAGGATAATTGTTTTACCGCCAAAAGGTTTGTTGTTTTTCATGAGCTCTTGCAGTAGTTTGTCAACGCATCTGAGAGCATCACTTGGAGCCATGGTTGATTCATCCCAAAATATAATTTTTGTTTTTCTAAGGATTGTGGCATCATTAGATGTTTGCCTCATGGAAGATGTTGAAGTGTCCAACAAAGCAACAGGCAGTTTAAATTGTGAGTGATATGTGCGTCCACCCTCTAGCAAATTAGCAGCAATTCCAGTAGAAGCAACAGCTAATGCTATCTTTTTGTTTCCTCTAAATGAATGCAATAAAGTTTGGTATAGGTATGTTTTGCCACTACCTCCAGGACCATCGAGAAAGTAACACCTTTGGGGTAATGTATCGTTTTGGGTGGCAGAAAGAATGTCTTCAAAAGTTTCTCTTTGTAGATCATTTAAAGCCGCCTGCATTTGTACTCCTATGTGTCTTTGAAGAACTGCATCATAAATGTCTGTTGTTTTGACGGTTGAATAGTCGGTAGGTGTTGGTAAACCGAAATCCTGACATTTTTTTCCCGTTAACAATTAAAATGTCTTGAATGTCTAATAGTGCATTATTGAGACATGTTTGGCAGTCTAGTGTGTGGCCAGGGTGTCTTGATAAGTCTTCCATGAGTTGTTGTTTATATTTTTCAAACAGTTGTTTAGCATTTGGTGGAGATGCAAGGGCACAAATGTTGGCAAAACGCTCTCAAAGCAGTTGAGGCATCATCTCACTTGAAGCTTCGTGAAGAGTCAAGTCCCATAATTCATCATCCTGAAAAAGACCGAGTCTTTGAGCAGCTTCTTTGAATGTTGGAAAATGCACACCACCAACTGTTCGGATATGTTCAAATGAGGTGGCTCCTTTAACATGGAGTAAAAGTAATCTCAAGCAAAATCTCTCAACATCCGAATTTATGTTAACAGAGTACATTCGCCCAATAGTGTTAATTTCTCGATGTCTCAATCTCCTTTCCCATGTGGTATTTTTCTGTTGAAATACAAAATGTTGTGGAATATCAGTATACAGGAATTCGCGGGCAGCCACATCTACTCTGTTTAAGGTGAACCAAGCTGTCAATGTTGTGTCTCTTGATTGTGTTCTTTCTATAGCGTTCCTGATGTTATCTTCATTAAAGTATACCAACTGTTCGTCAGGAAGATGGATTTGTAAACGCACAATGGTATGTGTTTGATGGTGCATTTTGAAATCAAAAAGACGCCATGCCAGTTCTGGAGCTGTCACATATCTAGAATCCATGAAGGAGGTGATCTCGTCATGATGGAGCGTTGCATGTTCTTTGATGGCATTATTTGCACAGTCATGTCCTTTATAGATGTATTTGAATAAGTACTTTACACTTTTTATAGAAGCGCAGCTCTCAACGTTTATATGGCAGTTGTATTTGAAAGCTAATAATGGGTTGTATGGCACAACCCAAGAGTTATTGATTTTTTTTCCATTTACTTCAATAGAAGCAGCTGTTTGTGTTCTCCGGTACAGTGGATAGCCGTCCATGTTTGACAAAGTTTGGTCTTGGTATGGTTTTGGGAAGTTTTTTGAGCAAACACCATCAGCCATGCATGGTGAATTAATATTCTGAGGCCCATATGGTCCATGTATCATGTGTTTGATGACTATTGCATGTAATCGGGGTTGTGCATGAATGTCGGGGATTTCTGCTGAAATGAACCTATCAATAGCATCAGCATCTTTAAGCTTATCTTGAGGTGATAATATGAGTAAAATATGTGCATGAGGTAATCCACATTTTTGAAACTCTATTACATGAATTTTAGCAACAGGTTTATCTAACACATGTTTGTTTGTGATGTCGTGTAGTAGTTCTTTTAGCTTTAAGTTGAAAACTTTGGCAACCAAATCAGGGCGGTATTCCACTGCTTGACCTTCTGTAATATTTTCTAAAATTTCTGGCCATTTTGGGTTGCATGTCATTGTTATGAAGAAGTCAGGCTTACCATATTTTCGCACAATAGCCATGGCATCTTGGTAGTTTTGCAGCATGTTTCTGGGACTACCCTGGAATGTTGATGGAAGTATTACTGCTTTTCCTGGTATCAAGCCCTGTTCTTTGGCAGCGTTTTGTAGATGGTCCATGAGACCTGTGTATTTTTCAAATCGTAATTTGGACTGATTTTGTCGTACATAGTTTAGACGGTTACCTTCGGTCTTAACATATGCGTCTACAAAGTACTGTTGAGTTAATTTGCCTGCATTTAAAAATGGGTTGAAATCTTTTCGGATGGAAAGCATGTAGCTATAAAATTGCATTTGAGTGACTCTTTCTCTTGGCTTAGCAGAGGAATGATTGCGTATGTTTTTTACAGTAGTAGGGGTGTAGTTAAGTTTAATGCGAGGTGACCAACTTTGGTCCCCAAATGGAAATAAAAGTGGATAGAGCATCGGCTCTAAGTTTGGATCTAAAATGCTTATCCTTTCTGTTTTTCTGTCTGTGTTTTGCGTTCGGCAATGAATGATAAGATCTCTTTCGAGAGGAGGTTCTCCATCATCATTTTGAAAATGAATAGCTACTTCATTACTGCGAGGTGCATTGTATCTGCGTTGATCGTCCGTGCGATCTTGAACTATCGCCATGGTGACAGTTGGTGTTATAGTGCCATTTTGTATAGCCTCCTGTAAGGATTCTTGTTCTACCTCATATAACATTTTGCAGGCTTCTGCAAATGGATTGTTTTTATCCATAAAAGTGCTTAACTCTGTCATGAGCTCAGGGTTGCATTTTGAATTTTCATTAATCATAAGGCATTGTTTAGCAGCCTCGTCTGGATCAAGAATATATAGTTGTGCAAACTTTCGGTTATCCTCATTGTGCGGATGAAGAGATGCAGTTCGGTGGTAAATCTGGCCATTAATTCTAAAGCAGTATGGTCCATAACCAGGAGGAGGAGTAATGTTTGCCCCCATGGAAGCAAATGCTAATGAACTGTTGATAGATCGAATATTTTGTTTGAAATTTTTGGAATGCTTATGAGTGCCTGTCATTAGACTTTCTATCAAAGGAGCAACTTTAATGGGCTCCATGTATACTTTTCCTTTGTTGCAGCATTGAGTGAATAGTCTGTCGGATGGCTGGTGTGTATTAAAATGCAGTGCATTGCATTTGGTGCACAGAACATCGAGTTTTCCACAATAATGTTGCTGAACTGAATTACCCTGTTCATTGTTAATGATTTTATAAATTTTTGTTTGTGCACGTCGTACTTTGTGTGCCAATGTGTTTTTGATTCTTTCTTGACATGGTGCATTTTCATCCATATTAGCTCTTTCCTTTCTTTTCTGTTTTTTTTTTTTATTTCTGAAATTTTGTAGTTGCTCGTTCAGCATGTCATTAGTGTTAGATTCTGTGTGATTTTCTCTCCTTTTAGCAACAGATTGTAGTTGTAAATCCATCTTTCTTTTGGGTGGCATTTTTTTTTTGTAAATACTATTAAAAAAAAAATTGTTTATGTGAAGTTTTCTTTGTTTTATATTTAAAGGGTTAAGTGGTTTGTGGGGTGTTTGCAGAGGGGTGCACTGTTTTTTTGTTTGGACCTCCAAGGTGTTTTTTTTTTTTAAAGTTTTTGTTGTGTTAGTGCGGCTGTGAGTATTTTTAAAACAATTTTTTTTTATTTCTTCTTGGTGGTTGCTTTGTTAGGTTTTTGGTTTTCTTTTTTCGTTCTGTTAGTGTGGCAGATTTTTTTTTAATAAAAATTCTCTTTTTTTTTTATTGGTGCTTGTTTGTTTTTTTTTTTCGTCCTGTTAGTGTGGCTGTGAGGTTTTTTGAAACAATTTTTTTTTTCTTGGTTGCTCAATTTGTGTGGGGGCACTGGTTGTTTGTATGCTCTCTTGTTAAAGTGTTGTGGAGGCTCTTTGGAGGGGGCACCGTTTTTGGTAGGTCCTCAGTTTTTTTTTGTTGTGTTAGTGTGGCATTTTTTTTTTGTTCTCTGCTCTGTGCTCTGCTCAGTGCTCTTGTGCTCTGCTCGGTGCTATTGTGCTCTGCTCTGTACCGTTTATTGTGCTCTGCTCTGTGATCTGTGCCGTTTATTGTGCTCTTCTCTGTGCCATTTATTGTGCTCTGCGCTCTGCTCGGTGCTCTGTTCTTGTGCTCTGTTCAGGTCTCTTGTGCTCTTCTCGGTGCTCTGTTCTTGTGCTCTGTTCAGGGATCTTGTGCTCTGCTCTGTGCCGTTTATTGTGCTCTGCTCTGTGCCGTTTATTGTGCTCTGCTCTTGTGCTCTGCTCTGTGCTCTTGTGCTCTGCTTGGTGCTCTGCTCTGTGCCGTTAATTGTGCTCTGCTCTGTGCCGTTTATTGTGCTGTGCTGGGCTTTGTGCCATTTATTGTGCTCTGCTCTGTGCCGTTTATTGTGCTCTGCTCTGTGCCATTTATTGTGCTCTGCTCTGTGCCGTTTATTGTGCTCTGCTCTGTGCCTTTTATTGTGCTCTGCTCTGTGCTCTGCTCGGTGCTCTGTTCAGGGCTCTTGTGCTCTGCTCTGTGCTCTTGTTGGTGCTCTGTTCTTGTGCTCTGTTCAGGGATCTTGTACTCTGCTCTGCGCCGTTTATTGTGCTGTGCTCTGTGTCGTTTATTGTGCTCTGCTCTGTGCCGTTTATTGTGCTCTGCTCTGTGCTCATGTGCTCTGCTCAGTGCTCTTTTGCTCTGCTTGGTGCTCTGCTCTGTGCCGTTTATTGTGCTCTGCTCTGTGCTCTTGTGCTCTGTGCTGTTTATTGTGCTCTGCTCTGTGCTTGGCTCTGTGCTCTTGTGTTCTGCTCCGTGCTCTTATCGGTGCTCTTGTGCTCTGATCGGTGCTCTGCTTGGTGCTCTGCTCTGTGCCGTTTATTGTGCTCTGTTCTGTGCTCTGCTCAGTGCCGTTTATTGTGCTGTGCTCGTCGCTGTAGCGTTTATTGTGCTCTGCTCTGTGCTCTGCTCTGAGCTGTTTATTGTACTGTGCTCGGCTCTGTGCCTTTTATTGTGCTCTGCTCTGTGCTGTTTATGGCTCTGTGCTCGTCTCTGTGTCGTTTATTGTGCTGTGCTCGGCTCTGTGCTTGGCTCTGTGCCGTTTATTGTGGTTTGCTCTGTGCTCTGCCGTTTATGGTGCTGTGCTCGGCTCTGTGCCGGGCTCTGTGCTCTTGTGTTCTGCTCCGTGCTCTGATCATTGCTCTTGTGCTCTGCTTCGTGCTCTGCTCTGTGCCGTCTATTGTGCTCTGCTCTGTGCCATTTATTATGCTGTGCTTGGCTCTGGGCTCTGCTCTGTGCCGTTTATTGTAATCTAATCTGTGCTCTGCGCCGTTTAATGTGCTGTGCTCTGTGCCATATATTGTGCTGTGCTCGACTCTGTGCCGTTTATTGTGCTTGGCTCTGTGATCGGCTCTGTGGCGTTTATTGTGCTCGGCTCTGTGGCGTTTATTGTGCTCGGCTCTGTGCCGTTTATTGTGCTGTGTTCGGCTCTGTGCCGTTTATTGTGCTCGGCTCTGTGCCGTTTATTGTGCTCTGCTCTGTGCCATCTATTGTGCTGTGCTTGGCTCGGTGCTTGGCTCTGCGCTGGGCTCTGTGCCGTATATTGTGCTCTGCTCTGTGCCGTTTATTGTGCTCTGGGCCGTTTATTGTGTTGTGCTCGGTTCTGTGCTCGGCGCCGTTTATTGTGCTCTGCTCTGTGCCGTTTATTGTGCTGTGCTTTGCTCTGTGCCGTTTATTGTGCTATGCTCTGTGCCGTTTATTGTGCTGTGCTCTGTGCCGTATATTGTGCTGTGCTCGGCTCTGTGCCGTATATTGTGCTGTGCTCGGCTCTGTGCCGTCTATTGTGCTGTGCTCGACTCTGTGCCGTTTATTGTGATCGGCTCTGTGGCGTTTATTCTGTTGTGCTTGGCTCCGTGCTTGACTCTGTGACGTTTAATGTGCTGGGCTCTGTGCCGTCTATTGTGCTGTGCTCGGCTCTGTGGCGTTTATTGTGCTCGGCTCTGTGACGTTTATTCTGTTGTGCTCGGCTCTGTGTTTGGCTCTGTGACATTTATTGTGCTTGGCTCTGTGCTGTCTATTGTGCTGTGCTCGGCTCTGTGGCGTTTATTGTGCTCGGTTCTGTGGCGTTTATTCTGTTGTGCTCGGCTCTGTGCTTGGCTCTGCACTGGGCTCTGTGCTCGGCTCCATGCCGTATATTGTGCTCTGCTCTGTGCCGTTTATTGTGCTCTGCGCAGTTTATTGTGTTGTACTTGGTTCTGTGCTCGGTGCCGTTTATTGTGCTGTGCTTGGCTCTGTGCTTGGCTCTGTGCCGTTTATTGTGTTGTGCTCAGCTCTGTGCCGTTTATTGTGTTGTGCTCGGCTCTGTGCCGTCTATTGTACTGTGCTCGGCTCTGTGCCGTTTATTGTGCTCGGCTCTGTGGCGTTTATTCTGTTGTGCTCGGCTCTGTGCTGGGCTCTGGGCTGGGCTCTGCGCTCGGCTCTGTGCTCGGCTCCGTGCCGTATATTGTGCTCTGCTCTGTTTATTGTGCTCTGCGCCATTTATTGTGTTGTGCTTGGTTCTGTGCTCGGCGCCATTTATTGTGCTGTGCTTGGCTCTGTGCCGTTTATTGTGCTGTGCTCTGTGCCGTATATTGTGCTGTGCTCGGCGCTGTGCCGTTTATTGTGCTCGGTTCTGTGCCATCTATTGTGCTGTGCTTGGCTCTGTGGCGTTTATTGTGCTCGGCTCTGTGGCGTTTATTCTGTTGTGCTCGGCTCTGTGACGTTTATTGTGCTTGGCTCTGTGCCGTCTATTGTGCTGTGCTCAGCTCTGTTGCGTTTATTGTGCTCGGCTCTGTGGCGTTTATTCTGTTGTGCTCGGTTCTGTGGCGTTTATTCTATTGTGCTCGGCTCTGTGGCGTTTATTCTGTTGTGCTCGGCTCTGTGCCGTTTATTCTGTTGTGCTCGGCTCTGTACCGTTTATTGTGCTCTGCTCTGTGCCTTTAATGGGTTGTTCTCTGCTCGGTGCTTTTAATGGGTTCTGCTCTGCTCTGTGCCTTTAATGGGTTGTGCTCTGCTCTGTGCCGTCTATTGTGCTCTGCTTGGCGCTCTGCTCTGTGCTGGGCTCTGCGCTCGGCGCTCAGGTACTGGGCTCTGCGCTCAGGTGCTGGGCTCTGCGCTGGGCTCGGCTCTGTGCTCAGTTGCTGGGCTCTGTGCTGGGCTCGGCGCTGGGCTCTGTGTTCAGGTACTGGGCTCTGCGCTCTGTGCTGGGCTCTGCGCTCGGCTCTGTGCTCAGGTGCTCGGCTCTGCGCTCAGGTGCTGGGCTCTGCGCTGGGCTCAGTGCTGGGCTCTGCGCTGGGCTCTGCGCTAGGCTCTGCGCTGGGCTCTGCTCAGGTGCTGGGCTCTGTGCTGGGCTCTGTGCTCAGGTACTGGGCTCTGCGCTCAGGTGCTGGGCTCTGTGCTGGGCTTGGCTCTGCGCTGGGCTCTGCGCTGGGCTTGGCTCTGTGCTGGGCTCTGCGCTCAGGTGCTGGGCTCTGCGCTCGGCTCTGCGCTCTGGTGCTGGGCTCAGTGCTCGGCTCTGCGCTCGGCTCAGTGCTGGGCTCAGGTGCTGAGCTCCGTGCTGTGCTCTGGGCTCGGTGCTGGGCTCTGGGCTCGGTGCTGGGCTCTGGTGCTGGGCTCTGTGCTCGGTGCTGGGCTCTGTGCTCGGTGCTGGGCTCTGTGCTGGGCTCTGTGCTCGGTGCTGGGCTCTGGGCTCAGTGGTGGGCTTGGTGCTGGGCTCTGGGCTGGGCTCTGGTGCTGGGCTCTGTGCTCGGTGCTGGGCTCAGGGCTCGGTGCTGGGCTCTGGGCTCGGTGCTGGGCTCTGTGCTCGGTGCTGGGCTCGGTGCTGGGCTCTGGGCTCGGTGCTGGGCTCGGTGCTCGGTGCTGGGCTCGGTGCTCGGTGCTGGGCTCTGAGCTTTGTGGTGTTTTCACGCGCTTCCAACATTGGTGGTCCTGCGGCGGGAGGCGCGTGGCAACCTCCGTAACAGGCTTTGGCGGGAGGCGTGCGCGCATCCGGCTGCGTGCGCGTCCAACTTCCGTAAGACGCTTTGGGCATGCTGCGGCGGGTGGCGCGCATTCAACCTCCACAGCACCCTGTGGGCTGCGCGCATGCGCAGACCGTTTTTTGGCGACGGACACGCCAGACCTTATTCAATTATAGGATAGATGAGACCCCTTGATGGGTGGCAGTGAAAAGCCACAGATTACAAATCTCAGAAACCTCTTATAAATCAGTGAGACCCATTGATGGGTGGCAGTGAAACCTCTTATAAATCAGTAAGACCCCTTGATGGGTGGCAGTGAGAAGCCACAGATTACAAGTCTCAAAAACCTCTTATAAATCAGTGAGACCCCTTGATGGGTGGCAGTGAAACCTCTTATACATCAGTGAGACCCCTTGATGGGTGGCAGTGAAAAGCCACAGATTACAAATCTCAGAAACCTCTTATAAATCAGTGAGACCCATTGAAGGGTGGCAGTGAAACCTCCTATAAATCAGTGAGACCCCCTGATGTGTGAGCCAGTGAGAACACACGGATTATAACAATTCCCAAATATTTTGTAGAAATTAGTGACCCACCAAAATACTTGCTGGCAGTGGCAAGAGACAGATCACCTCAATTCCCAGATATTTAGTAAAATTAGTGACCCCCCAAAAAAATACTGCGTGGCACTGGCTGTGTGACAAGACACAGATCACCTCGATTCCCAAATGTTTTGTAGAAATTTGTGACCCCCAAAATACTGCGTGGTACTGGCTGTGTGACAAGAAACAGATCACCTCAATTCACAAATGTTTTAAAGAAATTCGTAACCCCCAAAATACTTGCTGGCACAGTGACAAGCCACGCATCACCTAAATTCCCAGATATTTGGTAGAAATGAGACCCCCAGACCCCCCCAGTAGCATGGCAGACCGGCAGTAATAACACAGAACAACAATCTCCTATGAAATCTCCTCTCAAATGCATGCTGAAGTGGTGGGTGGAAACCTTATATAGTGTCCTGCGGGACTTAGTTCTGTGAGCCCATGATTGGGCAAAATTTGCCCAATCAGGACTCTGAGCCATGATTGGCATACTGTTGAACCTGTCTTGCACCAGACCTGTGGTCAGGTGCAAGGCTGTAGCCAATTACCAGGTTCAGGCCAGTGGGAAAGTGCATTGTGGGCCATTGTGATGCATTGTGGTCTGTCGGATTTAATCTCTGCACGTGAATACAACACGTTTGTATATATTGGATTTATTAGCCAAGCCTCCAATATGTCGATATTGGACTTACTGGACCTACCTCGGCAGTTGCCTCCAATATATCAGGGATTATTATTTCATAAGAAACTTATACGAGACAAATATCAATCATTTACATCTCTTAGAAATTATCCTGAATTCTTTTAATTGTCTGTGTTTTGCTTTAAAAAATACAATAATCAATAATCGGATAAAAATATATATATATTTATTACGTATACAAAAAAGTTTCAAATCTCATATCATAAACAAAAATTTATAAACCACAATCCCTAAGCATATAAAAACTAGCTTCACAATATATGTATCTCCGGTTAGTAACTGCATATATGATTAATATCATTTAATTTATCAGTTAGTAACTAATACACAAATGGTTAATAAACATTTCTGCTTAATACAACATGCATTTCCCAGCAAACAATGTTTAACCAGCCAGCTCTTATAGATATACATATATCTCTATGCTACATAGAACAACAAAAGATAAGCTAATTTAATGATAAGTAATAAAAACTTATTTAGTGAATCCTCCCCTAATCTCGAGAATTAAATTTCTAATCTTTTGCTTTTTATTTTGTAGTTATATAATTCCTTGCTCATTAATTTTAATCACAGTAATTTCCAATTTCCATATATATATATATTGGTATCAATCTTACAACATTTCTTTAGGAATAAATCCTTATATCCACTTCTTCATATTTTTATCTGCAGAATAAAGAATACTTAGAATTTGGATCTAACCCAATATCTGAGAAATCTCAGTTTAAGTTGCAAGAATATCTACATATATATATATATATAATTACATTAATTCCCTTTTTTTTTTCATACATTACCTGTCCAATTTGGATGTTGATAAGTTCTGAAATTTTCTATGTGATGCTTTGTTTTGGAATATGTGAAGATTATCGATATCAGATAATCAATGCATATGAGTTAGAGATTTGGTGAGAATATTGATTGCCTCATATCTTGGGATCTGCCTGCATCGTGGTGTGAGTCTGAGTGTTAGAATCTTGGACTCTCAGAGGGTCATGTGTAATGCATTGCAATGTGAGTCTGACTGCTGGAATCTCCGACTTCTCAGAGTGTCATATGTAATGGACGTCTGAGTGCATTGCGATGTGAGTTTGACGGCTGGAAATCTCCGACTGCCTCACAAAGACCTTTGCCGCTTATTATAGCCAATTTGACGTCATGGTTAATTAATAGTAATATGAATCATTATTTTTACTATCCTCTAGAGGGCAGTATTGCACTTCTTAAATTAATTCCACCATTTCTTTTTAACTCTTATCTCGGGTCAAAAAGGTCAGACTGACGTAACAAAAACCTTCTATTCTCCCAACTAGACACAGTGTCTCTATCTGATTTATAGCTCTACTCCCTTTTGAAATTACTTAGAGTCCTCTCAGCTAAATTCTTTTCTGGTTAACTCAACAGAATCTACTCTTTAGTAACTTTTATTATTTACCAATTATATACCTTCTCCAATATTTATTGGAGTATATATTTCATACTGTAAATATAATAAAATATACCTTGATTATAAACATATATTTTGTGAATATAAATCTATATTTCAGAAATTTTAACTCTTATTCCTATGCTCAAAAGACAAAATCTCTTTTGTTTTAAAAACTTAAAACAGACCAATAAATTTACTTATGACACGTCTTAGCATTATCTTACACTAGGTTCCTTCATGTCTGGCACTTCTAAAAAAAATATAAAAGACTTCACCCAGGAATGAACTCTGTAAAAAAAAAAATCTCGTTCATTTCTAAACCTAGAGAATATTTTGAAGAAAAAAAACTGTCTTTAAAAACAAGATGGCTACAGGCATCCATTTTAAATCCTTTCTAATATACCCGACAGGTCGAACTTGCTCCGAACACCCGTAATTGTTCTGGGTTCGCGATCTAACCGAACAGGCTAAGTTCGGTCCGAACTCCGAACCGTCCAAACCGAACAGCTCATCCCTAGTTTATGCATCCACTGTTAATACTAAAGATTGATTTCACATTGTCCTGTCTTGCGTGTAGCGCCACACAAGGGAAAACTATTTTCTTTCCTTTGATTGACATATGTGATGAATTTCTGTAGCGATAGAACAAAGGGGTGTTTTTGATGTTTCTTATGTGATTGGTGTTTTCTTTGAGGTTTGATATATATATTGCCTAATACTATCAGGGTTATTCAAAGAGAATCGAAAAGTCACTGCACGTTCTGTGACTTTTCGTTCTCTTCAATTCGGTGCAAATCGGCTTTCCCATTTCAGCCACCCTGCGGTGTATTCAGCAAGCACCACAGGGCTGTCGAAGTGTAGGGAAAAGCTGCCGAAAAGCTGCCAAAAACCTGCCGACAACCTGGCGAAAACCCAGCGAATGCACGCCGAAAACCCGTATAAAACATACAGATTAACCCGTTGAAGACGCCGGAAAAACCCGAGCAGGAGTCGATCACACGCACCGAAGCCTTCGGAAAAAGCCGACACCGTTGAAGAGGCAGTGAATAAATTAGCAAAACAGTTTGCATGAATGATTGAAAAGTGAAACATTGTTTGCAAAGAAACTTGTGAGCGAAAATGCCTGAAAGTTTCCAGGGAATGATAATAAAAAGGGCTGTTACAAAAAAAATAAGTTAAAAAAATTCCAGAAAAATGCTTAAAATGTCTAAAAAATCTATAAATAAAGAGACTCTTTACTGCAGAATCTTACAATGAATGGTTTATTAGATATTTAATTAAAACGGGAATATTTTTAACATTGAAGCCTATGGGATTCTCCTGAATAAACTTGCCGAATTAAACCACTGAATGGCAGGGCAATTCGGGAACCTTTCACTGCTGGTTTGTGTTCTCTGAATAGCCGAAGCAGTGCTTTTTCATGGGGATTTCACTGCCCTCGAAAAGGCACCGAACAGGCACCGTATGTTCAGGTAATTCGCCAGGATTTGGCGAATTGCCTGCTCTCTGGATAGCCGAATGGCCAGGAAAGGTAACCGAATGCTGATTTTCAGCGTTCGGTTCCCTTTCGGGAGCCATTCGGATCTCTTTGAATAACCCTGTGTGAGTAATATACATATATATTGTCTATACTAACTGTCAATAAAGTTAATAATCTGCTTTTTCGCATATCGGCTTCGTGTTCTGCTGATTGGGCAATACAGACTGAAATCCATTTCCAGGAAAATCTGTGAAGCAGAAAACAACATGTAATAAAATGAATAAAAAATCTTTATAAAAATAACACTTACTTTGCCTGTTTTCCAGAGGATGCGTTTGTCAACCATATATAACTGTGAATCTACAGGATTGTCATAATTTATTGCTCCCACACGGTAAAAATTTATCCAGAATTTGTTTCCAACTATAGTAATATTCGTGCTCTGTATAAAATACGTTTCTGGGATGTCTCCTTTCTCATTGAAGATAATTTTCTTTCCAGAAGGAGCTGTGAAACGCACTCTCCTCACATAGTTATGGAGCTAATAAAGGGGAAACATTATAGAAAGAAACAAAAAGAAATAAACCATTGTGCCTATTTATTTAATGAGACAGATCCAGAATAAGAAAACACTTATGAGTGTTATGTTTCGTTTATATGCAACTCTATGATTTATCTCTACGGCACTTGTTTCCTGTGATGCGTTTCCTGTGCTGTGCTGTGTGTTCTCTTCTAGGAACATGACTTCTCTTCACTAATGGTTGCTCTGTCATTATTATCGACATAAAACATGGTGTCAGAAGCACTTGAATCTGCACTGCTTCTACTCATGAGACGCCGAAAGCTGCCAGTCTTGCATTGAGAGACCTTAGAGCTGACTGTGCCTCCTGTAGTGATTGCAGTCGTGTACTGAAAACTGAGCACTGGAAGCAAGAAAACCAGCATCATGGCAGCAGTAAACATATGCACTTTATTTTTAAAGTTTGATTTTTCATTCTAAATGTTGAATGTTTAAATATTGTTTATTTGATTGCTATGTGTTATTAAATTGCTGTATTTTATTTATTAATATGAATTTTTGGGTTATTATTAGGCAGTATAGCTATTTCTTTTATACTTGAAACATAATAATGTTAATTTGCATTTTATTACTGAACTTTATTCAGACACTTAAAGAGGCTATGGTTGTCAATCACGTTCTGGTACAGATCAAGCTAGGGACTAGTTTCTTAGCCAGTTATTTAGGTTTCCATTATTAATGTTTTTGAGACAAGCCTGTGTGTGTTTTTTGGGGGGTTGGATGCTGGAGTGGAGAGCGAAATTGCATGGAGGGGGAGAAATATTATTTGCCCACTGCCCAGCCAATATTAAAGACGACACTGTAAATATGGTTGGACTTTGGACCATTTTACCATATTGTGCTGTTGATAAGTGTGGTAGCATTTAGGGACATGTCGCAGTTTTTGGCGTTTTTAACTTCATCCTCCATTGTTATCATTTTCGATCATATGTAATCTCATCCCTCAGAACAGCAGCCATTGTTTTGGTGTGTAGCCTGTGAGGTGCAGGTGGGCGGCTTGCCGCTAGGTGTCGCTAACCCTTCCTGCCGTTTGCATTGTTGCAGTTCAAGATTTTGCTATAGGTCAGGGGTCAGCAACCTTGGCTGCCTGATGTTTTGGGAACTACATTTCCCATGTGGCTCACTAACCCATTAGGCTGACTGAGCCACATGGGAAACGTAGTCTTCAAAACATCAGGGAGCCAAGGTTGCTGACCCCTGCAATAGGTAGACATGTCTCCAGTGTGGAAGCCAGACCTCCTTGCTGACATCCCATTGGGCAGGAGTCAGACGTCCTGGTGCTGATCAATTAAAGCAACAACCTTGCCCAAGTTTTGGCTATTTCTCTGCTCAGGACAAGAAGAGTTCAAGATGAAGGTGGCGTTTGCCCTGATCACTGCTGTGGCTGCTTTCACAGCCTATTATGTGTACAGCCCCATGCCCAGCACAGTGTCAGAGCGCTGGAAACTCATGCTTCTGGATGCTATATTCCGATGTGCCCAGGACCTCTATTTAATGCATTTAACCCCATATAACTGCCCAGATGGCACCTACAGACACTGACAACTGCTGATAACATCTCACAATGGGGAGCACCTACCCCTTCCTCTATAGATATAACATGCCCCCCTCCCCAGCATACCAATTCATCACCCCCAGCTCACCATTTTACTTCTAACTCTAACAGGGTTATCCAAAGAGATTCGAAAAGTCACCGCACGTTCGGTGACTTTTCGTTCTCTTCAATTCGGTTCCTTTTGCCGATTGCATTTCGGTGACCCTGCGGTTTATTCAGCAAACAGCACAGGGTCCCCGAATTGCAGGGAAAAGCTGCCGAAAACCTGACGAAAACTAACCGAATGCACGCTGAAAGCAAGCAAAAACATCTGGATTAACCTTCGAAGAAGCCGAACAGGAGCCGAACAGGAGCCGAATCACACAGAGCTGAAGCAGCTGTGAGGTAGAGGAGGCAGTGAATAAATTAGCAAAACCATTTGTATGAATCTGGGAAAATGAAACGCTGTTTGCAAAGAAACTACTGAGCGAAAATGTCTGAAATTTTCACAGGAGGTCCAGGGAATGATAATAAAGAGGGCTGTTACAAAAAAAGTAAGTAAACTGAAAAAAAAAAAAAAAAAAATCGGACTTTAAGCATTTTTCTGATTTTTTTTTTTTTTAAAGTATCCTAAAAATCTATAAATAAAGAGACTTTTTGCTGCAGAATTTTATAATGAACGGTTTATTAGATATTGAATTAAAACGGGAATATTTTTAACATTGAAGTCTATGGGATTCTCCTGAATAAATTTGCCGAATTAAACCACCGAATGGCAGGACATTAGGGGAACCTTTCACTGCTGGTTTGTGTTCTCTGAATAGACGAAGCAGTGCTTTTTCATGGGGATTTCACTGCCCTCGAACAGGCACCGAACAGGCACCGTATGTTCAGGCAATTCGCCAGGATTTGGCGAATTGCCTGCTCTCTGGATAGCCGAATGGCCAAGAAAGGTAACCGAACACTGATTTTCAGCGTTTGGTTACCTTTCTCAAGCAATTCGGATCTCTTTGGATAACCCTGTAAGTATGTGACCACAGCATCAGGCTGGCTGGCTCCCCTGGATTGCGCATTTGTCCTCCTCTGCCGCTGTGTGCTATGCACGGCGTGCGTGATCACGTGAGGGGTGGGGCTATTGCAGCGTGCCATGCTCGTGGTAAGTATGTGGGAGTGACACAGGCACGCTGCAGCGGCAGTTTGGGAGAGTGTTGCCGGGCCCGGTGATGATTATAGCTCCAGTAAGTGGAGCGGAGGGGAATATAGCCGCGCCACTGTGGGTGTCAAAACCGGGCCCCTACCAACTCGCGGACCCTCGGGCAGTGCCCTAGTGCCCCTCAGATCAGTCCACCCCTGGTTAAGTTCCGGATTAGGCCTATTCGTAAAACTAAGAAACCTTTTACCCAAGTGAGGTTAGCAGTCCTTTAGGTAGCTGGGTTTGCAATGGTGAATCAGGGGTTGACCTAACACACAGGAAAAAAAAATATATGGGCGAGGCCAGCCCAAGCCAATGTGCTGCCTGGAGCAATAGATGAAATGCAACCCACCCTCCAAAAAAAACTTGACATGTATGAGCGTATCACAGAGCTCCACAGCAATAAAACCCACAGTAATGTGCGGCGTATAAGCTTGTCACAGAATCCTCAGCAATAAAACTCTCAACAATGTGCAGTGTGTATGAGCATATCACAGAGCTCCATAGCAATAAAACTGTCACATCCTCAATGCCATTCGGGGGGGTCTGGACCACCGGACGTATCGCGGACCATCTGAGAAGGGAGTTGCGTCATAGGGAGGAGGTGGTGTGAGTTCTGATGACGCGCACCCACCTGAAGCGTCCTCGGCAACTGTTGCCATCCAGTGTGGAGCCTGGTGGCATTGCAAACAGGCCAAGGGGAACCGTATCAGTGCAGGGAGGGAGGCGGGTGCGTTCCGGTGATGCATCCCCGCTGGTCTTTAAAAGGATAGCGCGCCACTATACCGGCGCGCTGACGTGGAGTTCTTCTTCCCGCATCGCTTGGTGTTATTGATTGTATTTTGTGAGATTTATTGTGTTTGACCCGGACTGTCTGAGAACCCTGCTAGTTGCCGACCTGGATATCCTTACAGACGATTCTTTATTCTAAAGCCCTCTATGTGTGTATGTGCTGTGTTCCAAGTGTTAGTATTTCTACTTGATATTGTGTGCTCGTTCTGCATTTATATTTACCTGTGCTTCTTTAGTTAACCTGGTTTTGCCCAGTATTTCATTTGATCTCAAAATCACTTGATGCTGGGCAGTTCTTTATAATAGGTCTTGTCTGTTCTCCCTGCTTTGGAGTTTTTTTTAGGTTCAAACGGTCCCTACCGTTTTGTGTCCTAGTACTAGGAAGTCTGTCCTAAAGGATCCCCACTACGGCTTTTAAATGTCAACAGGAGAGCGGTTGTGACAAAAACCCACAGTAATGTGCGGTGTGTATGAGAGTATCTGAGCTCCACAGCAATAAAACACACAGTAATGTGTGGCGTGTATGAGTGTATCACAGAACACAAAGCAATAAAATTCTCATCAGTGTGGTGTGTATGAGCATATCACAGAGCTCCACAGCAATAAAACTCACAGCAATGTGCAGTGTGTATGAGCGGATCACAGAATCTACAGCAATAAAACCCACAGCAATGTGAGGTGTGTATGAACATATCACAGAGCTCCACAGCAATAAAACCCACAGTAATGTGCGGCATATGAACGTATCACAGAATCCACAGTAATAAAAATTACGGTAATGTGCGGTGTGTATGAGCATATCACAGAATCCACAGCAATATACCCCACAGTAATGTGTGGATAAATATTTTAAATACACAGATTATTAAAAATATTTTAATATATAAAAGTTGCCCCCTCTCCTGCTTTCCTTCTTTTCTTTTTTTCTTGCAGGGATGGGGTTGAATATAAATACAGGTGTGACACTTGCCTGTGATATTAACAAAGAAATCAAGTGGCAGTCAATTAAACTACTAAATATCACTAGGTATCACTCAAAAAATGCGAGGGTAACCCAGAATTATATAGAAGCAAATGGTAGAGGATACAATGTTAAAACATAACTTTTATTAAGCTAGATAGACGTTTATTTTCTGGACCACTAACGGGCCTCAAAGGACAAGAAACAGTAAAGATCAAGCTCTGTGTGAGCTTGCAAAGTAGTGGAAAACACGTTTGTCAGGATTGCCTAAATATACGGAGATACTAGCGGACCTGTATTTATTAGTGCATTCATTTAAGAGAACCTCATTATATTAAAGGTTCTCTTATTGCTTAATGTCCCTGATCCCCTGTTAGCAGATGGTATAAATAATGCTGTATTTGGGATTACAAGTGAAAGCTCTTTTTATAACCAAGGGTTCTATGTACACTTCCTATGTTTCTAGTTATTGAAAAAGTGAACCTTCTAGGATTCACCAGGTATAGGAAAGTGTAGAAACCATTTATTGCCTGCCTCCTTTGGAAAGATTACTGGCAGGTAATTCAAAAAATACTTTGGGAGGTGGCTATTTATGGCTTCATAGAGAATCAGCTATACTGGTTCACTGACAAAACAAGTTGAGTTTTAGAAATGTGAGCCTAGGTGGGTTCACAGCATATAGGTGGAAAAGATAAGAAGCATACTCAACATTGCTGTTCTCTATAAGTAATAGCTATTTGCCACCTTCTTGAGCTGCCCCTGCATTAACAACCTCTATTTCAAGGCAAAACTGGTGAGGGGGAGAAAAGAAATATGTCTTTATTCTTAACTAAGTCAATAACTATATGTCTTTATTCTTAACTAAGTCAATGGTAGCTAATACAGTGTTAAAACATAACTTGATATTAAGCCAGATAGACGTTTGTATTCTGGACCACCAAAAGACCTCAGAACAAGAAGCAATAAAACTCAAGCTCTGGGTGAGCTTGCTAGGTAGTAAAAACAAACACATATTTCAGAATTGCCTAAAGACACGGGGATAATGACGGACCTGTATTTATTGGTGCATTCACTTTAGAGAAACCTATTGTATTGAAGAGTCTCTTGTTTCTATATGTCCCTGATCCCCTGTTAGCAGGTGGTATGTGTAATGGTGTAGAGGATTTCAAGTGAAAGCCCATTTTTCCAAGGGTTCTAAGTACAATTCCTATATTGCAGGTTATAAAAAAAGCAAAATAAATAAAGAGAGCGAGCCTTTAAGGGTTCAGCAGGTATAGGAAAGTGAAGAAACCATTTAATGCCTGCCTACTTTTGTAGAATTTTTGGCAGGTAATTGGAAAATACTTGGGAGGGCTAGACTTGTCCACAACGAGAGGTGGCTGTTTATAGCATCATAGAGAATCAGCTTAACTAGTTAACTAACAAAAAAGATAATGTTAGTGAAGTGTGAGCCTTTGTGGGTTCATAGCAGAGATAGAAAAAGTAGGAAACATACTCAACATTGCTGTTCTCTGTAAGTAATTACTATGTGCCACCTTCTCAGACTGCCCCTGCATTACCAACCTCAATTTCAAGGCAAGACTTGGGGGGGTGGAAATTGTATTAAAATAGCATATAGAATGCTAGAACAGCACAGCTCATCTTGAATAATATATATTAACTTGTGTAGCTCTACGCGTTTCACCCATAGGGCGTCATCAGGAGCTATTGACAAAGATAGAATTGCGAGCAAAAGCAATTTGGCAGACACGAGCAGAGAGTGCACCGGTTTAAATAGGTCAGAGAACGACTTGATGAAGCATTAGATTCTAGGTGGGGCTGCTCTGGTTACAGTCCCTGGTCTTTAAAAGGATAGCGGGCCACTATACTGGCGCGCTGACGTGGAGTTCTTCTCCCCGCATCGCTTGGTGTTATTGATTGTATTTTGTGAGATTTATTGTGTTTGACCCGGACTGTCTGAGAACCCTGCTAGTTGCCGACCTGGATTTCCTTACAGACGATTCTTTATTCTAAAGCCCTCTATGTGTGTATGTGCTGTGTTCCAAGTGTTAGTATTTCTACTTGATATTGTGTACTCGTTTTACATTTATATTTACCTGTGCTTCTTTAGGTGACCTGGTTTTGCCCAGTATTTCATTTGATCTCAAAATCACTTGATGCTGGGCAGTACTTTATAATAGGTCTTGTCTGTTCTTCCTGCTTGGGAAGTTTCTTAGGTTCAAACGGTCCCTACCGTTTTGTGTCCTAGTACTAGGAAGTCTGTCCTAAAGGATCCCCACTACGGCTTTTAAATGTCAACAGGAGAGTGGTTGTGACAAATACCCACAGTAATGTGCGGTGTGTATGAGAGTATCAGAGCTTCACAGCAATAAAACCCACAGTAATGTGCGGCGTGTATGAGTGTATCACAGAACACAAAGCAATAAAATTCTCATCAGTGTGCAGTGTGTATGAGCTGGCTGGGTGGAGTAGAGGTATTGTCACTGCTCTGCATGTGGAGTCATGGGTTCGATCCCAGTGAGCACCCTCTCCAATAAGTGTCCTTGGCAAGACACCCAACGGTACATACTCGCCACCCAGGACATACTTGAAAACGAGAGAAATCTCAATGTATCCTTCCTGGTAAAATCCTTTCTCAAAAAATATCACAAAGCTCCACAGCAATAAAACTCACAGCAACGTGCAGTGTGTATGAGCGGATCACAGAATCTACAGCAATAAAACCCACAGTAATGTGCAGCATATGAATGTATCACAGAATCCACAGCAATAAAACCAACAGTAATGTGTGTATAAATCTTTTAAATATACTGATTATTAAAATATTTTAATATATAAAAGTTGCCCCCTCTCCTGCTTTCCTTCCTTTTTTTGCATGGAGGGGGTTGAATATGAATCATTAGTGGTCCAGTGGCACAGAAGGGGGGGTTGAGGAGGGGGAACCCGGCTGGCAGCATCCCATGGATAGCCACTGGGACCCTTTACACCCGCAGAGCACGTCCCACACTAACTGACACGAGTGCCGGTGTTCGCTGATGACCTGTCACCTGACTGTCTGCGCAAAGCGAGAAGCAGAGGCTGCCGCCAGGCCTGTGGGTATAAAGGGTCCCGGCGGTTATCCATGGGATGCGGCCAGATGGCACCCAGAGTGTGCTGCGGCCTGGAATTAGGGGGTACCCATGCACACCCGGCATACCCCGTGCGCCCGCCTATGGGGCCGATAGCTTTTTATAAATCTTGCAGAGTAGTGCCATTACAATTACATGCTCATATTTTTATGTTTGAATACATGTAAATCAATACCTTGTTTTCATATGTAGATGCCATTGAATCAGATTTAGAGTCTTTCATATCTAAATGCATATCATGCAATGCGTGGGCCATGATATAGACTTCATAGTAATATCTGATGTTGTCATACTCATACAAAACAGCGATGTCTTTCATTGTTTCATTTCCAGTGCAAGCTTGTGAAATCGTACCAAACAAATGCTTAAACTCCTGAAACCTTCCACGTCTTTCTATAAAACAGTTAAATCTGAAAAACCAAATATCCTCAAGGAATGGGTCATTTATTCGGTTAGTTACATTAATATCATTAAAAATCTCATTAATTCTAGGAATTACATATGACTCTGATACGAAACGGAAACTGCCATTAAATGGTGTGGCCATGGCTATAGATTTAGATCCCACTATTGTCCATGATGCTGCCTCGATAATTGTGATATTTTCTAAGGTTTTTACAGATTTTTCGAAAAAAAACATACAGAGATAAGAGCAGGTCCCAGTCGTTATGAGAACCTGAGAGGTCGCTCTCGAGATAACGGCCAAATCCTTCTCATAACTTTCCGGTTCTTCTGATATTTTTAGAATATACTCGATGCCGATCCCGTGACCGGTGATCACACGGCTCAGCTCCTGGACATCCCTCTCTCCACTTTCATTATCTGATGTGATGATTCCAACCCAATTCCAGTCAAAATATTTCAGCAGTTTTACGACAGCTACATATATTACATGATTATCTGGAACCATCCAGAATAAATGTGGGAAAACGTCTCTGTCATTGAGAAGGGAGCTGGTTGAACCAGATGTGATCTAGAAAGACAACAACAACAGGTTTTATACAATAGCGCAAGTATTGCAGAATATATATATATATACAATATCCCACAGAAATGAGTACACCCTCACATTTTGTAAATGTATTTTGTATTTTATTATATCTTTTCATGTGACACCACTGAAGAAATGACACTTTGCTACAATGTAAAGTAATGAGTTTACAGCTTGTTTTGAAGTACGGTCAGCGGTCTCTATGTCTCATTCATGTTTCTTTTGATTTTCTGCATCAATTACTATGTTTGCCCACTAAGTTTAACTAAATTTGAATGAATCATTACGAATATTTAGGGCTTATCATTAATGAATTATTCATTCTACAGGCAGGATTTGAGTTGTCACTTTTATGTGGTGATTTCAATTTATTTTATTTTATGTGTGTTATGTGTATAAGACACAATATTGTGGTCATGTTTAATTTCCCCCCCATTGTTTTTAACATGTTGATACAAATGAAAGGGTCAATCACGCGGCTTTGGCGCCACCCTCCAGTCATGTGGCGATGCGTGTGACGCACACGTCACACACAGAGACGGGTGCAGTTGGAAGAAGGCGTTGAGACAAGACAGTGGAGCGGTGAGTATGGTGCTGTTACACCAGCCACGGGGGTCCAGCCAAGACCCCAGGGCCCAGCCCCCAGAACAGACCCAGGGCCCAGCCCCCAGACCAGGCCCGACCCAGGGACCAGACCCAGGGCCCAGCCCCCAGACCCAGGGACCAGACCAGACCCAGGGCACAGGCCAGACCCAGGGCCCAGACCAGGAGACCAGACCCAGGGTCCAGACCAGGAGACCAGACCCAGGGCCCAGAAGGGACCCATGGACAAGACCAGACAAGACCCAGAGACCAGACCCAGACCAGACCCAGCGACCAGCCCCTGCCAGACCAGACCCAGGGCCCAGCCCCCCAGATCAGACTCAGGGACCAGACCCAGGAACCAGACCCAGGGCCCAGCTCGGACCCAAAGGCCAGGGCCCACACAGAGATTGTATTCACTTTTCACTCCCAGGCCAGGCCTAGCTGTGGGTCAGACTCAGCACATTATCCAGCAGGTGAGGTCAGACAGGGCCACCGCCATGCAAATCACACCAACTTAATTTGCGTTTTGCAGTCTTCCACAAATGGATGCTCTTGGCCTGGCTGGGTCTCACTCTGTCAGGTCAGATGTGTCCTGGCTCCTGGACTGGGCAGGGCTGGCTGCTGGCTTCCGCTGTGCTCCCTCCTCCATGCAGTGGATGCTGATCCACACACAGGCACTTACTGGCATCCACACGCTGAGGCTTCAGACGTCACTGAGTGCCAACCGCTCCCTCCTCTTCAGCATGTGCACGGCACGCTTAGCAAGCATCAAGTGGAAAAGGCTGCAGAGGCATCACATGGGGGGGCGGCTCGGTGCTAATGCTACTGCGTGGCCGCGGCCTGCAAGTGAAAAAACAATGGGAGGCTCAAGTCGGGATGGTCCACACTCACTGAGGTGCATTTGCCCCCGGGCCTAGTCGGCTCCTGATAATGAGTGTACAGCTTGTATAACAGTGTAAATTTACTGTCCCCTCAAGATAACTCAACACAAGGCCATTAGTCTCTAAACCGCTGCCAACAAAAGTGAGTACACCCCTAAGTGAAAATGACCAAATTGGGCCCAAAATGTCAATATTTTGTGTGGCCACCATTATTTTCCTGCACTGCCTTAATCTTTTTGGGCATGGAGTTCACCAGAGCTTCACAGGTTGCCATTGGAGTCCTCTTACACTCCTCCATGACGACATCACAGAGCTGGTGGATGTTAGAGACCTTGCGCTCCTCCACCTCCCTTTTGAGGATGCCCTACAGATGCTCAATAGAGTTTAGTTCTGGACACATGTCTGGCCATCACCTTTACCTTCAGATTCTTTAGCATGGCAGTGGTCATCTTGGAGGCGTGTTTGGGGTCGTTATCATGTTGGAATACTGCCCTGCAGCCCAGTCTCCGAAGGGAGAGGATCATGCTCTGCTTCAGTATGTCCCAGTACATGTTGGCATTCATGGTTCCCTCAATGAATTGTAGCTCCCCAGTGCCGGCATTACTCATGCAGCCCCAGACCATGAAACTTCCACCACCATGCTTGAATGTAGGCAAGACACATTTGATTTGTACCCCTCACCTGGTTGTCGCCACACACACTTGACACCATCTGAACCAAATATGTTTATGATGGTCTCATTAGATCAAGAGCAGGAGGGGTATCAGGCAATGATCCATGGAAGGCAGGTCTGCACTAGCTAAGCTAGGAACTTCAATGAGGAAGCTTAGAGTAAGGGGCGTAGCTTCCTCATATACAGGGTTGCTTAGGGAGGATCAAGGGCAGGTGAGGTTCCAGGATCATCATGCAAATTAAAGTCCAGGAAGGCATATGGAGAAAAGGTCCTGGAACCTGCATATCAATGCAAAACAGGGCAAAAGGAGAACAAAAGAGGGCGCCAGAGGGTCTGGTGGTTAGGACCGTGACACTGCGACTCCGAAAGCCTTCTGAGAGAGCTACACAGTGAAAGGTATGTGAAAAAGTTGCTTTAACTATTTTGTTCATTTGAGGTGGCTGAGGTTAGCTCACCATTTGTTAGAGAGGGAATCTAACTGTTTAGTAAGAGCCTGAGTGGCAAGGGTATATTTTCTCTTTTCCTTTCTGTTTTATTGCAACCCTAAATACTGTCTGCTGGACAGACTTCAAAGGACTTTTACTGCCTGGACTACTTTTTTCCCAGCAAAGGTAACCTCCGTTTGAGCTATACCCCCACAATAATATATATATATATAATATATATATATATTATATATATATATATATATTCGATTGGCCGCGTCAGTCCAGATGCTAAAATCACAAGTATAGCAGTACGTAGTGATACCTTTTTTATTGGACTAATGTTTCAGTTAAAAGACCAAGGTATTTTAAATGTAACGTTAGTCCAATAAAAAAGGTATCACTACGTACTGCTATACTTGTGATTTTTATATATACATATATATGAGAGTCCAAGGGGGAGAAAGTACTCCGTCCGAATTGCAATGCTGCCCTGGTACTACCAAAAATATTATAAATACATTACCAAAGGGATGGAAGCACTCTGGGTCTTAGATTCCTTCAATAAACTTTTTTATTTTTATCTAACTGTTAAGTTAGAGCCTGAGCGGCAAGGGTATATTTTCTGTTTTCCTTTCTGTTTTATTGCAACCATTTAAATAAATACTGTCTGCTGGACAGACTTCAAAGGACTTACTGCCTGGACTACCTTTATCCCAGCAAAGGTAACCTCCGTTTGAGCTATACCCCCACATATGGTGTGAGATTGCAGGCACTTTCCCTGTGCAAGTTGCATGATGGAGGATGTGGTAAAAGCTTTGCTTTTTCTAGCCACTGCGGTCCAGCAGGAGACAAATATCCAGTTTGCAGAGGCTCAGCGGCAGATGCTGTAGGCCCAGCGAGCTGACCGAGATGCACAGTGAGTGGATCGAGAGGTACTCAAGGAGGTGGTTCAATGCCTCCTGCAATTAAAGACTAACTCTGTGGCTTGAATACCTGGGAAACAAAAGGTGAAGCGTGCCAGCCATTACCTGCAAAAGATGACAGCTCCCGACAATGTGGAAGCTACTTTCGAGAGTATTGCTACACGAGAAGGTTGGCAGAGATGTGAGTGGGCAGGGCTGGTTGCACCATTCCTAACAGGTGAACCCCAAAAAGCCTACTATGACTTGGAACCTGAGACTGCTCAGGATTATGATGGTACTATACACTGAGGAAGGGGCTGTGTCCCCGAAACGTTTGTTTTGTGTTTTCTTTTTGTTTATTTAAAATAAATGTGGTAGCACCAGTGCACCATTCCTTGCAGCGCTGGAGGTATCTTTTTTCCATACTTGCTTAAGATTCATTACCCTCTTGGTTGGATGTACAAGAGTGAATTGCCTCTCCAGCAGCAGCTGAGTATATTTTCATAAATTTTCTTAAAGAACTTTCTTTTGGGTATTGTGGATACCCAACCCCATACATAATTTTTGTGTTCCTGTATGGATTTTTTTTGCAGGATTATGATGAATTTAAGGCTGAAATCCTGGTAAGACTAGGTGTTACCATTGCTGTTCCTGCCCAGCAGATGTATCAGTGATATCATAAAGCTGAAAAGCCCCCAAGTTCCCAAATGTTTGATCTTATACACCTTACCAGGAAATGGCTCCAACCTGAGACATTTTCGCCGCCGGAGATAGTGGGCCGCGTGGTGATGGACTGTTACTTGCGGGCTCTCCCTATCTCCCTAAGGAAATGGGTCAGCCATGGAGACCCCAAAACTGCTACCCAGATTGTGGACATGGTTGAGCTATGTATCCCCGTGCTTGAGCGTCATGTCTCACCCAGAGGACACCTGCCCAGATGACCTGATAAGCCTGTTCCAGGGGTTAAGGGCATGGGAGAGACTTATAAGACACTTGCAAAAGGTGAAGAGACTACAGGCTCTGGACCTAAAGACTGGCTGGGTAGGTCAGGAAGGACCATGAGGCCATATTCAGGACTGGGTACAGATCCCTTATAAATGTTTTCATTGCCATGGGTCATACAATGGGTAGACACCTGGGTGTAGAGAAAACCAAGGAGAGAGTAAGCCAGAGGTTCTTTTGGCCAGGTTTACATGCAGATGTAAAGGAATACTGTGAGTCATACCCAGAGTGTCAGTATTCGGCACCCTCATCCCATTTCCACAGTCCGCTGGTATTTTTGCCAATTATCAAGGTACCCTTTGAGAGAATTGGCATGGATCTGGTAGGTTCAGTGGTTAAGTCTGCACGGGGGCACCAGTATATACTAGTAATACTGGATTATGCTACACGGTATCCTGAAGCCATTGCCTTACATAATACCTCAGCTAAAACTATTGCCAAGGAGCTTATTCAGATATTTAGTCGCGTGGGTATTGCAAAGGAAATCTTAACAGATCAGGGCACGCCTTTTATGTCTAGAGTAACTCGGGAGTTGTGTAGACTGTTTAAAATCTCACACTTGCGCATGTCTGTCTACCACCCCCAAACTGATGTACTAGTGGAGAGATTTAATAAGACGCTTAAGAGCATGTTACAAAAAGGTAGTCAACAAAGATGGGAAGAATTGGGATTTCTTATTGCCGTATCTCATGTTTGCTATTCGGGAGGTACCTCAGGCATCCACAGAATACTCCCCTTTTGAAATCTTGTATGGCAGGCATCCCCGAGGCCTTCTAGATATTGCCAAAGAAACATGGGAGGGTGAGACAACCCCCTATAGGAGTGTCATCAAGCATATCTCAATGATGCAGGACAGAATTGCAGCTGTCATGCCCCTGGTGCGGGAACATATGGAGCAAGCCAAGGAAGCACACAGGAGTGTTTATAATTAGGGATGAGCCGAACACTCCCTGAATTCAGTTCGGAGCCAAACCGGAACTTTCCAAATGTTCGTATCCGAACCCGAACTAGGCTAGGATAGAATGGTTAGCTCAAGGTAGGGAGGACAATAATTGAGCAATGACTTACCCAGCAAGCCTCTCTTTTATGGGCCTCTGATTGGTGTGGGATTGATCTCAGGTGCTCTCTGAGTATATCTCTGTAACCCCGGCACTCGTCTGATGACATCATCGAAATGCTGATCTTTACACACTGTAATGCCCCATGGCAGCAACCATCCTGACACCCCCCTGGTGGTACATTTCCTGCCCTGCAACCTGCATCCAGCTGTCATGTTCCATCCTTGGAACCCCTGAACCTGCATTTAGCATTCATTTTCTGCAACCAGCTTTCATATCACAACATACATTCTGGAACTCTCCTAGTGGCTTGCTTCAAGAACTGCTCTTTCTGATCCAGCACTGGTTCAAGTATACAAGTAGTTAAAATACCAAGCACGTCACACCACACACAAAATAAAAGCGCCACCCCCCAGCCAGCACTTTGCTGAATCATTACAGCTCTTGTGTGCTTCCAGTGAAGTACTGTTTATTTCTCTGCTCTGCAAAACCTGATTGTGCTAGTTCATTTTGTTTTCCTGGTTCCTGCATTTATTTCCACGCTTCCCATCAATTTACTAAATCCAACCTGGTCAGTTTCCTTTATTTTCACCATCCTCCACCCCTACCAACCTGCTTCTTTGTGCTAACTGCATATTGGGTTCATCTTCCCCATATCCCGGTGCCACCCCGGTACCTGGGCCTTACAGAATGATTCAGCCCAAATTAAATGAACCCGCGGTCCTGCACTTTGTGGTGGAGTTGTTTAAAAGGACTTACCAGGACCTGTTTAACCAACTGATGGACTTTGTATTAAAACTGCTGCAAGGTATTAGGGGCACCTCACCTAAAGAGCATGTACCTCCGACGAGCAGACACAGAGGCCCCCTGTCTCCCGAGGAACGGGCCAGGAGACAGACCACCGATCTGTGCCTCTATTGTGGGGACCCCACCCATTGGCTCGTGGACTTCCCACTAAGACCCCTGAAATCTACTGTGGTTTCTAAGCCTGCTACTACCTCCAAGCAGGCTCCAGTGCTTAAAACTCTGCGGCAACCACGAGCTCCCAGGGCTACTGCTGTCTCCAAGCAAGTCCCTGATGTGGAGTCAGCTTCAAAGAGACCTGCAGCGCCTATGGCTAGGGTCAGACGAAAGCATTTTTCCTCGCAAACGTGAAAAAGTGCGTCCGAACGCATTGACGTATTTTTTCACGGAATGCGCAAAAACGGACAGACGACGCGCATTTTCGGGCGTGATTTTGTACGGATCGTCAATAAAACTCTTTATGTGTCTGGACGTTAGACATGTGCATTCGTTTTAGTACTAAAACGATTTAGTCCGAATTTTGGGATAATTTAGTTTTCGTATGACTCAAGAGAAACGAAACTGCTCAGTTCAAAAAACGAAAGAAACTAAAATAAAATGCACTACATTTTAGAGTCAGTCCTTTTTGTGATATTACATTGATGAGTGAAGGAGACCAGCAATGAAGAGCGCAACATCCGAAGTTCTGCACCATTCACATGCCAATGCAGTAGGATGTTCTATACAGAGAGGGGCATTAATTAATGCAGGAGGATGTTCTATATATTATTCAGAGAGGGGTATTAATGTAGGAGGATGTTCTATACAGAGAGGGACATTAATTAATTCAGAAAGATATTCTATATATTATACAGAGAGGGGTATTAATTAATGCAGGTGGATGTTGTATACATTATACAGAGAGGGGTATTAATTAATGCAGGAAGATGTTCTAAACATTATACAGAGAGAGGAGCCTTTTTTAAGCCCTTTAAATCCAGTGGCTGTGAGCGCTGAGATCGGCTGCTTGTTACATTATCTCTCAGTACAATGTATCAGGCTCAGCTGTTACAGTAACTGACTGTAACAGCACTCAGAGTTTCAGTAAAACAAGGAAATAATATTGTTATAACCTATTATATATAAAAATATTATTTACTAGTTTTACTGAAACTCTGAGTGCTGTGATGAGCAGCAGTCAGTTACTGTAACAGCTTTGCCTGACACGGGGCAGTATTACAATGTTGGTGCTAACTTAACCATAGGCTTTAATGGCTCTGATAAGTTTACAACAGCTCTGGTTAAGTTAGCACCAACTATGTAATATGGCCCACATTGTGCTGAGAGTGAGAGATACTGTAACAAGCAGCGATCTCAGCCCTCTGAGGAACCACTACAATAGTAATTGTATCCACTGGTTTTCGGATTAATGAAATTAGTTTTCATACTAAAGAACTGAAAACGAATTTCTTTAGCAACTAAATAAATTGCATTTTAGGACTAATCCATTAGTTCAAAACGAAATTTTGTGCTGTGCACATGTCTACTGGACGTTATGTAGGCTGGACATTAGCAGCGTCTGACATCTCCTAATCACGCAAACACGCCGCTATGCCGCAGCTGCGCACTCAGTACGTCAGTACTAGCGGTTCAGCGTTCTCAAAAAAATGCGTTCAAATTCCACTTGTGTTGCATGGCCGGACTTTTGTGCGGCCGTACATCGTATATTGGCCGTCATTGCCCGTCATCTGCTGCTAGTGCGGCCGTAATTATGTGTGCCAGAACGCACGTTAAAAGTGCGCTGGTCTGACCCCAGCCTAAGCCAGTACCCTTGCCCAAACTGGCCCCTAGGGGGTCTGCTGCATGAGAGGGTGCACCCAGAAAACCACCTGTACCCAAGAGGTCCCCAAAACCTCCACCTCCCCCTAAAACCTGTACCCAGGAAGCCACCCGCATCCAGGAGACCTCCTCTACCCAGACCTACTCCTAGGAGAGCTGTGCCCAGAACCGCGGCGCCGCCGACATCCAGTTCTGAAGAGGAGTCTGACATTCCCATGGATGTAGAGGCCTCCATACCCTTGCCCAGGAAGCCTGAATCTGTCCATCCTATGGATGTGGAAGCTGCTTCGGTGGAACCAGAGCCGATGGAGATTCTGTGCACACAGGTTCCAAACGTGACAACTCCCATCACTCCTGACCAGCAAGATCCTCTGTCCCCAGATTGTGTTTATGCCTCAAACGGAACGGTGGTCCGTAAGGAAGATCTAGAAAGGTTTGAGGAAGCATTATGGTTCAGGGAAGCTGCGAGTCAACCTACTGAACATCACTCACAGCCAACAAGATCCAACCATCTGTGGGTTTGAAAGTTCTAGTTATGACCCTCTTTATGATGTTGTTCCATTTGGCTGTAAACCCTCTGAGGAGTCAGATCAAGAGAACACCGTTTTTGCTGAAGGACCCCCGAGTCAACATGCGGGGTCTGACACCACTATGAAGGCATGGCGAGGCATATGTTCCTCTTACAGCGAGGACTCTGTATCAGAAGGAGAAGGTGGCAAAGAGGATGAGGAAGAAGAGGACCTTACATCCCGTCTGAAACTCTTTTCGTCCTTTAGTGATGACAGTGAACCTTGGGGACAAGAGAAGATGCCCATCCTTACCCATGACCCTGTTATTGACTACTCCTTGGATACCAACTGCAACAAGAAGTCCAGGTCAAAGGCCAGAAGAGGTCAGCGGAGAAGCCGCTGCCAAACCAGTGTTACTAGACCCAAGGTTGGAAAGGCCCAGGATAGTCTACTTACGACTCCTGCCCGATGCCCTCTGCCTATGTGGGCACGGTATTCTCCGGTAACGCTGCCTCTTACCTGTACCACTCTGTTTCAAAGAGTTTACGCAGGCATGGCATTCCTGCTCATTCAGACCCGTCACCCAAAGTACCAGGCTGTTATACAGTTCAGGGGACTTTTGTCATTCCTGTCCAGGACCCTGTATCAGGGGAGTGGACACTGCAGCCTGTACACTGATGCCCAGCTCCTGCCCAGCTGCTGCCAATCTTTATCGCATGGAGTGCGATCGTTAGGAGGGGGGTAGTGTCATGCCCCATGGCAGCAACCATCCTGACACCCCCCTGGTGGTACATTTCCTGCCCTGCAACCTGCATCCAGCTGTCATGTTCCATCCTTGGAACCCCTGAACCTGCATTTAGCATTCATTGTCTGCAACCAGCTTTCATATCACAACAGACATTCTGGAACTCCCCTAGTGGCTTGCTTCAAGAACTGCTCTTTCTGATCCAGCACTGGTTCAAGTATACAAGTAGTTAAAACACCAAGCACGTCACACCACACACAAAATAAAGGCGCCAAGCCCCAGCCAGCACATTGCTGAATCATTACAGCTCTTGTGTGCTTCCAGTGAAGTACTGTTTATTTCTCTGCTCTGCAAAACCTGATTGTGCTAGTTCATTTTGTTTTCCTGGTTCCTGCATTTATTTCCACGCTTCCCATCAACTTACAGAATCCAACCTGGTCAGTTTCCTTTATTTTCACCATCCTCCACCCCTACCAACCTGCTTCTTTGTGCTAACTGCATATTGGGTTCATCTTCCCCATATCCTGGTGCCACCCCGGTACCTGGGCCTGACACACACAAACGAGACACTCAGGTGGCCAGTTTAAGGTAAGGAGATATTTCTGAATAGTGTTGATAATGGAGGCAGTGTGGTAGGTTCGTGACAGTCCTACTCTGAGCAGTCTGATTAAACACACTTCTATCTAGCAGTCAGCAGCCTGGGACTTTACCTGTGGCTTAACTGGCTAATTAGAAAAAAGTGTGTGAGCGGGTATAGGCCAAGCAGTAGTCGGGGTCCTATATAGGGATGACCCGAACACTCCAAGTTCGGTTCGAAGCCGAACTTTCCAAATGTTCGGATCCGAACCCGAACTCGAACCCTATACAAGTCAATGGGGCTGAAAATTCGGTTTTTAGAGTGCCCTCCAAGAGGGCATATATGCTAGATATTTGCCATAAAAGGTGTATGGGGGTCCGGGTAGTGCCCTGGGGGACAGGAAACAAGGACAAAAAGTAAAAAAAAAAAACATTTTAAAAAAGGGACAGTGAGTTTTCCATGAAATAAGGGTTAAAAATAAAAACGAAAAATTCCTTCAACTATCGTGCCTAGGAAGTCCCCATAACCTGCCTGTGAAGTGGCGGATTTCTAGGATGTATAGAAATGTGTAAAAACCAAAAAATGACATTTCAAATGACGGTAAATGCTGTTCCTTTTAATCTATCCATAAACAACTGCTTGGGGCGGCAGTCTGTATGAAAAGAGTAGACATTTTCGGACACGCAGAAAAAGTTTACTGATTTTTTGGCGGTGAGAAGCAGGAGAATGACTGGAGAATGGAAAATTCTAGACCAAATAGCCGATTTGGAAAGTGAGAAAAATGCGAGAATTTTTCTGGTTTGGCTATTTTTGACCTAGAATTTTCTCTTCAGTCATTCTCCTGAGTTTCACCTTTCTCTGAATAACCCTGTCAGGGTTATTCAGAGAGCGGTGAAGAGCAGGAGAATGACTGGAGAATGGAAAATTCTAGGTCAAAATAGCCAAACCAGAAAAATTCTCCCATTTAGGCTAGGGTCAGACTAGCGTATTTTTAACGTGCGTTTAGGCGCACTTAATCACGGCCGCACTAGCAGCAAATGATGGCCAATATACGAAGTACGGTCGCACGAAAGTCCGGCTGCGCAACGCAAGTGGAAAATGAAAGCATTTTTTCGAGAACGCAGAACCGCTAGTACGGACGTACAGAGTGCGCTGTGTCCACTAGCGGTGTGTGTGCGTGATTTGGAGACGTCAGACCCTGCTAATGTCCAGCCAACATAACGTCCAGACACCCAAAGTTTCCTGGTTTGGATCCGTAAAAAATCACGCACAAAAATGTGCATCATATGACCGTTTTCGCGCATTCCGTGAAAAAATACGGCAATGCATTCGGACGCACTTTTTGACGGTCGCTGCGAAAAATGCATTAGTCTGACCCTAGCCTTATCTCACTTTCCAAATCGGCTATTTGGTCCAGATTGTTCTCTTTTCCTGCCATTCTCCTGGTTTTCACCTTTCTCTGAACAACCCTGAGAGAGAGGTGAAAGCCAGGAGAACTGGCAGGAGAAGAGAACAATCTAGACCAAATAGCCAATTTGGAAAGTGCGTTAAATGGGAGAATTTTTCTGGTTTGGCTACTTTGACCTAGAATTTTCACTTCTCCCAGTTATTCTCCTGCTTTTCACCGCTCTCTGAATAACCCTGTGAATGTTTAATCCCGAGGTGAAAAATAACATTGCTTTAAATGTTATTTTGAATGCAGCATATTAGGAAGTTTTAGGAGGGAAATTAATTCTCAAATCTCAATCAAAAGACACCATCCTACCCCCTCAGTACCTCAGTATAGTGTGCAATGTATCAAATTGATTACCAGACTAAAAACACCTGGTGTTATGCCCGTTTGTGAACAGAGGTCATTTAGAGTTGAGAATCTTTCCACGTATACATTAGTTTTTATTTCAATATCTAATAAACTGTTGCTTATAATATTCTGCAGTAAAGAGTCTCTTTATTTCTAGATTTTTTTGTATTTTTTTTTTAAAATATTTTCTATACTTTTTTCAAAATTTCTTTTTTTTCAAACTCGAACCAAACACACCCAAAAAGTTCGAACTTTTGAACTGCCAAAGTTCGGGCCGAACCGTCCGAACCCGAACAGCTCATCCCTATTTATAATCAGGGCGCTAGAGTCCTAGTGCTAGTCCTGACCGTTGAGAGTTAATTCCTGCCAAAGTGACAAGGCCCCTATGAAATAATTGAAAAAAATAGGCAAGGTAAACTATAAAGTTCACCAGCCAGGGAGAAGGAAACCCGAGCAATTTTACCACTTTAACCTCTTAAAGCCAGGAAGGGACAGAGAAGCTCTGGTAATCATCCCAACCCCTCCAAACGACACAGGCCCCTCCACACCTGAGGTCCCAATAGCTGAAGCCTTATCAGTGGCTCAACAGAATGAGGTAAAAGAGTTTGAGAAAAAATACAGACCTTTTCTCTTAAATGCCGGGATTGACTACAGTCATTCAGCATGACATCATTACTGAACCTGGTGTTCATATAAATTTAAAGCCATATAGAATACCCGATGCTAGATGAAAAGCTGTCTCGGCAGAAATAAAAAAAATGTTAGGATTGGGGGTGATCGAAGAGTCCCATAGTGATTGGTCAAATCCGATTGTGCTGTTCCCAAGCCCGATGGAAGCATAAGATTTTGTAATGATTTTAGAAAGTTGAATAGTGTGTCCAAATTTGATGCTTACCCGATGCCTCAGGTGGATGAGCTCATTGACAGACTGGGAACGGCCCGATACATAACCACTTTAGATCTGACTAAAGGATACAGGCAGATACCCCTGACTGACAGAGCAAAATAAAAGACCGCATTCTCTACCCCGAGGGGTCTTTCCAGTATAAGAGGATGCCGTTTGGTTTGCATGGTGCCCCTGTTTTATTAAAAAGAATGACGGATAGACTACCGAGAGCTCATCAACAGTACGCAGTGGCCTATTTGGACGATGTAGTGATACACAGCCCAGACTGGCAGACTCTTTTGTTAAGAGTGCAAGCAGTAGTCGACTCTCTAAGGGAGGCGGGACTCACAGCCAACCCAAAGAAATGTGCCATGGGGTTGGAGGAGGCAAAATACCTGGTGTATACCATTGGTCGGGGTCTGGTTAAGCCTCAAATCAATAAGGTGGAGGTGATTCAAAAGTGGCCCCAACGTATAAATAAAAAGCAAGTGAGGGCATTTCTTGGGATCACGGACTGTTATCGGCGCTTCATCCCCAATTTTGCCACCATTGCGGCTCCAATGACTGATTTGACGAAGGGTAAAGGGCCAGTCATGATTACGTGAAATTCTGAGGCAAAAGAGGCATTTCAGAGTTTGAAACAAGCTTTGTGTGCTCAACCGGTGCTTGTGACCCCAGATTTCATGAAGGACTTTGTAGTACAGACAGATGCCTCTGTGGGTCTGGGAGCTGTACTGTCCCAAATCAGAGGTGGGGAGGAGCACTCTGGTCTATCTCAGCAGGAAACTTAATAAACATGAGAGAAATTATGCCGTTGTTGAGAAGGAATGTTTGGCTATCATATGTGCCCTGGACGCCCTCAAGTATTACCTAGGCTAATTCACCTCACCCGCCGCTCTGTCTCTGCCGCTCCCCTCTGTGAGTCCCTTCACTGGCTCCCCATCCACTGCAGAATTAAGTTCAAAATCCTTACCCTTACCTACAAAACCCTCATTAACTCAGCTCCCCACTACCTGTCCTCACTAATCACCAAATACACCCCAGCCCGCTCCCTAAGGTCAAACAGCGACCTGCGCCTAGCGTCTCCCTGCATTACCTCTTCCCATGATCGACTGCAGGATTTCTCACGATCAGCCCCCACTCTCTGGAACGCTCTCCCTCGTACTGTCAGACTTTCCCCTAACTTCTCTTCCTTCAAACGCTCCCTTAAAACGTTCCTATTTAGGGAAGCCTACCACCCAACTCACTGACGCAACCATCAATCACTCTCACCTTGCTGTCCTCTCCTCCCTGTTTCCAACCCCAACCCTCCCAGATTGTGAGTTCCCACAGGAATAGGGCCCTCATCTCCTACTGTACTGTTTGTCAAATGTTGTTCAATGTATTGTAACCCTGTCTATACTGTGCCTATTGTACAGCGCTGCGGAATATGCTGGCGCTTTATAAATAAAGAATAATAATAATAATTATCTGTTGGGTAGACAGTTTAGACTGGTCACTGACTATAGCCCTCTTAAGTGGATGTGTGAAAATAAAGAAAGGATTGGGCGAGTTACGAGGTGGTTTTTGGCTTTACAAGCTCTTAAGTTTACAGTGGAGCACAGAGCAGGGAAGCTTCAAACCAAAGCAGATGCCCTCTCACGTGTCCATTGCCTCTCCATTGCAGTTGCTCAACCGCGGGGGCTTAAGCAGAGGGGGGATATGTGACATAAGGGAAGGTCATCGAGGGGCGATATATTTCCCCTCAGCTATTGTCCTATGTACAGGACTATTGGAATCCAGACCGGGTTTTCGCGCTAACTTTGGGTTTGGAAAAATCTGGGTTTTGTGTCTCTCCCCTGTCTAGTTAATTGCATAATTGTTTCTTATCCAGGGGAGATAAAAAGGGAAGCCTGAAACAGGAAGTTGCTCTGGCCTGGGACTCAGAAAGCCTTCTGAGAGAGCTACAAGGTGAAAGGTGTGTGTGAAAGGTTGCTTAAACTATTTTGTTGATTTGAGGTGGCTGAGGTTAGCTCACCATATGTTAGAGAGGGTATCTAACTGTTTAGTAAGAGCCTGAGTGGCAAGGGTTTATTTTCTGTTTTCCTTTCTGTTTTATTGCAACCCTAAATACTGTCTGCTGGACAGACTTCAAAGGACTTTTACTGCCTGGACTACTTTTTTCCCAGCAAAGGTAACCTCTGCTTGAGCTATACCCCCACAATATATATATATTCGATAGGCCGCGTTAGTCCAGATGCCAAAATCAGGAGTATAGCAGTACGTAGTGATACCTTTTTTATTGGCCTAATGTTACATTTAAAAGACCAAGGTCTTTTAAATGTAACGTTAGTCCAATAAAAAAGGTATCATTACGTACTGCTATACTCGTGATTTTTATATATATTTATGAGTCCAAGGGGGAGAAAGCACTCCGTCTCAATTGCAATACTGCCCAGGTGCTACCAAAAATATTATAACTACATTACCAGAGGGATGGAAGCACTCTGGGTCTTGGATAAAAAAAAATTATTGAAAAGGTCCCTTATGTGAATTTTCAATAAACTTTTTTATTTTTATCTAAGACCCAGAGTGCTTCCATCCCTTTGGTAATGTGTGTGTGTATATGTATGTATATGTGATGGTGTGCATGGGTTGGGTAACAGGATTAGGGATGAGCTGTTCGTGAACTACGAACATTTCTGCTTGTTCGTCGCGTGTTTGCCCACAACGGACCACAATGCACTTTTCCACTGGCCTGAAGCTTGTAATTGGCTACAGCCAACCACAGGTCAGGTGCAAGACAGGTTCAACACTATGCCAATCACAGCTCAGAGTCCTGATTGGGCAATTTTGCCCAATCATGGGCTCACAGAGCTAAGTCCCACAGTACACTATATAAGGCTTCCACACACCGCTTCTGCACGCGTTTTGAGAGGAGATTTCATAGGAGATTGTTGTTGTGCTAGTGTGTGTTCTTACTGCCAGTCTGCCACTGGCACCTGGGGAAGGGGGTCTCATTTCTACCAAATATCTGGGAATTGTTGTAATCTTTGTGCTCAGTCCCAGCAACTATTTGGGGGCTCAGTAATTTCTGCAAAATATTTGGGCATTGAGGTGATCTATGTCTTGTTGTCACAGCCAGTGCCAAGCAGTATTTTGGGCGTCAGTAATTTCTACAAAATATTTGGGAATTGTTATAATCGGTGTATTCTCACTGGCTGCCACCCATCAGGGGGTCTCACTGATTTATAGGAGGTTTCTGAGATTTGTAATCTGTGTTGTCTCACTGATAGCAATCAGGGGGTCCCACATACTTCTAGCAGATTTATGCGAATTGTAATTTGTGTCTTCTCACTGCCACCCATCAGGGGGTCTCACTGAGTTATACCAGAGTTCTGTATATATTTAATCTATACATCACTCACCATGTCTGAAAGGACAGGCAGACGCTCCCAGACACAGATAAGAGGGCAAGCAGCCCCTGTGTCGGGAGGCTGTGCCTCTGGTCGTGGTAGACATGGTGCATCCTCTGCAGGGGCACGCTTGTCCTTTCTAACTGGTGCTGGCCGTCTTCTTAAGCAGCAGCAACATACAAAGAATTTGGATTGGCTAACCAGGCCATCCTCATCCTCCGAGTCCTCTGCCAGCCAGGCTTCTAGTGCTTTAAAGTCCACCTCAGCTGCCAAAGCAACTAATGCAGCTTCCATGTCCACAGCTACTCCTGCCGTAGCCTCGCTATCACACAAGGAGTCAGCTGAATTTTTTGACTACAATGACCGTGACATGCTGCTTGAGGATGCGCAGCAAGTACAGTGCTCTGATTCAATCTCTGAGGTTGAGGAAGGGAGTATAATCAACCTAGAGGAAGGGGGTGCCAGTGATGACACACAAATAACTAGCACTCATGTTGCCCCAGCAGCTGCAGCATACTGCCAAGTTTGCTCCAGTGACGAGGAGATAGGGGTGATGATGATGATGATGATGAGGTCACTGACTCCACCTGGGTGCCAGATTGAACAGAGGAATCAAATGAGGAGGAGGAGGCACAGCAAACACGAGGCACAACCTCTATGACCAACCATAGCACTAGCCAGTCCAAGGCATCAGATGTCAGAGCTGCTCAGGTGCAGAGCGCTGTTGTCTCAAAGCACACATCCAGGAACTCTGACTGGGAGTTCTTTAAGAAATGTGCAGCAGACCCCACCGTTGCTATTTGTAATCTATGTCAGATGAGGCTCAAGCGTGGGAAAGAAACCGGACGCTTGGGTACCACGTGCTTGAGGCGACATATGACCTCCTGCCACACATCCCGTTGGCGCAAAACTTTGCGCAGGTCCTCCTCCTCCTCCTCATCTGTCTCTACCCCACTGTATGTCCTGCCATGTCATTGCCTACAACCTCCACTGACAGGGATGATGCTACAGTAATGGATGTACCAGGTCCTTCCTCACAATGCGACATCATCACAGTAGCTGAAGATTTACGCCGTCAGATTACGTTGCCGCAGCTGCTGCAGCATAAGAAAAAAAAAATAGTCCCAAGCACAGCGTCTAAATGCCAGCTTAGCAAAATTACTCGCATTGCAGCTGCTGCCTTTCCAGCTGGTGGACTCTACTTCCTTCCGTGAATGTGCTGTACCACAGTGGCATGTTCCAAAACACCATTACTTTTCACGCAAGGCCATTACAGCACTATACCAGCACGTGGAAGACAATGTAATCGAGACATTGGGAAAGGCAGTCAGCAGCAAGGTGCATGTGACTATAGACACGTGGTCCAGCAAGCATGGACAGGGTCGTTACATTTCCTTCACAACACACTGGGTAACTCTGCAGCTGGGAGGGATCCAAGACGGGGCTCTGTGCTGGAGCTTGTTCATCCACCACGCCTCCAGAAAGCTGCTTGTATGAGATCATCCATCCATCCATCCCAACGAATGATCGTCTGTGATAAAGGCAGCAACCTTCTCTCTGCCCTACGCCTGGGTAAGTTGACGCATGTACCATGCCTAGCACACGTCCTAAATCTAGTGGTACAGCATTTCCTAACCAGGTACCCAGGGCTGCCAGAGCTTCTCAGCCAGGCCAGAAAAGTCTGCAGACAGTCATTCCCAGCAAGCATTCGCCTGGCAGAAATTCAAAGAGCATTCCACCTTCCCACAAACCGTCTGATCTGTGACATGCCCACCAGGTGGAACTCAACATTAGCAATGCTGCAGCGTCTGCACAAGCAGCAGAGGGCCATCAACGAGTACCTGTGTGAGTATGGCACAAGGACACGTTCAGGTCAACTTTTTTTTTTTTTCCCCCGCAGTGGCTGATGATTAAGGATGCATGCACTGTACTGTCACCATTTGAGGAGGCAACGAGGATGGTGAGCAGGGACAGTGCATGCATCAGTGACACAATTCCTTTAGTGTTCCTGTTGGAGCACACTCTGCGGGGAATTATAGATGTGGCTCTAGAGGCAGAGCAGCGGGAGGAAGAGGAGGCCTTCCCTAGCTCTGAAGGCCCCAGTCTTTCCGCAGACAGCATTCCAGCGGGTCCTCCTCAGATCAGACATGAGGATGAGGAGGAATATTTAAGTAGTGGTGTTGTGGACAAGAATATATATCTGCTTTCATAATATTCAAAGGGCTAGAAAAATGCTCTTTTAGGTTAAGTTTGCTACGCCTTTAAGAAGGAATTAATATAACTGTCTTTTCGGATAAAACCACAATGTATCTTGCGTAATTTCGCCATCTCTGCAGAAATAATGAACCACAAGCAGGAAGAAGGCCTCATGTTTTGTGTTTTGCATCCTGTTACAGAACATTACCAGACATCACAAGGTCACCCAGGATGCAGAGAACACTGCTGACTTTGCAGATGATGAAATGATACTTTGACCTTTGGAAATAGCTGATATTTGATTTTCATTTAATAAATAAACTGTCTGCAGTTTTATCCTGAAGTCAATCAAAATGTTAAGTTGACTCCCACCTGCTTACGTATAGACCTGCTATAAAATATATCAAACTAATAAACAGATTCAGAGGAATCATTGGCTTTGACCAGAGAAGCTACATAGACTTCTTCGTTGTCTGTGTGATTTCTTTATGCGCGCATGTATCTTACCTGATTTCTCCACCGAATTAGACCAGAGACTGGCATCCGAGGAAGGACTACATTGTCCACTTCAGTGGGGGCATTGAAGGTGGGGATTCCTCAAGGGAGGGTTTTGTGTGCCTAGAAACACAAGGGCTAGTGCGTGGCTGGGAGGAGGAAGTGCACGATTTGGCCATCCTTATTGATTAGGAAGACTCGGAAGCTAATGCCACCTCCAACCTATGCTGCATGGGCTCCCTTATAATGCAAAGCCTGCTAAAGGACCCCAGGATTCGTGCTATCAAGGAGAGGGATCATTACTGGTTGGCAACCCTTCTTGATCCACGATACAAGGGTAAAGTTGCAGAGCTCATCCTGCCCGCACAGAGGGAGCACAGGATGAAAAATCTTGAAGACGCTCTAAAGCGACACTTGTGTAACGCCTTTACAGGCACTGGTAGGTTACCAAGTGATGACACACGTGCTTCTGAGGCTGCGGATGATCAGCGGAATAGTGGTGAAGGCCAGGGCCGCTTAACTGATGCATTTTTTTAATTTTTTTTAGTCCATGATGCCCAGGGACGTCAAATGTAGGCACCCATTGCCACTGTCTTCCCCATATGGTGCAGGACTACCTAGGGGCAAGGGCAGACATGGATACCTTTCCCGCAGATAATCCACTGGCTTAGGCTAGGGTCAGACTGAGGCAGTGCGAATGCGCGTTCTGGCGCACTTAATCACGGCCGTGCTAGCAGCAGATGCCGGGCAATGACGGCCAATATACGAAGTACGGTCGCACAAAAGTCCGGCTGCGCAACGCAAGTGGAAAATGAACGCATTTTTTCGAGAACGTTAAACCACTAGTACTGACGTACAGAGTGCGCTGCGTCCGCTAGCGGCGTGTGTGCGTGATTGGGAGACGTCAGACGCTGCTAATGTCCGGCCAACATAACGTCCAGACCCAAGAAGTGTTTTATTGATGATCCTACAAAATCACGGATGAAACTGCGCATAGTATGACCGCTATCGCGTACTCCGTGAAAAAATACGTCCATTCTTCGAACGCACATTTTCACGGACAACATGAAAAATGCGTTAGTCTGACCCTAGCCTTACTGAGTGTTGAGATTGGATAACTGGCAAGAACTTAGCCAATTAGATATGCAGCTACTAGGTTTCCCTTCATCTAGCGTGCTTTCTGAAAGGACGTTCAGTGCAGCTGGAGGTTTTGTCAGAGACAAAAGAGTGCGTCTGTCCACCGACTCTGTAGACCGGCTGACATTTATAAAAATGAATCAGTCCTTGATCAGCAGTTATCAATCTCCTGATGCTGACATAACGGAATAGATCGGGGATGCTGTTTGCATTCACAAACCTCCAGCACTGAACTCTTCCACAATACCACAAAAGGGTTATGGTGTGAAGGCACTTGCTGCCAAGAAAGGCACAATATTTGGCTGCACTGACACCTGTGCTACATTTATATCATTTTCACTTTTTGAACCGCATGGTCCACCCCTGCGCTCTTCCACAATACTACAGAGGGGTTACTGTATGAATGCACTTGCAGGCCTGGCTCCAAAATTTTGAAAAAAGTATAGAAAATGCTTAAAAAAATACTAAAAAATCTCGAAATAAAGACTCTTTACTGCAGAATATTATAAGCAACGGTTTATTAGATATTGAAATAAAAACTAATGTATACGTGGAAAGATTCTCAACTCTAAATGACCTCTGTTCACAAACGGGCATAACACCAGGTGTTAGTCTGGTAATCAATTTGATACATTGTACACTATACTGAGGGTGGGGTGGTGTCTGCTTCTGATTGAGATTTGAGAATTAATTTCCCTAAAACATCCTAATATGCTGCATTTAACAGGTTTTTGAAAAAAATCTAAAGCAATGTTATTTTTCACCTCGGGATTAAACATTCACAGGGTTATTCAGAGCGGTGAAAAGCAGAAGAATAACTGGAAGTGAAAATTCTAGGTCAAAATAGCCAAACCAGAAAAATTCTCACATTTATCTCACTTTCCAAATCGGCTATTTGGTCTAGATTGTTCTCTTCTCCTGCCTTTCACCTCTCTCTCAGGGTTGTTCAGAGAAAGGAGAATGGCAGGAAAAGAGAACAATCTGGACCAAATAGCCGATTTGGAAAGTGAGATAAGGCTAGGGTCAGACGAACGCATTTTTCGCAGGGACCGTTAAAAAGTGTGTCCGAACTCATTGCCGTATTTTTTTCACGGAATGCGCGAAAACTGTCATATGATGCACATTTTTTTGCGTGATTTTTTTACAGATCCAAACCAGGAAACTTTGGGTGTCTGGACGTTATGTTGGCCGGACTTGAGCAGGGTCTGACGTCTCCAAATCATGCACACATGCCGCTAGTGGACGCAGCGCACTCTGTACGTCCGTACTAGCGGTTCTGCGTTCTCGAAAAAATGCGTTCATTTTCCACTTGCGTTGCGCAGCCGGACTTTCGTGCGACCGTACTTCGTATATTGGCTGTCATTTGCTGCTAAACGCACGTTAAAAATTCGCTAGTCTGACCCTAGCCTAAATGGGAGAATTTTTCTGGTTTGGCTATTTTGACCTAGAATTTTCCATTCTCCTGCTCTTCACCGCTCTCTGAATAACCCTGACTGGGTTATTCAGAGAAAGGTGAAACTCAGGAGAATGACTGGAGAATCGAAAATTCTAGGTCAAAATAGCCAAACCAGAAAAATTCTCTATTTGGTCTAGAAGTTTCCATTCTCCTGCTTTTCACAGCCAAAAAATCAGTAAACTTTTTCTGCGTGTCCGAAAATGTCTCCTCTTTTCATACAGACTGCCGCCCCAAGCAGTTGTTTATGGATAGATTAAAGGAAAAGCATTTACCGTCATTTGAAATGTCATTTTTTGGTTTTTACATATTTCTATACATCCTAGAAATCCGCCACTTCACGGGCAGGTTATGGGGACCTCCTAGGCATAATATTTGAAGGAATTTTTCGTTTTTATTTTTAACCCTTATTTCATGGAAAACTCACTGTCCCTTTTAAAAATGTTTTTTTTAAAACTTTTTGTCCTTGTTTACTGTCCCCCAGGGCTCTACCTGGACCTCCATACACCATTTATGGCAAATATCTAGCATATATGCCCTCTTGGATGGCACTCTAAAAACCAAATTTTCAGCCCCATTGCCTTGTATGGGGTTAGAGTTCAGGTTCGGGTTCGGATCGAACTCGGAGTGTTCGGCTCATCCCTATATAGGACCCAGACTACTGCATGGCCTATACCCTCTCACACACTTTTTGCTAAAGTCCCAGGCTGCTGACTGCTAGATAGTAGTGTGTTTAATCTGACTGCTCAGAGTAGGACTGTCACGAACCTACCACACTGCCTCCAATATCAATACTATACAGAAATATCTCCTTACCTTAAACTGGCCACCTGAGTGTCTCGTTTGTGTGTAAAGATCAGCATCGCGATGATGTCATCAGAGGAGTGCTGGGGTTACAGAGATATACTCAGAGAGCACCTGAGATCAATCCCACACCAATCAGAGGCCCATAAAAGAGAGGCTTGCTGGGTAAGTCATTGCTCAATTATTGTCCTCCCTACCTTGAGCTAACCATTCTATCCTAGCCTTTTGATCCTGCTGCCCAAGTTGCTGAAACTCTGCCTGTGACCTCGACCATGGTAAACTTCTATTGCCTAAATTGCTGAACTCTGCTTGTGACCTCGACCACGCTAATATTCCTAAATAAAAATTTCCAAGACTAGTTTGGTGGCGTCTAACCTTATCTTCTACAGTCATATTGTACAGACCAAGTCTCCATTACACCTGGTTCCTTATCAGTATATATATAACACCGTGACAGAATAATTGAGCCTACAAAATGGAACCATCGGCGATAAGTGAAGCTGGGTCAGCCATCTCTAATCAAGTCACTGCTCTCGTTATGACAGTACAAGATATGCAACAGAATCTAGCTACAGTCCAGACCATACAAGAACGCCTCGAGACTCATATTGCTGTTTCCACTCCTTTACCTGGGGACTCTAGAATACCTGAACTGCCTACATATCATACTGTGACCAACGTGACTGAACCTTATGTCTCCCCGCCGGAAAAATTTGATGGAAACCGTAAGAAATTTAGATGTTTTTTCTTCAACCGCGTACTTATGCCTCTGATTACTCCAGAATACATTCAGTGATCTCTCTTCTCACCGGAAGGCCACAATGTTGGGCTCTTCATCTTATACATACTAATGATCCTGCACTCAGCGATTGGAATTCATTCCTAAAGGCTATATCTGAATTATATGATGATCCTCGCAGACTAAACAATGCCGCTTCTGCCCTCTCTAACCTGAAGCAAGGAAGAAATGACATGGAAGATTATGTGACTGAATTCCGTCACCATGCACTAGAATCTGAATGGAACGAGCCCGCCTTACTAGCCCAATTTAAATCTGGCTTGTCAGAATACATAATAAAGGATGAACTGGCTAGAGTAGATACCCCCAACTTCATTGGAATCAGTCATGTCTCTCTGTATCCAAATCGATAGACGGTACCGAGAGAGACGGGCAGAAAGAGCTTTCGTCCTCCCATAAGATGGGTTGTCAACACTCCGGCATCTCCTTCTCTATTACCTGCTCTACCTTCTCCTGAACACGAACCCATGCAAATCAACAGTACTAGAGGACCCCTTACTGATACTGAGAGGACAAGACGTAGATCTCTTGGTCTATGTATGTACTGTGGTCGTGCGGGCCATCAACTAAGAGAATGCCGTGAGAAACCCAACTACCGAGGAGGTAAGATGATATCTGCCGCTAACATTACTATGTATAATATAAATGCTATTTGTGCTTCCACTCATCTAACCGTTCCTATGTCCTTCCAGCGGAACGATCAGCTCGAGACCGTACCGGCAATGATTGATTCCGGAGCCAGCGGTTGTTTTATTGATATCACCCTAGCCTCTAGACATGTGCATTCGTTTTAGTACTAAAGCGATTTAGTCCGAATTTTGGGATAATTTAGTTTTAGTATGACTCAAGAGCAACGAAACTGCTCAGTACAAAAAACGAAAGAAACTAAAATAAAATGCACTACATTTTAGTTTCAGTCCTCTTTGTGATATTATATTGATGAGTGAAGGAGACCAGCAATGAAGAGCGCAACATCGAAGTTCTGCACCCTCCACATGCCAATGCAGGAAGATGTTCTATACAGAGAGGGACATTAATTCAGGAGGATGTTCTATATATTATACAGAGAGGGGTATTAATTAATGCAGGTGGATGTTGTATACATTATACAGAGAGGGGTATTAATTAATGCAGGAGGATGTTCTAAACATTATACAGAGAGGAGCCTTTTTTTTTTTTTTTTTTTTTAGCCCTTTAAATCCAGTGGCTGTGAGCGCGGAGATCGGCTGCTTGTTACATTATCTCTCAGTACAATGTATCAGGCTCAGCTGTTACAGTAACTGACTGCTGCTCATCACAGCGCTCAGAGTTTCAGTAAAACAAGAAAATAATATTGTTCTAACGTCTTATATATAAAAATATTATTTACTAGTTTTACTGAAACTCTGAGCGCTGTGATGAGCAGCAGTCAGTTACTGTAACAGCTTTGCCTGACACGGGGCAGTATTGCAATGTTGGTGCTAACTTAACCAGAGCTGTTGTAACTGAAAACCTCCATAGGCTATAATAGCTCTGGGAAGTTTACAACAGCTCTGGTTAAGTTAGCACCAGCTATATAATATGGCCCACATTGTGCTGAGAGTGAGAGATACTGTAACAAGCAGCGATCTCAGCCCTCTGAGGAGCCACTACAATAGTAATTGTATCCACTGGTTTTCGGATGAATGAAATTAGTTTTCATACTAAAGAACTGAAAACGAATTTCTTTAGCAACTAAATAAATTGCATTTTAGTACTAATGCATTAGTTCAAAACGAAATTTTGTGCTGTGCACATGTCTACTAGCCTCTACACTGAAGATTCCTCTTGTATCCAAAAACCAACCGATTATTATACAATTATTGGACGGAAGTTCACTAAAAACTGGGCCCGTATCACAAGAAACCATTCCACTAGAAGTCTCCATAGGAACCACTCATAGAGAAATGCTATCATTTGACATAGTCGGGTCACCCATATTTCCTGTTATCCTCGGACTACCTTGGCTTCACAAACACAATCCCGTTATAGATTGGCAACACGGCACACTTTCCTTTTCTACGGAAAATAAAAATGATGCTGACACATGAAATAATAATCCTTCTCCTATATTTATTGCAGCTGCTGTACCTAGTATATATGCAGAATTCTCTGGTTTCCAAGAAAAAGGAGCTGATATATTACCCCCTCATAGCCAATATGTTTGCCCAATCGATCTATACCCAGGGGCCTCTATCCCTTTCGGATGGATCTACCCACTTTCTGGTCCTGAGTTAAATGTCTTATAGGATTATATAAATGAGAACCTTCATAAAGGTTTTATACGGCCTTCTACCTCACCTGCTGGAGCCCCCATATTTTTTGTCAGGAAAAAGGATGGAGGATTAAGGCCATGTATTGACTACAGAGCGTTAAACAATATCATCATTAAAAAAAAAATACCCGTTACCTCTCATAACGGAATTTATGGATCAACTAAGAGGGGCCCAATACTTCACCAAACTCGATTTTAAGAGGTGCCTATAATCTCGTAAGAATAAGAGGGGGTGACGAATGGAAGACTGTGTTCCGCTCCCGCTACGGGCACTTTGAGTATTTGGTGATGCCATACGGGCTTTGCAATGCCCCAGCAACCTTTCAGCATTTCCTAAATGATATTTTTAGAGATGTATTAGACATCTCTGTCGTCATATATCTAGATGATATACTGACCTACTCTGATACCATTGAACAACATCATGACCAAATAAAGAAAGTATTACAAAAATTAAGAAAATATAATTTGTATGCAAAACTTGAAAAATGTACCTTTTTGATAGCCAAGAAATTGATTTTTTTAGGATTCGTACTGACACCAGGCAGCATCAGAATGGACCGGGAGAAAATAAAAGCAGTAGAAGACTGGCCAGTACCGGCAAATCGAAAGGGTATACAATGTTTTCCTAGGATCAGTGGCGTCGTAACGTGGGGGTGGTGGGTGCGGCCCGCACCCGGTGACACCCGCCCTTAGGGTGAAACCGTCACCCTAAGGGCAGGTGTCTTACCCCTCCGCCGCCTGTTCACTCCCATGCAGCTTCGGCACTCGCCTGGAGGAAACACGTCACCAGCCAATCGCGGCTGGTCACGTGGCTCCCCCAGACGAGCGCCCAAGCTGCGCGCTGCCGGATGCTCAGAAGGAGCGAACACGCGGCGGAGGTGAGCTGGGGCCGCTATCCAGGAGGTCAGCTGGGGCAAATCGAAGAGGTGAGCTGCTGCTGGGGCATATCCATGACATGAGCTGTCTGGGGCAAATCCATGAGCTGCTGGGGCATTCCATGGGGGCCTGGGGCAAATCCATGAGGAGCTGGGGCAAATCCATGAGGAGCTGGGGCAAATCCATGAGGAGCTGGGGCATATCCATGAGCTGCTGGGGCATATCCATGAGCAGCTGGGGCAAATCCATAAGGAGCTGGGGCATATCCATGAGCAGCTGGGGCATATCCATGAGCTGCTGGTGCATATCCATGAGCAGCTGGGGCATATCCATGAGCAGCTGGGGCATATCCATGAGCAGCTGGGGCATATCCATGAGCAGCTGGGGCATATCCATGAGCAGCTGGGGCATATCCATGAGCTGCTGGGGCATATCCATGGGGTCCTGGGGCATATCCATGGGTTCCTGGGGCAAATCCATGAGCTGCTGGGGCAAATCCATGAGCTGGGGCAAAATCCATTAGAGCAGCGGTGGCAGTATATCCATGAGCTGGGGCAAAATCCATGAGAGCAGCTGGAGCATTATCAATGAGAGCAGCTGGGGCAGTATATGCATGAGAGGAGCTGGGGCAATATCCATGTGTGCTGGGGGCAGTATCCATGAGAGCTGGTGGCAGTATCCATGAGAGCTGGGGGCAATATCCATGTGTGAGCTGGTCTGGGGCAATATATCCATGTGTGAGCTGGTCTGGGGCAATATATCCATGTGTGAGCTGGTCTGGGGCAATATATCCATGTGTGAGCTGAGGCGCAATATATCCATATGTGAGCTGGGGCAATATATATCCATGGGTGAGCTGCTGGGTTCAATATATATCCATGTGTGCTTTCACTGCCTTCGAACAGGCAACATACTTGCTGGCAGTTGGCAAACATTTGTGTGAGCATATGATAGAGCTCCACAGCAGTAAACCTCACAGTAATGTGCGCTTTGTGTATGAGCATTCAGTGTTATATGGGAGTACTGATTTAGGAGTTAGAGTAGTTAAAAAAAAATCTGTAAAACTCGGGGGGGGGGGGGTGACACCATAAGTTACCGCACCGGGTGACACCAACCCTAGTGACGCCACTGCCTAGGATTCTGCAATTTCTACCGCAAATTTATCAAAGATTTCTCAAGGTTGGTAAAACCCTTAACAGAGTTAACCAGTATCCATTCTCGTTTTATATGGACCACCAGAGCACAACATGTTTTTGACGAATTAAAGAAAAGCTTTACGTCAGCCCCTATACTAGCCTTACCAAACCCTAATATATCTTACTACATGGAAGTCGACGCTTCAGAATATGCTATTGTAGCTATATTATCTCAAAGAACCAATTATAATGATATGCTTCATCCAGTAGCCTACTACTCGAAAACCTTATCTCCAGCACAAAGAAATTACGACATAGGAGAAAGAGAACTATTAGCGATCAAACTTTCTCTAGAAGAATGGTGTCATTTATTAGAAGGTTCATTATATCCAATCACAATCTTTACTGATCATAAAAACCTTGAATACTTGCAAAAAGCCAAAAGATTAAAGCCAAGACAAGCAAGTGTCATGCCTGCTGCTGCCCCTGCAGTGCGGCCTTCCCAACAGAGCGGCGCCAGTATCTGAATCAGGCCACTTTGAATGCCGCACCTGGTCAGGGATCTAGGCCTTTAAATATCACTCACTGTCTGTGCTCTGGGCCCTGACGTGGTTATTTCTAGCCCTCAGCGCTTGTTTATAGCTTATGCATTGGTTTTCTGGTTTGACTTCTGGCTTGTATATTGACTGTGTTTTCTGCATTATCCCTTGATATATGTTTATCTCGTGTACCGACCTCTGGCTTGTTATTACTACGTTATCTCTCCTGTCCCTGATCTGTACTTCTATATATTTTAGATTAGTACCTGGCCATTCTAAGGACCAGCTTCTCAGTTTAGGGTTCTTTCTTGCCTTTCTGGGTTTTGTCTGCGTGCTGGGTGACTCTATATCCTTACATTACGTCAGGGCCATGGACCCTGCAGACATTGCCCAGCAGTTTACTGCTTGCTGTACCCATATAAGAGAGGCTGATGCCAAGATGTATCATTTTGCAATGTTGCTGGAAATGCTCTTGGAGAATACAGATTGCATGCAGTCTCCCTCACCTGCTCCTATAACCCATTCTGACACTTCTATGGTTAAATCCACTGTTTCAGTGCAAATGTTGCCCTCTGTTACTTTCAGTGGTGAGGCTGCTGCATGCAGAGGATTTCTGAATCAAATTGATGTATGCTTTGAGTTAAATCCTCATATGTGTATAACTGACCGAGCTAAAGTATGTTTTCTTTTTAACCATCTCAGAGACAAGGCCTTAGACTGGGCTACTGCATTAAGGGAGTCAAAAAATCCCATAATAAATAACTACGAGGAATTTGTTACCACCTTAAAGAGTGCGTTTAACCCTTCCAGAAAAACAAATCCTGCTATTAAACGGTTAATGAGGTTAAGTCAGGGAGACAGAACTATGTTGGAATACGCTGTTGAGTATCAGACACTTGCTGCTGAGGTTAATTGGGATAATGAAACTCTGGTGTCCTGTTTTCTGAAGGGTTTATCTGACTCGTTAACCCTTGCTATTACAGCAAGAGATCTTCCTGGGAATCTGAATGATCTAATTCCATTCTGTATGGAGATGGAAGACCAAATCAGGAACATGTGTAAAACAAAAGCGCAACCTAATCGATTAATGCCGTGTGTGTCTCCAGAGTTTAACCCTGCTGCATCTGACAACCCTGTACCTCAAACAATACAGTCTAGTGAGATTAACCCGTCAGAGGAGAGGGGATTGGTATCAGAGGTTATGACATTGTCTCCTATCTATAGAAAGCGTTGTTTCTTTACTATTATGATCGAGGTGGGTTCCTCCATTATTCAGGTAGATGCACTTCTTGATTCAGGGGCAGAGGACAATTTTATGGACACCAATTTTGCACTGGAGAAAGGGATTCCCTGTCTGGAAAGAACCCCACCTATAGCTATTCACGCTATAGATGGCAGACCCCTTTCCAACCCATATATTTCTAAGGAGACCAGCCCTATTTCCATGTCTGTAGGAGTTCTCCATAAAGAGACTGTGGTATGCCAACTCCTATCATCTCCTTCATGTCCTGTTGTTTTGGGGTATCCTTGGCTACATAAACACAATCCAGTCATAGACTGGAGAAGAAACACTGTTCTGTCATGGAGCAAGTCTTGTTTTGATTCATGCATGATTCCTGTCAAGTCTGTGCACACCATAAATGTACCCACTGCTGCTCCTTTATCTGTATCGGTTCCTATACAGTATGAGGAAGTCAGGGAGGTTTTCAACAAAGGAGGGGCTGAGACTTTACCTGAGCATAGACCCTATGATTGTGCTATTGATCTTCTTCCTGGCACTTTTCCTCCCAAGGGACGAGTGTATCCTCTGTCTCAACATGAGAACCTCATATTGGAGGAGTACATAAAGGATTCCCTTGCTAAGGGCTTCATAAGGAAATCCACATCTCCTGCTGGTGCTGGGTTCTTTTTTGTCTCTAAGAAAGAAGGGGACTTAAGACCTTGCATAGACTATAGGGGATTAAATAAAATAACTGTGAAAAAATGCCTATCCCATTCCATTGATTACTGAACTCTTTGACCGGTTAAAGGGTTCCCAGATTTTTTCTAAGCTTGACTTAAGAAGCACGTATAATTTAGTGCGCATTAAGGATGGTGATGAATGGAAAACCGCTTTCAATACCAGATCTGGTCACTACGAGTACCTTGTAATGCCCTTTGGGCTATGTAACGCTCCAGCTGTGTTCCAGGATTTTATAAATTATGTTTTGCGTGATTTCATACACGACTGTGTCATCATGTATTTGGATGATATACTTATTTACTCACCTGATCTCGCTACTCACCACTTGCAGGTTAAAAAGGTTCTTCAGACGTTGTTGAACAATGGCCTTTACTGTAAATTGGAGAAGTGTCTCTTTGACCAACCTAAGTTAGCATTTCTAGGTTATGTCATTTCCGAGGAAGTATTTTCCATGGACCCGGCTAAACTTACTGCTGTTACTGACTGGCAATGTCCTATAGGGCTAAAAGCTATTCAGAGATTCATAGGGTTCGCCAACTACTACCGCAGGTTCATACTCCATTTCTCCACAATACTGGCACCCATTACCAATATGACCAAGAAGGGAGCTAATACCCGTATTTGGTCCCCTGAAGCCGTTAAAGCCTTTGAGACTCTTAAAGAGGCTTTTTCTACGGCCCCTATACTTGTCCACCCTGATTCAAGGAAGCCTTTCGTCCTAGATGTTGATGCCTCTGAGACAGGAGTAGGAGCTGTTCTTTCCCAAAGAGAATCCCCTGACCAACCACTCAAGCCTTGTGGCTTCTTTTCCAAGAAATGATCTAGTGCTGAAAGGAACTATGATATCGGTAACCGAGAACTCCTGGCTATCATTTCTGCTTTGAAGGAGTGGAGACACCTACTTGAAGGAGCTCCTACTCCCACTATGATTCTGACTGACCATAAAAACCTGACCTTTATTGCCGATGCCAAAAGACTGTCATCCCGTCAAGCCCGGTGGTCGATGTTTTTGACTCATTTCAATTACATAATCACCTATAGACCCGGTAACAGAAATGCTAAGGCAGACGCTCTTTCCAGGCAGTTTGAGGTCACAGAACAGCAGGATAGACCAGTTGAGCCGATTGTTCCTCTGGAGAGAGTAGTGGCAGCTACTCATCTCACCCTTACTTCTATACTCCTTACTCGTATCCAAGCTATGCAAAGTAAAGCTCCCCCTGAGACTCCTTCTGACAAGTTGTTTGTTCCTGACGCAGAAAGAAAGGAACTACTCTCATGTTATCATGCCTCCAGGCCGGCCAGTCATCCTGGTATAAAAAGGACATTGTCAGCCCTTACACCGATGTACTGGTGGCCAGACATTTCCAAGGATGTGAGGGAATATGTACAGGCATGTGTGGTATGTGCACAATCCAAAGCCTCTACTCAATGTCCTGCAGGGCTATTGCAACCACTAGCCATCCCTGACAAACCATGGTCACATATTTCTATGGATTTCATAGTAGATTTGCCACCTTCTGCTATGCACGATGACGCCAGTCCTCAGGGGGAGTTCCCGGAGGCTTGGTCGACATCCAAGATGTCGGCCAGCTCCGGGAAAGGATCACGAACCGGCGCTTTTCAGCGCCGATTCGTGATCCGGCTCCCCAGGGGTTAATGCCAGGTACCATTTGGAAGGGCAGCTGTGCCCTTCCAAATGGTGCCTGGGTTAACCCCCGCAACGCCGCCGATCGGGAGGGAGAGAGGTCCGAAGGACCTCCCCCCCCCCCCCCCTCCCTTTCAGGCGCCTCCTCCGCACATGCGGGGGCGCCTGAATTAGGTGTCATCGCGCCGCCACGATGACACCTAATTTCACCGGCGGCGGTTCCGGATGCTGGGCTGACATCGAGGATGTCAGCCCGCACCGGGGGGGCCAGCGATCGACTGGAACTCGGCCGAACGCTGACCCTAAAGTGTGGACGCGCTGAGCGCGTATGCCGCATGGAAGGTGACATGCGGTTGGACGCGCTGAGCACGTCCACCGCATCGAAGTGGTTAATGCCTCGTCTGGTCACTCCTCGTTTTATGTTGCCCATGGTTTCCAGCCTACCTTTTTGCCATCCCCTAGTTCTGACACTGGTCTTCCTGACTTGGACTCCTATGTTCAGTCTCTTCATAAGGTGTGGAATTTGGTACGTTCCAATCTCTGTCACGCTGCAGTCCAACAGAAGACCTATGCAGATAGGAAGGACCCATCCGCCTATGCCTATGTTCCAGGCCAGAGAGTCTGGTTGTCTACCTGTAACATTAAATTACGTGTGCCATCGATGAAATTTACTCCGCGGTATATTGGTCCATTCAAGGTCCTAAGACGTATCAACGAAGTCAGTTATGCGCTGGAACTACCTCGTACCCTCCGTATACCGAATACCTTTCACACCTCCTTGTTGAAGCCTCTTCTGTGCAATCGGTTCACCACTGTCATTCCCCGACCTCGTCCTGTACTGGTCCAGGGACAAGAAGAATTTGAGGTCCAGTCCATTGTTGATTCCCGTCATTCCCGTGGTCGCCTTCAATATTTGGTGCACTGGAGAGGGTATGGCCCGGAGGAACGCTCATGGGTTCCAACTTCTGATCTCCATGCCCCCCGTCTGGTCCGTGCCTTTCACCGTTCTCATCCCACTGCTCCGGGATCTCGGCGCCCGGAGGGCGCTCATGGAGGGGGGGGGGGGGGTACTGTCATGCCTGCTGCTGCCCCTGCAGTGCGGCCTTCCCAACAGAGAGGGCGCCAGTCTCTGAATCAGGCCACTTTGAATGCCGCACCTGGTCAGGGATCTAGGCCTTTAAATATCAGTCACTGTCTGTGCTCTGGGCCCTGACGTGGTTATTTCTAGCCCTCAGCGCGTGTTTATAGCTTATGCATTGGTTTTCTGGTTTGACTTATGGCTTGTATATTGACTGTTTTCTGCATTATCCCTTGATATGTTTATCTTGTGTACCGACCTCTGGCTTGTTATTACTACGTTATCTCTCCTGTCCCTGATCTGTACTTCTATATATTTTAGATTAGTACCTGGCCATTCTAAGGACCAGCTTCTCAGTTTAGGGTTCTTTCTTACCTTTCTGGGTTTTGTCTGCGTGCTGGGTGACTCTATATCCTTACAGCAAGATGGGCCCTCTTTTTTAGTCGCTTTGACTTGCATATAACATACCGACCAGGAGATAAAAATGGTAAAGCAGATGCCCTTTCTCGTCTACACTTTACAGAAATACCTGCTAGAGAAGAGAATATACTTCCGAACACCTGCTTCCTAACTACTGATGTACCCTTATGGGATGATTTAAAAAGATATACACAAAATGATAATCCAAACATTAGTAGTGTTCCTTTACAGAGAAAAGATGGATTCCTCTTGAGAAATAATCAATTCTACGCTCCTCAAGAAACCCGCCTACAAATCCTTCAATTCCATCATGATTCAACATTAGGAGGTCATGGAGGTGTACACAAAACAATTGAACTAATAAGAAGATAAGTCTGGTGGCCAGGTATGAACAAAGATATTCTCAATTTTGTCCGTAGTTGTCCCATCTGTAATTGTATGAAGGATACCAGGTCGCCCGTACAAGGGTTATTACGTCTGTTGCCCATACCCTCTTCACCATGGAAGGACATTACCATGGATTTTATTACAGATCTCCCCGATTCTTCTGGTCATACCACTATCATGGTCGTGGTTGATAGATAGAAGAGATGACTGGTGCAAATTGATTTTTATAATAAAATAAAGCACTTTAAATCCAGGGAAAACATTCAAATAAATCACACTGAAGGCTCATAATGACAGAGTAACTGTGAGAGCTGGATACTAAATGTATCAGACTAAAAAAAACCTTTATAACAAGCAGCACTGGGAGAGGGACTTTATATAAAACGTGTATTATAGATGAGGAAAAGGGGGTAGTGCTCCTGGATAATATAAAATGTATAAGACCTAAGCCCCTATTATGCAGAGCGGGAGGGGAGATAACAGACGTTTTATAAAGTCCCTCTCTTCTCCCAGCGCTGCTTGTTATAAAGGGGTTTTTACTATCCAGCCCTCCTCTGTCATTAGTTTTCAGTGTGATTTATTTGAATGTTTTCCTTCTCCAGCTGCTTTTATCCTCTTGTCTGCCTCATAGACATGCAAGGGTTAAGTAAAGGTTTCCTCTCCTGTGCTGGCTGTCTGTGCTGTGAGTGAGTATTCTGGAGCTCTATCACTGTCAGATTTTCGGGTAGGGGTCGGGAAGGATTACGCATACAAACCTTTTCTGTAGCTTTGCGATGTTGCACTTCATTACTGGTCTCCTTCACTCATCAATGTAATATTACAAAAAGGACTGAAACTAAAATGTAGTGCATTTTAGTTTCTTTCGTTTTTTGTACTGAGCAGTTTCGTATCTCTTGAGTCATACTAAAACTAAATTATCCCAAAACTCGGACTAAATCGTTTTAGTACTAAAACGAATGCACATGTCTTTTCATGCTGAATTTCAGAAAATATTACACCGACAACTACCCCTTGATCCCTGGGCATACCTCCTCTCTCGTCTCCTGTCAGCTCTGTCTCGCTCTGAGCAACTTTTTATTCAATAGGCTGGCCCTTGCAGTCAGACGGGCCTTGGCGGCATCTTGGCGCCAGAGTGTTCTTCCTTCCTGGACTGTAGTAACGGAAAAGATCGTTGATGCCTGTCTTATGGACGAACTGACGGCCAAGGTCAGAGACACTGTTGGCTCCTTCACTAAAACATGGTCCCTATGGGAAGAGTACATCGCATGCCCCTAATTAGTAAATCAATTGTTTTGCTCTGATTAGCCCCGTTTCGGGTTTATTTATTTGCAAAGGATTTTACCAGGAAGGATACATTGAGATTTCTCTCATTTTCAAGTATGTCCTGGGTTCAAGAACATTGAGTGGTTACAGAAAAACAAAGTAATAAAAAGCAAGATATTAAAAACAAAACACAAAAATACAGATTAACATATCATGGGAAGGGCTAGAACCTTGGGTTAATTAGGGTGATTTGTGGGTTGGTGCCCGGATGGTCCCATCTCATAACACACCTTCAGCTGATGGTTGGAACATTCCCCTTTACCCCCCTTATACTTTGTTTTGTTTACTTTTATGTTTTTTATGATTTGTTATTTTTCATTTTTATGTGTTTTTTGTTTTTCCCTTCGCTTAGGGTGTCTTTCCATATTTTGTGGGATTGTTATGTGATGTTTAATTGATAAAATAAGTGTTACTGTGTCTTATCATCGCTATGTTTCTTTATCTACTGTATGTTATGTGCTAATGGATACGTGACTCTATAAATAAAGAATTTAAAAAAAAAAAAGATATGCATCTGGTTAAGGCATCAGTACACCCAGATATTCTGCTTTTGGTGCAAGACTGCCAGGCCAGCAAGTATCATCATACAGTAACCCCTCTGTAGTATTGTGGAAGAATGCAGGGGTGGACCATGTGGTCCTATATTGAAAAGATATGATTCTGGTCAAGGCGTCAGTGCACCCAGATATTGTGCCTTTGGTGCCAGGCCAGCAAGTATCATCATACAGTAACCCCACTGTGCTATTGTGGAAGAATGCAGTGGTGGACCATGTGGTCCTATATTGAAAAGTTTTTTATCTGGTAATGGGTGTCAGTGCACCCAGATATTGTGCCTTTGGTGCGAGACTGCCAGGCCAGCAAGTATCATCATATAGTAACCCCTCTGTAGTATTGTGGAAGAATGCAGGGGTGGACCATGTGGTCCAATATTGAAAAGTTTTTTATTTGTTAATGGGCGTCAGTGCACCCAGATATTGTGCCTTAAATGCCATTCCAGCAAGTATCATCATACAGTAACCCCTCTGTGGTATTGTGGAAGAATGCAGGGGTGGACCATGTGGTCCTATATTGAAAAGATCTGATTCTGGTCAAGGCATCAGTGCACCCAGATATTGTGCCTTTGGTGCAGGCCAGCAAGTATCATCATACAGTAACCCCTCTATGGTATTGTGGAAGAATGCAGGGGTGGACCATGTGGTGTTAAAATATTGAAAATATATGATTCTGGTCAAGGCGTCAGTGCACCCAGATATTGTGCTTTTGGTTCCAGGCCTGCAAGTGCCATCATAATACAGTAACCCCTCTGTGGTATTGTGGAAGAGTGCAGGGTTGGACCCTGCGGTTCAAAAAATTAAAATGATATAATCTGGCACAGGCGTCAGTGCAGCCAAATATTGTACCTTTCATGGCAGCAAGTGCCTTCACACCGTAACCCTTTTGTGGTATTGTGGAAGAGTTCAGTGCTGGAGGTTTTGTGAATGCAGAAGAGTACATCCCCAATCTATTCCATTACTTCAGCATCAAAGGATTGATGGCTACTGATCAAGGACTGATTCATTTTTATAAATGTCAGCCGGTCTACAGAGTCAGTGGACAGATGCACTCTTTTGTCTGTGACAAAACCTCCAGCGGCAGTGAACGTCCTTTCAGAAAGCACGCTAGATGAAGGGCAACCTAGTAGCTGCATAGCATATTGGCTAAGTTCTGTCCAGTGATCCAATCTCAACACCCAGTAAGCCAGTGGATCATCTGCTGGAAAGGTATCCAGGTCTGCCCTTGCTCCTAGGTAGGCCTGCACCATATGGTGAAGACGCTGGCAATGGGTGCCTACATTTGACGTCCATGGGCGTCGAGGACTAAAATTTTTTTAAAAATGCATCAGTCAAGCGGCCCTGGCCTTCACCACTATTCCTCTGATCATCGGCAGCCTCAGAAGCACATGTGTCAGCACTTGGTAATCTACCAGTGCCTGGAAAGGTGTTACACAAGTGTCACTTTAGAGCGTCCTCAATTTTTTTCATCCTGTGCTCCCTCTGTGCGGGCAGGATGAGCTCTGCAACTTTACCCTTGTATCGTGGATCAAGAAGGGTTGCCAACCAGTAATGATCCCTCTCCTTGATAGCACGAGTTATGGGGGCCTTTACCAGGCTTTGTAGGATAAGGGAGCCCATGCAGCGTAGGTTGGAGGTGGCATTAGCTTCCGAGTCTTCCTGGTCAATGAGGATGACCGTATCGTGCACTTCCTCCTCCCAGCCATACACTAGCCCTTGTGTTTCTGGACACACGAAACCCTACCTTGAGGAATCCCCACCTTCAATGCCCCCACTACTTAAATAGTATGCCTCCTCCTCATCCTCCTCAAGTCTGATCTGAGTAGGACCCGCTGGAATGCTCTCTGCATAAAGACTGTGGCCTTGATAGCTAGGGAAGGCCTCCTCTTCCTCCCGCTGCTGTGCCTCTAGAGCCACATCTATAATTCCCCACAGAGTGTGCTCCAGCAGGAACACTAAAGGAATTGTGTCACTGATGCATGCACTGTCCCTGCTCACCATCCTCATTGCCTCCTCAAATGTTGACAGTACTGTGCATGCATCCTTGATCATCAGCCACTGCGGGGGGGGAAACAAGTTGACCTGAACCTGTCCTTGTGCCATACTCGCACAGGTACTCGTTGATGGCTCTCTGCTGCTTGTGCAGACACTGCAGCATTGCTAATGTCGAGTTCCACCTGGTGGGCATGTCATAGATCAGATGGTTTGTGGGAAGGTGGAATTCTCTTTGAATTTCTGCCAGGCGAACGCTTGCTGGGAATGACCGTCTGAAGTGGCTGCAGACTTTTCTGGCCTGGATGAGAAGCTCTGGCAGCCCTGGGTACTTGGTTAGGAAACGCTGTACCACTAGATTTAGGATGTGTGCTAGGCATGGTACATGCGTCAATTTACCCTTGCATAGGGAGGAGAGAAGGTTGCTGCCACTATCGCAGACAATCATTCCCAGCTGAAGCTGGCGTGGTGTTAACCTGCCCCTGCAGAGCTGACAGAATTTCTGGCCCGGTGTGGCTCCTGTCCCCTAAACAAACCAGATCAAGCACAGTATGGCATCTTTTTGCTTGAGCCATTGCATAGACCCTGTCAGGCGTCGGTTTAACTGCCACTTCGCCAGAGACAGAGAAGGAGGAGGAGGAGGAGGAGGAAGAGGGAGAGGTGGTGGTGGTGGAGGTGGAGCAGACAGACCTCATACAAGCAGCTTTCTGGAGGCGTGGTGGATGAACAAGCTCCAGCACAGAGCCCCGTCTTGGATCCCTCCCAGCTGCAATCAGAGTTACCCAGTGTGCCGTGAAGGAAATGTAACGACCCTGTCCTTGCTTGCTGGACCACGTGTCTAAAGTCACATGCACCTTGCTGCTGACTGACTTTCCCAATGATTGGATAACATGGTCTTCCACGTGCTGGTATAGTGCTGGAATGGCCTTGCGTGAAAAGTAATGGCGTTTTGGAACCTGCCACTGTGGTACAGCACATTCAGCAAATTCACGGAAGGGAGCAGAGTCCACCAGCTGGAAAGGCAGCAGCTGCAATGCGAGTAATTTTGCTAAGCTGGCATCTAGACGCTGTGCTTGGGGATGGTTGGGACTATATTTTTTCTTTCGCTGCAGTAGCTGCGGCAACATAGTCTGACTGTGTAAATCTTCAGCTGCTGGGATGATGTCACATTGTGAGGAAGGACCTGGTACATCCATTACTGTAGCATCATCCCTGTCGGTGGAGGTTGTAGGCAATGACATGGCAGGACATACAGTGGGGGTAGAGACAGATGAGGAGAAGGAGGACCTACACAAAGGTCACAGAGGATGTTGTGCCTCGTGTTTGCTGTGCCTCCTCCTCCCCCTCTTCCTCACTTAATTCCTCTGTTCGATCAGGCACCCAGGTGGAGTCAGTGACCTCATCATCATTGTCATCATATCCCCCTATCTCCTCATCACTGGAGCCAACTTGGCAGTATGCTGCAGCTGCTGGGGCAACATGAGTGCCAGTTATTTGTGTGTCATCACTGGCACTCCCTTCCTCTAGGTTGATTATACTCCCTTCCTCAACCTCAGAGATTGAATCAGAGCACTGTACTTGCTGCGCATCCTCAAGCAGCATGTCACTGTCATTGTAGTCAAACAATTCAGCTGACTCCTCCGTGTGTGATAGCGAGGCTACGGCAGGAGTAGCTGTGGACATGGAGACTGCATTAGATGCTTTGGCAGCTGAGGTGGACTGTAAAGCACTAGAAGCCTGGCTAGCAGAGGACTTGGAGGATGAGGATTGCCTTATATAAAGTACAATAGAAAAGAAAAAGGGGTGAAGCGCCCACCGGAATGGTGTCTATCCCACTCGCTGAATGCTGTATAGGGGGTTTCTCTAAATACCCGAGTGACAATTTTGTAGGTAAAATAACAACACAGCGCTTAAAGAGACCGAAGTCCAAAAAAGACAGTGGGGTAGATACTCAATGTCCATAAACTGAAGTCGTTCTCTTTAAGAGGAGATCTTCTCAAAGCAGTACCGATGAGGTATGTACTGTAGGGAGGAAACACAAAAACAGAGGACCAAAATTGCGCAGTAGGACAGTACCCACAGTGAGAGTATTGTACATCAATTATCAACTCACATTCTGTGGAGCCCACAACCGGCTCCCAGGAATAAGGCGAGCAGGGACTTTATATAGGATGCCCATAAAACCTTCCAGCGACTTCTTCAGGGTTCACCAGAGTAAGGACACTGTGAGATATTTGACAGAAACCAAAAGGCACCTCCTAGTGCAATAAATCACACACAATTTTGTATTTTAAAGGAGATAGCCAAATTCAAACTCACACACTATTGAGCCTCTATTGGCTCCGTCACAATACGCTTAGGGAATCGTAAGGTGTTCCCCAGACCTTCTTTGCAGGAGTTATGGAGGCAGACAGCAATTCGATTAAAAAATTAAAACATTTATTCGCTTTAAAATAGATAGACCATATCTACCAGACTCAAGACCAGGACGCGTTTCGCCAACAAAGGCTTCCTCAGCTGGTTATCATATGTCTAGTCTTGCTGCTGCCATTATATACAATACACATCCTATTTACAAATTGAAAAAATCAGTCAATTAGAAATCAACATACTTGAATTCAGATGTGTTTAATTGGCACCCGCCGTTTATGCATGATTAGAGGCCCTGCGTGTCACCCCGGAACGCGGAAGTGGGGAATTAACGCGGCAAAGGAAAGAGATTTATTCCCTTTATTGTAAACATTGCGCCCGCCATTTTGCGCATGCGCACGCACCCCGCGTCTCAAGCTGAAACGCAGGATCTCCAAGTGACCGTGCGGCTTCAATTATGGCCTCAAAAACATCCTCAATAGCGATAAGAACACCAGCACCGCGGCCCCTACAACACTGGGCTAGTGAATTAAAAAACGCATTTAAATGTCAATCCATTTAAAAAAACAACATGACGCTACATAGAGCGTGGATAGCTGTTAATTGACGCCGCTGTACCACAGGATATATATATGAGACATATTGTCCTGTACCTGTGAATAAATAACATTAGAAGTTAAATGTATAACTAAAAATCGAAATATGGACATTTGTCCAGTGTGATAATACATGATTTAACCTGGGATACTATATAATAATAATAAATATTAAAGGGTGAGGAGATATTAATAAAGTGCATGACTATTAAGAATAAAAATCGGTAGATCTCTAGAACGTGAATAATTACTTGTGTAGTGTTGACTCATAAAGTTATAAATAAATGCTGATTATAAATTGAGTCTATATAAAGTGATATAGTGAATATAGTAGCTGATGCTAACTCATTGTGGGAATACACCAAAGAAGTGCAGTAGGATATTCATCCTGAAGTACTTCAGGATGAATATCCTACTGCACTTCTTTGGTGTATTCCCACAATGAGTTAGCATCAGCTACTATATTCACTATTGCACTATATCACTTTATATAGACTCAATTTATAATCAGCATTTATTTATAACTTTATGAGTCAACACTACACAAGTAATTATTCACGTTCTAGAGATCTACCGATTTTTATTCTTAATAGTCATGCACTTTATTAATATCTCCTCACCCTTTAATATTTATTATTATTATATAGTATCCCAGGTTAAATCATGTATTATCACACTGGACAAATGTCCATATTTCGATTTTTAGTTATACATTTAACTTCTAATGTTATTTATTCACAGGTACAGGACAATATGTCTCATATATATATCCTGTGGTACAGCGGCGTCAATTAACAGCTATCCACGCTCTATGTAGCGTCATGTTGTTTTTTTAAATGGATTGACATTTAAATGCGTTTTTTAATTCACTAGCCCAGTGTTGTAGGGGCCGCGGTGCTGGTGTTCTTATCGCTATTGAGGATGTTTTTGAGGCCATAATTGAAGCCGCACGGTCACTTGGAGATCCTGCGTTTCAGCTTGAGACGCGGGGTGCGTGCGCATGCGCAAAATGGCGGGCGCAATGTTTACAATAAAGGGAATAAATCTCTTTCCTTTGCCGCGTTAATTCCCCACTTCCGCGTTCCGGGGTGACACGCAGGGCCTCTAATCATGCATAAACGGCGGGTGCCAATTAAACACATCTGAATTCAAGTATGTTGATTTCTAATTGACTGATTTTTTCAATTTGTAAATAGGATGTGTATTGTATATAATGGCAGCAGCAAGACTAGACCTATGATAACCAGCTGAGGAAGCCTTTGTTGGCGAAACGCGTCCTGGTCTTGAGTCTGGTAGATATGGTCTATCTATTTTAAAGCGAATAAATGTTTTAATTTTTTAATCGAATTGCTGTCTGCCTCCATAACTCCTGCAAAGAAGGTCTGGGGAACACCTTACGATTCCCTAAGCGTATTGTGACGGAGCCAATAGAGGCTCAATAGTGTGTGAGTTTGAATTTGGCTATCTCCTTTAAAATACAAAATTGTGTGTGATTTATTGCACTAGGAGGTGCCTTTTGGTTTCTGTCAAATATCTCAGTGTCCTTACTCTGGTGAACCCTGAAGAAGTCGCTGGAAGGTTTTATGGGCATCCTATATAAAGTCCCTGCTCGCCTTATTCCTGGGAGCCGGTTGTGGGCTCCACAGAATGTGAGTTGATAATTGATGTACAATACTCTCACTGTGGGTACTGTCCTACTGCGCAATTTTGGTCCTCTGTTTTTGTGTTTCCTCCCTACAGTACATACCTCATCGGTACTGCTTTGAGAAGATCTCCTCTTAAAGATAACGACTTCAGTTTATGGACATATTGAGTATCTACCCCACTGTCTTTTTTGGACTTCGGTCTCTTTAAGCGCTGTGTTGTTATTTTACCTACAAAGATGAGGATTGCCTGGTTAGCCAATCCACCAAGTCCTCTGTATGTTGCTGCTGCTTAAGGCTAGGGTCAGACGAACGCATTTTTCACGTCGTCCGTGAAAAAGTTCGGTCGAACGAACGTACGTATTTTCCCCCGGAATACGCGATAGCGGTCATACGATGCGCCTTTTCGTCCGTGATTTTGTACGGATAATCAATAAAACACTTTTTGAGTCTGGACGTTATGTTGGCCGGACATGAGCAGCGTCTGACGTCTCCTAATCACGCACACACGCCGCTATGCGGCCGCAGCGCACTCTGTACGTCAGTAGTAGCGGTTTGACGTTCTCGAAAAAATGCGTTCGTTGGCCACTTGCGTTGCGCGGACGAACTTTCGTGCGGCCGTTCGTCGTATGTTCCCCGGCATTGGACGTCATTTGCTGCTAGTACGGCCGTGATTTCGTGCGGCTAAACGCACGTTAAAACTGCGCTAGTCTGACCCTAGCCTAAGACGGCCAGCACCAGTTAGAAAGGACAAGTGTACCCCTGCAGAGTATGCACCATGTCCACCACGACCAGAGGCACAGCCTCCCTACACAGGGGCAGCTTGCCCTCTTATCTGTGTCTGGGAGCGTCTGCCTGTCGTTTTTGTTCTTTCAGACATGGTGAATTATATATAGATTAATATATACAGAACTCTGATTCAACTCTGGTATAAAGATTTAAATAACTCTGGTATAACTCAGTGAGACACCCTGATAGCTGGCAGCCAGTGACAAGACACAGATCACCTCAAATCACAAATGTTTTAAAGAAATTAGTGAGCCCCAAAATACTGTGTGGTACTGGTTGTGTGACAAGACACAGATCACCACAATCCACAAATGTTTTAAAGAAAGTTGTAAACCCCCAAAAAACTTGCTGTCACAGTGACAAGACACACATCACCTAAATTCCCTGAAATTTGGTAGAAATGAGACACCCCCAGACCCCTCACAGTAGCGTGGCAGACCGGCAGTAACAACACACAACTATCTCCTCTGAAATGCGTGCAGAAGCGCTGCGTGGAAACGTTATATAGTGTGCTGCGGGATTTAGCTCTGTGAGCCCATGATTGGGCAAATTTTGCCCAATCAGGACTCTGAGCCGTGAATGGCATACTGTTGAACCTGTCTTGCACCAGACCTGTGGTCAGGTGCAAGGCTGTAGCCAATTACGAGCTTCAGGCCAGTGGGAAAATGCATTGTGGTCCATTGTGGTCGAAGATGCGGCGAACACCCGGAAATGTTCGGTGTTCGTGATCTATTCAAACAGGCTAAGTTCAGGTCAAACTCCGAACCGAATAGCTCATCCCTAATTGTGACTGATTCATCGTATGTAACAGGTTAACCCTTTCGCTGCTGAGCCTTTTTCCGCCTCTGTGCTGAGGTCATTTTTACCGGTTTTGCTCATCATGTTTAAATGCGTTTTGAAGACTTATTTTAGTATATGACCCAGACATATTATATATCGTTCTTTCCGTCAGACGCGGCAGATTCATAATATGTCATTATTATATTTATACGTCATGACCTGTCTGTATATTATAACAAAAAATGCAATAAAATATGATTTTTCAATAATTTACAATGTGTAAAGTGGTTTTTTTTCACATTTTAACATGCGAGCAATTGCGGTTATATTTTGTATGGGGAGCGCTTGTTAAAAAAATTAGATTTTTTTTTGGGGAAAATTACACGATTTTTAACAAACACACCGCATACAAAAATCGTTAGTGCAGCATCATTGTTCACATTATAATTGAAATGGGAACAATATTGCTGCATTAACAAACCATGCTCTGGCCGATCCAACAATACCAAACTTTAACCCCTAGCTGCCACGGATCGGGAGATAGGGGGTTCATTGGAACCCCCTATCTCCACCATTGGTGGCAGCTAGGGGTTAACTCCATGACTGGTGTCATCGTGTTATGCACGATGACGCCAGTCCTCAGGGGGAGTTTCCGGAGGCTTGGCCGACATCCAAGATGTCGGCCAGCTCCGGGAAAGGATCACGAACCGGCGCTTTTCAGCGCCGATTCGTGATCCAGCTCCCCAGGGGTTAATGCCAGGTACCATTTGGAAGGGCAGGCTGAGCCCTTCCAAATGGTGCCTGGGTTAACCCCCGCAACACCGCCAATCGGGAGGGAGAGAGGTCTGAAGGACCTCCCCCCTCCCTTTCAGGCGCGTCCTCCGCACATGCGGTGGGGCGCCTGAATTAGGTGTCATCGCGCCGCCGCGATGACACCTAATTAGCCCGGCGGCGTTTCTAGATGCTGGGCTGACATCGAGGATGTCAGCCCGCACCGGGGGGGCCAGTGATCGGCCAGAACCCGGCTGAACGCTGACCCCAAAGGCTGGACGCGCTGAGCGCGTCCTCCGCACAGAACGTGCCATGCGGTTGGACGCGCTCAGCGCGTCCATAGCAGCAAAAGGGTTAAGGAGTTTCCGAGTGCTATCCGGGCCCTGTCGTTCATGTAAGATTCCCCCCTGATCCTGTCCCACTATTTGCGGAAGAATCAGCTGGAGTCTCGTCGCAATGATTTTGCTATACAGTTTAATATTCACATTTAATAAGGAGATAGGTTGCAAGTTTTGACAGAGATCTGGTGGTTTGCCAGGCTTGGGAAGCGTTACTATGTGTGCCCTCAACATGTCTACCAGGAATGCCCCTTGAGCGCCAGCCGTCCCAAATGCTGATAATAGGTGAGACGTCAACTGAGTTGAGTAGGTGGTATAGTATATGATGGGAAAGCCGTCAGGGCCTGGTGCTTTGCATTTTGGCAATGCTTTTATGGCAGTGGATAATTCTGTCAAGGTGATAGATGATAGTATGTCCACCTGTGATGGTTTCAACGTCGGAAGGTTAACTCGTGCCAAATAGTTTGACACCAAATCCCCCATGGGGCTGGCCGTCCCATCGCTCGCATCCAGATTGTACAAGGCTTCATAATAATAGCGAATTCATTCGCAATGTCAACAGGGTTATAGAGCTGGCCACGAGTGGACAGGAGAGCCGTAATGCGACGCGGAGCTTCTACAGGCTTCAGTCTGTGGGCTAGCAACCAGCCTGGTTTGTTTTTAAGTGTGTAAAACTTTGCTTTTTTGTCTGTCCATAGTCCTAAGGTATCCCTCTGCTTCCAAGTCAATTAACAATTGCAGTTTCACATCAAATTTTTTCGCTAATTGAGGGGATGAAGAGAATTTGTTTTGTACATCTATGTCTTGTATTTCTTTAAGTATCTCTAAGCGGCGCGTTAGGTAATTTTTCCTAAGTCTAGCTGACCATCTCATATACACATTGCGCAGGACCGCTTTATGCGCCTGCCAGATTGTAAGGGGGCTTACTTCCGGAGTAACGTTTTCCTGAGAGTAAGTCATCGGGGTATCTCGCATATATCTTCAACCACCTGTTCATTTTTCAATAACTCATCTCGCAAGCGCCAGGGAGGTCTGGTAAAGCTTGGGTATAAATCGCTTAGTGTCAACATGATCGGGATATGATCCGACCATGTGAACGGTAAATTTCACATTGAGTCACATAAGGAAGTACAGTCCCTGGAACCAGGAAATAATCAATCCTGGTATAACGGTTATGTACTCTAGAATGGAAACTATAATCCCTCTCAGTCGGATGAAGTACTCGCCACGTAGCATGTCATACTGGCCCAACAAGGTCTGCAGTCGCTTCTGGGATGCGTCTTTTTGCATTCATCCAGTTGTGGAGCGGTTTCTGGCGGGTCAAAACTTAAATTTAAATCTCCACATATTACTAGGACGCCCGTTCGGCCATCAGTCAATTTCAGGAGTAGGTGGGATAGAAACTGCATTTGGGAGGAGTTAGGGGCGTATGCCGAAACCAATGTGTTTGCTCTCGCGTTAATTGTGCAGACTAGGATGATAATCCTCCCTCCTGTGTCTCAGATTATTCGATGTACCTCTAGTTGTAACCTGTTGTGTAATAGAAGGGATACCCCCTAGATTTCGCTCGACAGGTAGAATGAAATTGTGTGAGATATTGAGGAGTCGATAACGTGGGGTGATCCAATCTGCGAAAATGCGTCTCTTGTAGGCAGACTACGTCAGTGTCATGGAATCTGAAGTCTCTAAAGAGTGTCATTTGACTGGGAGGTTAAAGCCTTTCACGTTGTATGACAACACTTTTATTTAGAGAAAAAGGCTACGTTTATACCCGAAATCGCTTCACACTTAAAAGAATCGCACAGAGAAAAATTAACCTGTAAACAGTATAGTACCAATAAATTCCTGGTCTGGAAGGGGAGGGGGGGAGAGAAAGAGAAACCAAAAACAGACGAACATTTGTAGAGATAACTAAAAAAAAAAATGCAATGAATCAAGTACCGCTAAGCGGTAAAACATCGTGTAAAGTTGACGTCCAAAACGATCTCCAACGTGAGTTCCCAACCACGAATACCCGAACTCTTCTGTGAAAGAGGGAGACAGGGGGGTCATGGCCTTTCACCCAACAGCGAAACAATATGTCGTTGTGCAGCAAGCTTACCACCGCGTGCCAACCTCGGTTGGAGGAACCAGAGAAGGAATAGTTAAGCAACATCTCAAGTCCGAAGGACATGTTACCCATCGTCCGATGGCACTCAGGAAGGAATGTTAATTTTAAGTGTGGTAAGGCCCCAGCGGTCCAAAACACACTGACCTTCTTCCAGGGAGGAGATCACGACTGTTGCACCATCTCGGATAACCAGCAGCTTGGTGGGGTAACCCCACCTATATGGCACAGCAGCCGAATGAAGAGCTTTGGTGATGGGATGTAGATTGCGTCTGCGTTGTAGGGTCGCTTGCGATTAAATCTGGATAAACTTCCAAGTGGTCGTATTCTGGACCGAGGGCCTCAGGATTTCGCAGGGCACGTAATAAATCCTCTCGGGGCTTGTAGTGGTGGAGCAGTAGGAGGACATCCTTCGGCACCTTCGTAGGGGCCGAGGGTGGCTTTGGGAATCTATGTACTCGGTCCATTAAAGTGTCCGGTGCAGTTTCTGGCTAGGGATAAGCTGTTTGTTCGATCTGTTCGGAGTTTGCATCGAACATCGGCTACTCTACAGTTCACGAATAGGGATGAGCCGAACACCCCCGTGTTCAGTTCGCATTCGAACTTGAACAATTTCAAAAGTTCGAGTTCGAACTCGAACTCGAACCAAACTCAATGCAAGTCAATGGGACTCGAAAGTTAGATTTTTAGAGTGCCCTCCAAGAGGGCATATATGCTAGATATTTGCCATAAAAGGTGTATGGGGGTCCGGGTAGTGCCCTGGGGGACAGGAAACAAGGACAAAATGTAAAAAAAATAAGTTTTTAAAGGAACAGTGAGTTTTCCATGAAATAAAGGTTAAGAATAAAAACAAAAAAATCCTTCAAATATCGTGCCTAGGAGGTCCCCATAACCTGCCCGTGAAGTGGCGGATTTGTAGGATGTATAGAAACATTTAAAAACAAAACAAATTACGTTTCAGATGATGGTAAACGGTTTTCCTTTAATCTATTCATAAACAACTGCTTGGGACGGCAGTCTGTATGAAAAGAGGAGACATTTTAGGATACGCAGAACAAGTTTAGTGATTTTATTTGGCTAAATTAAGGTGAAACGTATGCAGGCTTTGGATGAAAGTAACAACAGGTGCTTTAAAATTGGACCTTTAGCGTCGGCAACAGTGCCGTCATACCGTAACCCCTCTGTGGTATTGTGGAAGAGTGCAGGGTTGGACCCTGTGATCAAATATTAAAATGATATAAATCTGGTAATATAGGCGTCAGTGGAAGTGCACCCAATTAATGTGCCTTTGATGGCAGCAAGTGCCTTCACACCGTAGCCCTTTTGTGGTATTGTGGAAGAGTGCAGGAATGGACCCTGCAGTTCAAAAAATTAAAATGATATGAATCTGGTATAGTTGTCAGTGGCAGTGCACCCAAATATTGTGCCTTTGGTGGCAGCAAGTGCCTTCACACCGTAACCCTTTTGTGGTATTGTGGAAGAGTTCAGTGGTGTAGGTTTTGTGAACGCAGAATACATCCCCGATCTATTCCGTTACGTCAGCATCAGGGGATTGATAGCTGCTGATCCAGGACTGATTCATTTTTATAAATGTCAGCCGGTCTACAGAGTCAGTGGACAAGACGCACTCTTTTTTTTGTCTGTGACAAAACCTCCAGTGGCAATGAACGTCCTTTCAGAAAGCACACTGGATGAAGGGCAACCTAGGTGCTGCATAGCATATTGGCTTAATTCTGGCCAGTGATCCAATCTCAACATCCAATAAGCAAGTGGATCATCTGCTGGAAAGGTATCCAGGTCTGCCCTTGCCCCTAGGTAGTCCTGCACCATATGGTGAAGACGCTGGCAATGGGTGCCTACATTTGACGTCCCTGGGCGTCGTGGACTAATTTTTTTTAAAAAGGCATCAGTTAACCCCTTAAGGACCGCTGACGTACCCTGTACGTCCTGTCCACGGGTCTCCCTTACACCCGCGGACGTACAGGGTACGTCAGTGGCGCCTAACCCCCCTCCTGCCTGATACTTACCTCCCTCGCTGGATGCCTTGGCGATCTGGCAAGGAGGAAGCCTGCCCATGTGATTTACATGGGCAGGCGAGGTTGATGACGTTGCCACGCTGCGTGGTGACGTCATCAGCAGGCGTCCCCATGTAAATCAATGGAGGGGAGGGGGGCTCCTTCGGAGCCCTCTATCTCCCCAACCATTGAAGAACTTGCCCCTAGGTAGTCCTGCACGATATGGTGAAGACACAGGAAATAGGTGCCTACATTTGACGTCCTTGGGCGAAGTGGACTAAAAAAAATTAAAAGGCATCAGTCAAGTGGCCCCGGCCTTCACCACTATTCCTCTGATCATCCGCAGCCTCAGATGCACCTGTGTCATCACTTGGTAACCTACCAGTTCCTGGAAAGATGTTACACAAGTGTCGCTTTAGAGCGTCCTCAAGTTTTTTCATCCTGTGCTTTTTCTGTGAGGGCGGGATGAGCTCTGCAACTTTACACTTGTATCGTGGATTAAGAAGGGTTGCCAACCAGTAATGATCCCTCTCCTTGATAGCACGAATCCTGGTGTCCTTTAGCAGGCTTGCAGGATAAGGGAGCCCATGCAGCGTAGGTTGGAGGTGGTATTAGCTTCCGAGTCTTCCTGGTCAATGAGGAGGATGAACCCATCGTGCACGTCCTCCTCCCAACCACGTACTAGTCCTTGTGTCTCTGTGCCTACAAAACCCTCCCTTGAGGAATCCCCACCTTCAATGCCCCACTACATAAATATTCCTCCTCATCCTACTCCTGTCTGATCTTAGGAGGACCCGCAGGAATGATGTCTATGAAAGACTGGGACCTTCAGATCTAGGGAAGGCCTCCTCTTCCTCCCGCTGCTCTGCCTCTAGAGCCACATCTATAATTCCCCACAGAGTGCGCTCCAGCAGGAACACTAAAGGAATTGTGTCACTGATGCATGCACTGTCCCTGCTCACCATCCTCGTTGCCTCCTCAAATGGTGACAGTACTGTGCATGCATCCTTGATCATCAGCAACTGTGCGGAGGGGGAAACCAAGTTGACCTGAATCTGTCCTTGTGCCATACTCACACAGGTACTCGTTGATGTCCCTCTGCTGCTTGTGCAGACGCTGCAGCATTGCTAATGTCGAGTTCCACCTGGTGGGCATGTCACAGATCAGACGGTTTGTGGGAAGGTGGAATTCTCTTTGAATTTCTGCCAGGCGAACACTTGCTGGGATTGACCGTCTGAAGTGGCTGCAGACTTTTCTGGCCTGGCTGAGAAGCTCTGCCAGCCCTGGGTACATGGTTAGGAAATGCTGTACCATCAGATTTAGGATGTGTGCTAGGCATGGTATATGCGTCAATTTACCCAGGCATAGGGCGGACAGAAGGTTGCTGCCATTATCACAGATGACCATTCCCAGCTCAAGCTGGCGTGGTGTTAACCATCTCTGCACCTGCCCCTGCAGAGCTGACTGAATTTCTGGCCCGGTGCGGCTCCTGTCCCCTAAACAAACCAGCTCACGCAGAGTATGGCATCTTTTTGCTTGAGCCATTGCTTAGCCCCTGCCACACATCGGTTTAACTGCCACTACGCCAGAGACGGAGGAGGAGGAGGTGGTGGAGCAGACAGACCTCTTACAAGCAGCTTTCTGGTGGCGTGGTGGATGAACAAGCTCCAGCACTGCTATCAAAGTTACCTAGCGTGCCGTGAAGGAAATGTAACGACCCTGTCAATGCCTGTCCAGGACTCTAAGCCGTGATTGGCATAGTCTTGAACCTGTCTTGCACCTGACCTGTGGTCGGGTGCAAGGCTGTAGCCAATTACAAGCTTCAGGCCAGTGGAAAGTGCATCGTGGTGCATTGTGGGTGAACACGCGGCGAACAAGCGGAAATGTTCGTAGTTTGCGAACAGGTGATGTTCGAATCGAACTCCCGAACCAAACAGCTCATCCCTATCCTCAACCTCAGAGACTGAATCGGAGCACTGTAGTTGCTGCGCATCCTCAAGCAGCATGTCACTGTCATTGTAGTCAAACAATTCAGCTGACTCTTCAGTGTGTGATAGTGAGGCTACGGAAGGAGTAGTTGTGGACATGGAGGCTGCATTAGATGCTTTGGCAGCTGAGGTGGACTGTAAACCACTACAATCCTGGCAGGTAGAGGACTCGGAGTACTCGGATGGCCTGGTTAGCCAATCAACTACATCCTCTTTATGTTGCTTCTGCTTAAGATGGCCAGCATCAGTTATAAAGGACAAGTGTGCCCCTGCAGAGGATGCACCACGTCCACCATGACCAGAGGAACAGCCTCCCGACACAGAGGCTGCTTGTCCTCTTATCTGTGTCTGGGAGCGTCTGCCTGTCCTTTTTGTTCTTTCAGACATGGTGAGTGATATATAGATTAAATATATACAGAACTCTGATTCAACTCTGGTATAAAGATTAAAGATTTCAAGAACTCTGGTATAACTCAGTGAGACACCCTGATAGCTGGCAGCTAGTGACAAGACACAGATTACAATTCGCAGAAATTTGCTACAAGTCAGTGAGACCCCCTCATAGGACCCCCTGAAAGCTGGCAACAGTGACAAGACCCAGATTACAATTCCCAGAAACCTCCTATAAATCAGTGAGACCCTCTGATGGGTAGCAGTGAGAACACAGATTACAAAAAATTCCAGATATTTTGTAGAAATGAGACCCCCACAATTGCTGCTGGCAGTGAGAATACAAAGATTACAACAATTCCATAGACCCTGTCAGGCGTCGGTTTAACTGCCACTTCGCCAGAGACAGAGAAGGAGGAGGAGGAGGAGGAGGAAGAGGGAGAGGTGGTGGTGGTGGAGGTGGAGCAGACAGACCTCATACAAGCAGCTTTCTGGAGGCGTGGTGGATGAACAAGCTCCAGCACAGAGCACCGTCTTGGATCCCTCCCAGCTGCAATCAGAGTTACCCAGTGTGCCGTGAAGGAAATGTAACGACCCTGTCCATGCTTGCTTGACCACATGTCTAAAGTCACATGCACCTTGCACTATGTCCTGCCATGTCATTGACTCCAAACTCCACTGGCAAGGATGATGCTACAGTAATAGATGTACCAGGTCCTTCCTCACAATGTGACAGCATCCCATCAGTTGAAGATTTTGCAGTCAGATTATGTTGCCCCAGCTGCTGCAGTGTAAGAAAAAATATAGTCACAACCATCCCCAAGCACAGCTTCTAAATGCCAGCTTAGCAAAATTACTCACATTGCAGCTGCTGCCTTTCCAGCTGGAAGACTCTGCTCCCTTCTGTGAATTTGCTGAATGTGCTGTACCACAGTGGCAGGTTCCAAAACGCCATTACTTTTCTCGGAAGGCCAATCCAGCACTATACCAGCATGTGGAAGACAATGTTATCGAGTCATTGGGAAAGGCAGTCAGCAGCAAGGTGCATGTGACTTTAGACATGTGGTCCAGCAAGCATGGACAGGGTCGTTACATTTCCTTCACGACACACTGGGTAACTCTGATTGCAGCTGGGAGGGATCCAAGATGGTGCTCTGTGCTGGAGCTTGTTCATCCACCACATCTCCAGAAAGTTGCTTGTATGAGGTCTGTCTGCTCCACCACCACCTCTTCCTCCTCTTCCTTCTCTGTCTCTGGCAAAGTGGCAGTTAAACCGACGCGTGGCAGGGGCTACGCAATGGCTCAAGCAAAAAAGATGCCATACTGTGCTGGTTTGTTTAGGGGACAGGAGCCACACTGGTCCAGAAATTCTGTCAGCTCTGCAGGGCCAGGTGCAGAGATGGTTAACACCACGCCAGCTTTAGCGTGGAATGTTCGTCTGTGATAACGGCAGCAACCTTCTCTCCGCCCAACGCCTGGGTAATTTTGACACATGTACCGTGCCTAGCACACGTCCTAAATCTGGTGGTACAGCGTTTCCTAACAAGGTACCCAGGGCTGGCAGAGCTTCTCAGCCAGGCCAGAAAAGTCTGCAGCCACTTCAGACGGTCATTCCCAGCAAGTGTTCGCCTGGCAGAAATTCATAGAGAATTCCACCTTCCCACAAACCTTCTGATCTGTGACATGACCACCAGGTGGAACTCAATATTAGCAATGCTGCAGCGTCTGCACAAGCAGCACAGGGCCATCAATGAGTACCTGTGTGAGTATGGCACAAGGACAGGTTCAGGTCAACTTGGTCCCCCCCACGCAGTGGCTGATGATTAGGGATGAGCTGATCGGTTCGATCAGTTCAGAGTTCGATTCAAACTTTGGCCGTTCGCAAGTTTGCGAACCTCGAATCTTTTGACGTGTTCGGTTCCAGTTCGCAAATAAAATTATTGAAAAAAGGATAAAAAATGCTTAAAAAATACTAAACAAAGTGACTCTTTACTGCAGAATATGATTAACAATGGTTTATTAGATATTGAATTAAAAACTAATGTCTAAGTGCAAAGATTCTCACCTCTAAATGACCTGTGTTCTCAAACGGCGTAAATAACAGGTGTTTTCAGTCTGGTCTAATGAATTTGATACATTGTATGTAGAATGAGGGTGTGGTGTGTCTCCTGATGTATCAAACAACACCTGTGCTTCTGAGAAGTGTTCATTTCTCTACCAAATCTTTCTCTGATATGCTGTTTAACCCCTTAACTAACATTGCCTTTCACTGCTGTGTGCTCAGCTCATTTTTACCGCTTTCGCTCATCATGTTTAAACGCGATTTGAAGCCACATTTTATTAAATGACCCAGAGATATTCGATATCATTCTTTCCGGCGCACTCCGCAGATTCATAATATATCATTTTTATATGTATACGTCATGTCCTGCCTGTATATTATGACAAAAAATGCAATAAAAATTTAATTTTTAATCATCTGCAGTGTGTAAAGTGTTTTTCACATTTTAGCACATGAGCGTTTGCGGTTATCTTTTCTATGGGGTGCGCTTGTACAAAAATTAGAAATGGGGACTTGTTACATTTTGTTGGGGGGAATTACGTGATTTATAGTAAACGCACCCCATACAAAAAAATCATTAGTGCATCATCGTTCACATTATAATTGAAATGTGAACAATATTGCTGCATTAATAAAAATAGCACAAAACAAATGTTTTTAGTTTCTTTTTTTACTTTATACCTGGTCATGTTGGGTATCAATCGAAAGGCCATGCTCAGGCCTTTCGATTGACACCCTCCATGACCTCCTAGCTGCCTGGAGATATCGGGGTTCAAATGAACCCCCTATCTCCACCAGGGGATTCCGGGCAGCTAGGGGTTCCCCGGATATCTGACGTCATCATGCTATGCGTGAGGACGTCAGGCAGTGAGGGGCGACCCGGGGGTGGAGCCGCCATCCAAGATGGTAACCCCCACTGGAGCTAGGCCGCACTTCGGTGCCGCAAGGCATCTCTATACATAGCTCCATCAGCATCTCTATACACAGCCTCACAGCATCTTTTGACACAACCTCACAGCATCTCTATACACAGCATCTCTATACACAACCCCATCAGCATCTCTATACACAAACAGCATCTCTATACACCATCTCATCAGCATCTCTATACACAGCATCTTTATACACAACCTCAACAGCATCTCTATACACAACCGCATCAGCATCTCTATACACAACCCCATCTGCATCTCTATACACAACCCCATCAGCATCTCTATACACAGCCTCACAGCATCTCTATACACAGCCTCACAGCATCTCTATACACAACCTCACAGCATCTCTGTGAACCCTCAATCTCCACCAGGGGATTCCGGGCAGCTAGGGGTTCCCCGGCTATCTGACGTCATCACGATATGTGTGAGGACGTCAGGCAGTGAGGGGGTACCCGAGGGTGGAACCGCCATCTAAGATGGCGGCCCCCACTGGAGCTAGTCCACACTTCGGCACCGCAAGGTGCCGAAGTGCGACCCGGTGCCTAAGGGGTTAAAGGCAGGAACCTCTTAAAAGTGGAGACTCTCTCTTTTTAAGCAGTGCCTGGCTTTTTTGTGGGACCTCCCGATCGGGAGGGAGAGGGATCCGAACGGATCCCCCCCTCCCTTCCAGGCGATCTCCCGGCATTCCTGGGGGGTTGCCTGGAAATGACGTCATCGCGCATGGCGTGATGACGTCATTTACGTTGGGAGGAGCTTGACTTCAGCGCCTGAGGACGCTGAAGTCAGACCACCATGGGACCCCGGACAGAGGTGAGTATCTCTGCCGGGGGTCCCGCAAAGCTGATGACGTGTGGGACAATTCCTCCTCAGTTTACAGCGGGAGTAACTGAGGACGTGTCCCACACGTCGTCAGCAGTGAAGGGGTTAAAAACTTATTTTTTAAAACTTTTTGTCCCGGTTTCCTGTCCCCCAGGGCACTACCCGGACCCCCATACACCTTTTATGGAAAATATCTAGCATATATGCCCTCCTGGAGGGCACTCTAAAAATCGAATTTTGAGTCCCATTGACTTGTATTGAGTTCGTGTTCGAATTCGAACCAAACTCGGGGGTGTTCGGCTCATCCCTTCTGATGATCAAGGAGGTATGCTCTGTACTGTCACCATTTGAGGAGGCAATGACGATGGTGAGCAGGGACATTGCATGCATCAGTGACACAATTCCTTTAGTGTTCCTGCTGGAGCACAGTCTGCGGGGAATTATAGATGTGGCTCTTGAGGCAGAGCAGCGGGAGGAAGAGGAGGCCTTCCCTAGCTCTGATGTCCCCAGTCTTTCCGCAGACAGCATTCCAGTGGGTCCTCCTCAGATCAGACATGAGGAGGAATATTTAAGTAGTGGGGCATTGAAGGTGGGGATTCCTCAAGGGAGGGTTTTGTGTACCAGAAACAGAAGGACTATTTTGTGGCTGGGAGGAGGAAGTGCACGATTGGGTCATCCTCCTCAATGACCAGGAACTGGTAGGTTACCAAGTGCTGACACACGTGCTTCTGAGGCTGCAGATGATCAGAGGAATAGTGGTGAAGGCCAGGGCCGCTTAACCCCTCAGTGACCAGGTGGTTTTACACAAATCCGTCCTTTAGTGACCGCTGCTGTTTTTACGTTTCTACGCTGTTAGTGTTTAAGTCAAATTTTCCTCTTACACGTTTATTCAACCCACACATATTATACACCCTTTTTCCCGCCATTAAATGGACTTTCTAGAAATACCATTATTTCCATCATTTCCAATAATCTATATAATAAAACAGTTTTAAAGTCCGTCGCCGTCAAGCGCTGAGTGCGCATGCGCGACGGACATTTAAAAACTATTAGAGAAAAAAAAGCGGAGCCGTTGGAGAGGCGCGCGCCTCTCCCTGTCTCACCTCCTCACAGCTCAGTCACTGAGGAGGTGAGAGAGGCGCTTTGCGCGCCTCTCCAATGGCTTTGCTTTCTTTTGTTTTGCCTACCGCCGGGACCTCAGCCCTGACTGCCAGCGTGCATCCCCGCTCGCCGAGGCTGGGCCCATGTGTGCCCACCGGCGAGCAGGGACTTGAAGTTAGTCGCTGACGGGCCCCCTCTTATGATGTCAGAGGAAGCCCGCCGGTGGCCATCTTGAAGTCCCTGCTCGCCGATGGGCTCAGCCTCCGGCGAGCAGGGACTTCAAGGTGGCCACTGGCAGCCCCTCTGATGTCAGGGGAAGTACGTCGGCGGCCATCTTTAAGTCCCTGCTCGCTGGTGGGCTCAGCCTCCAGCGAGCAGGGACTTCAAGATGGCTGCTGGCAGGCCCCCTCTGATGATATCAGAGGAAGCCCGCCGGTGGCCATCTTTAAGTCCCTGCTCGCCGGTGGGCTCATCCATGTGAGATGGGCACAAATATATACATGTGCTATACATGTGACCAAGGGGGAAATATACCCATGTGAGCAGGGGGCAAATATATCCATGTGAGCAGGGGGAAAATATACCCATGTGAGCAGGGGCAATGATACCTATGTGTGCTGGGGCAAATATATCCATGTGAGCAGGGGGCAATTATACCCATGTGAGCAGGGGGCAATTATACCCATGTGAGCTGGGGCAATTATACCCATTTGAGCAGGGGGCAATTATACGCAGGGGGCAATTATACCCATGTGAGCTGGGGCAATTATACCCATTTGAGCAGGGGGCAATTATACCTATGTGCACTGGGGCAATTATACCCATGGGAGCTGGGGGCAAATAAATCCATGTGAGTTGGGGCAAATGAACCCATGTGAGCTGGGGCCAACATATCCATGTGAGCTTGGGCCAACATATCCATGTGAGCTTGGGCCAACATATCCATGTGAGCTTGGGCCAAATATACCCATGAGAGCTGGGGGAAATATACCCATGTGAACTGGGGTATATATATTGCCCCATGTGAGCCAGGGCAAATATACCCATGTGAGCTGGGCGCAAATATACCCATGTGAGCTGGGCGCAAATATACCCATGTGAGCTGGGGGTAAATATACCCATGTGAGCTGGGGGAAAATATTGGCATGTAAGCTGGGGGAAAATATATACCCATATGAGCTGAAGGCAATATATAACCATATGACCAAAAACATTGTCTTTCCTTAATGTTGCTGTGCTTTCATTTCAGCGAACATTCATTCACACCTCACTTAACAATAGACTGCTCTCTGGGCAGGCTTTCCACCTAGTTTACTATAAAAAAATATGAAATATGATGAAAAAATTGTAAAAACACACTTTTTCGTAATTTAATCCCAAAATCTACAACCACCAATAAAGACCCCAGCTAAATAGTTTCAAAATGTTGTCCCGAGAATAGAAATACCCAATTTTTACATATTTTTGCTTTTTAACCCTTTCACTGCTGAGCCAGTTCACCTATATGCGTTGCGCTCATTCTGACCATTTTGTGCTAATTATTTTGAGATGACAGCCTAGGTCCTATTTAATTAAAAACCCCCCAGACAAAAAAAACGTTAAATTTTTTTTATTATTATTTTATTTAATTTTTTTATTATTTGTTTGATTTATTTATTTAAAAAAAAAATAAACCAAACCTGGTCATGTTTGGTATCATTGGAAAGGTCATGATCAGACCTTTCAAATGATGTCAAATATGACCATATAGCTGACATGGATCGGGAGATAGGGCGATACTTAGAATCCACTTATCTCATGGCAGCTAGATGGTTAACTGGCCCACTGACATCCTCACACATATGTTGAAGTTGTCAGTGGGTGGGGGGGACCTGGAGGCTTGGCTGACATCCAAGATGTCAGCCCACCTCCAGGTTTGAATCACGTTTTGGCACCAATTAGTGCCGAAACACAATTCGGCAGCGAAAAGGTTAATGCCATACACCTTGGAGACTCTCCCCTTTTCAGCGGTGCAAAAAGCATCTCCCTAGCTTCAATGGTTGGGGAGATAGAGGGCTCCGAAGGAGCCCCCCTCCCCTCCATTGATTTACATGGAGACGCCTGCTGATGACGTCACCATGTAGCGTGGCGACGTCATGAACCTCGCCTGTCCATGTAAATCACATGGGCAGGCTTCCTCCTTGCCAGATCGCCGAGGGATCCAGCGAGGGAGGTAAGTATCAGGCAGGAGGGGGGTTAGGCGCCGCTGACGTACCCTGTACGTCTGTGGGTCTAAGGGAGACCCGTGGACAGGATGTACAGGGTACGTCAGCAGTCTTTAAGGGGTTAACTGATGCCTTTTAAATTTTTTTAGTCCACGATGCCCAGGGACGTCAAATGTAGGCACACATTGCCAGCGTCTTCACCGTATGGTGCAGGACTACATAGGGGCAAGGGCAGACCTGGATACCTTTCTAGCAGATGATCCACTGGCTTACTGAGAGATTACTGTTGAGATTGGATCACTGGCCAGAATTAGCCAATATGCTATGCAGCTACTAGGTTGCCCTTCATCTAGCGTGCTTTCTGAAAGGATGTGTAACAGCCAATTTAGACGGGAACCTGTGAGCGATGGATCAACCAAGGAAGCAGACGGAGGCCTTTGTTTCAAGGAAAATGGCGTTTATTCGGCTGGCACCTGCCGGACTCACGAGACAGATTGCAACTGTCCAAAGTCATGAGTGACAAGAACATGTACATGGATTCTTTTTATACATTAGTCCAAAAATACAATTCCCCTCCCATCATACCCAGATAGTCACGTGACAGTTACTATATGTCTGAATTAGGACCTACTTTACACATGATGTCAGCTTTCCTCTTCATTCTCATTTTGGACATGCAACTATTTCTATTCTTGACGGTCAGCATGTCTTTTTAGTTTTGCTGACAAACTGATTTCTTTTAAACATGCGGACTGAAAATAGGATCTTAAGAGCACTCAAGGACAGCAATTGTATTTTTAAACCACGAAATGGAAGAACATCGAAATGGCAGATCACTAGTTTTATATTAAATCCCAAGGATTGCTATCTCAGATGTTCAGTGCCGCTGGAGGTTTTGTCACAGACAAAAGAGTGCGTCTGTCCACCGACTCTGTAGACCGACTGACATTTATAAAAATGAATCAGTCCTGGATCAGCAGCTATCAATCCCCTGTTGCTGACGTAACGGAATAGATCGGGGATCTCTTCTGTATTCACAAAACCTCCACCACTGAACTCTTCCACAATACCACAAAAGGGTTACGGTGTGAAGGCACTTGCTGCCAGGAAAGGCACAATATTTGGGTGCACTGACACCTGTACCAGATTTATATCATTTTAATTTTTTGAACCGCAGGGTCCATTCCTGCATTCTTCCACAATACCACAAAAGGGTTACGGTGTGAAGGCACTTGCTGCCATCAAAGGCACATTAATTGGGTGCACTGCCACTGACGCCTATATTACCAGATTTATATCATTTTAATATTTGACCACAGGGTCCAACCCTGCACTCTTCCACAATACCACAGAGGGGTTACGGTGTGACGGCACTGTTGCCGACAGTATAGACCCAATTTTAAAGCACCTATTGTTACTTTCATCCAAAGCCTGCATAAGTTTCACCATGATTTAGCCAAAAATATCACTAAACTTGCTCTGCGTGTCCTAAAAGGTCTCCTCTTTTAATACAGACTGCCGCCCTAAGCAGTTGTTTATGAATAGATTAAAGGAAAACCTTTTATCGACATTTGAAATGTCATTTTTTTGTTTTTAAATGTTTCTATACATCCTACAAACCCACCACTTCACGGGCAGGTTATGGGGACCTCCTAGGCACGATATATGAAGGAATTTTTCGTTTTTATCTTTAAGTCTTTTTTTCATGGAAAACTCACTGTTCGTTTAAAAAGATGTTTTTATTTTACTTTTTGTCCTAGTTTCCTGTCCCCCAGGGCACTACCCGGACCCCCATACACCTTTCATGGCACATATCTTGCATATATACCCTCTTGAAGGGCACTCTAAATATTGAACTTTGAGTCCCATTGACTTGTATTGAGTTCGGTTCGTGTTCGAGTTCGAATGCGAACCAAACTCGGGTGTTCGGCTCATCCCTATTGGTTAGAGCTTTGTTAGATCAGGTTAGATAAATAGTAGTTTGCGTTCGATCACACATAGAAGAAGAGATATTAACAATTATTGTAAAGGGGCTAACCCGTCATCAGCCCCCCTTTATCAAAAAAATGAACCAAACACTTAGCTATTTTGGATTCTTCACGTTAGATCAGGTAAGATCAAGTGGTTTTAATGTTATATCACCCATAATTACTGAGTTATTAAGTAATTAATATAGACGGTTTAGCCCCCCTCATTGAATTTTCTGGTCAGAAACCACTCAGGCTTATAGATACGTTAGATCAGGTAAGATCAAGTGGTCTTAACATTAGATCACACATAAATACAAAGATATTGAACATAAAATCCAATGAGTTTGTGTATTACATAAGGGGGGTTAGTGCCCCACCCCCCCCCCCCCACATAAAATTTTCTGGCAAAAGTAACACTCAGGCTTATAGATCTTTTAGATTCGGTTTGATCAAGTGGATGACACATAATTACAAAGATTTCATATTGAACATGGATATTAGGTTTTACATAAGGGTGGCTACCCCCTCCCCCCTCTCTGTCTGACCTCGGTCAAAAGGTTAAAAGTTCAGGTTTGTATCTATGTAGTAAGTTTTTGTTTATGGCTTAACCCTTTCGCTGCTGAGCCATTTCACCTCCTGTGTGCTGAGCTAATTTTTACCAGTTTCGCTCATCATGTTTAAACGAGATTTGAAGTCACGTTTTATTATACAACCCAGACAAATTCTATATTGTTCTTTCCGGCAGACTCATAATATATCATTATTATATGTATACGTAAAGGTTATATTTAATTCTGTAAGACCCAAAGGATTTTTTAAATGGTTCCTACAAGCTTTACAAGCTCCACAATCGAGAAACATCATGAGATTTAAAAGCAATATTACTAATAAAGAATATGAAATTAAGTCTTTCATTAACTGTCTAAGTAAGGGAGTCATATATTTACTGGAGTGCCCCTGTGGAGCTCAATATGTAGGGAGGACCACCAAAGAGCTCAAAGTTAGAATTTTGGAACATCTTGGAAATATAAGATGAAATAAAATTGACCATAGTGTTCTGGTTCATTGTAATCGTTGTTCTCAGTTTGATATGTCAAGTTTCAAATGGATAGGTATAGATTTGATTACTAGAGATTGGAGAGGAGGTGATTAGTGATCACCTTAAAGCATTAGCAAGGAGAGAGACTGAGTGGATACACAGGATGGGCACATGGAAAAGGGGAGGTCTTAATTTAGGCATGGATATTAAAGATTGTCTGTGAGCTGTATCTTGTTGGTCCACTCTCTCTGGTTATTGTATATTTATTTATAAATGGATTTTACCAGGAAGGATACATTGAGATTTCTCTCGTTTTCAAGTATGTCCTGGGTTCGAGAACATTGAAGTGTTACAGAAATACAAAATAGTAAAATGCAAGATATTAACACAAGACCAAAATATACAGATTAACAGAAAAATAAATACGGAGGAAATAAAGTCATTATGTTACATGTTTACAGGTGCATTTCGTATTGAGGTATGTTAATAGGGAAGTCTTAAGGGACTTTAGACTGGGGGTAGATTTGACGGTGTCTGGGAGGTTATTCCATATTTGCGGTGCCCTGTAGGAAAATGAGGATTGAGCCATTTTCTTTTTGTATTGCAAGTAAGGTGCTGGTCCTGGATCTGAGGTTATAGGATGAGGGAACTGCCGGGGGAAGCAGCATATTCAGGTAGGGTGGCAGCTTCCCAGAAAAGCTCTTAAACACCAGGTTGGAAAGGTGAAGGGTGCGTCTAGAGTCCAGCGATGGCCAGTTTAGTTCTTTTAACATGTCACAATGGTGTGTCATGTAGTTACATTGTAGCACAAAGCGACAGAATGAGTTATACAATGTAGTAAGTTTCTGGAGGTGTGTTTGTGGGGCGGCTGCATACACTACATCTCCGTATTCAATGGCTGGCATAAGCATTTTTTGTACAATCTGCTTTCTTACCGCGGGGCTCAGGCAGGATTTGTTTCTGTACAGGGCACCTAGTTTGGGGTAGAGTTTAGATGAGAGTTTTTCGATGTGGGGGCCAAAATATAGATTTGGGTCTAACCACATACCTAGGTATTTGAGAGAAGTGACTGTGGTCAGTGTGCCATTTGATTTTGTCCCAACACATAGATGTATATGTGTTGTTTTAAATGTTATGTAGCAATATGCAACGCACATTATTTAGAAGGAATTTTTTTTCCATAAAGAACGCACTTTTTATCTATTTTATATATTTTTTATTTTTTATTTAGATGAGCGTTACCTCTGTATTTGCGCATTTTGTTCACTGACATATATTCTTTTATTCCGTCATTGCCAGTTGAATTATTGTTCCTAGAAGAGCAGAAATACAGAGGATTGCTATTTCCGTTTTTTGTATCTTATCAGAGAGGCTAAGATGTCCCGCGACGCAACTTCCGACGATAAACTCTCAAAGAAACCGGATGTGGCGAATCTAAAATGCCACTTCCGGAAATCATCTTTAGTAACACCGGACGTCAAGGACACAGTTCCGGAAATTATCCTCAGCAACACCGGATGTTAAGGACGTAATTGGAACTAGGAGGCGTTGTTCTAATTGGGGACACTATTTAAATGTACTGCTGGATATGTATGCATTATTATTTTTATTTGCCCTGATGAAGTCCAGTTTATGTTTGGACGAAACGCGTTGACTTTTTTATCTGTATTAATTAAAAATATTTTTACCACCACTGGAACCAGCTTTGGCGTATATCTCCTGTGACGGCGGGGTGTTCAGTCGGACTGTACTTATCCGAGGGAGTGGTAACTAAGCTATATGCATATAACTTCTTGTATTCTGTGAGTGCAATCTGAAAGGGGGCCTTTATGTACTCTATTTGAATGTTATACTGCACCATGATGTGTTATCTTGTCTCTTTATAGAGCTCATTCCCCATTCTTTCGTTTTTCATTTAATACGTCATGTCCTGCCTGAATATTATAACAAAAATTCAATAAAATAAGAATTTTCAATCATCTACAGTGTGTAAAGTGGTTTTTTTTTTTACATTTTATCATCCGAGCCTTTGCGTTTTTTAATTCTAAGGGGTAGGCCTGTTAAAAAAATTTGAGCTGGGAACCCATTACTTTTATTTTTCTGCAAAATTATGTTATTTTAGCTAAAACCCCTCCCAAAAAAAAATCGCTAGGGCAAAACCTTTGTTCACATTATAATTTAAATATGAACAATAATGCTGCATTAATATTAAAAATAAAAAAGTCGTTATTTTTAAAAAAAACTGGAGGAGGGTTACTCCCCTTATGTAATACACACAATCTCTGTATTTTGTTAAAGATCTTTGTAATTATGTGTGATCTCAAGTTAAAACCACTTGATCTTACCTGATCTAACAAAGATCTATAAGCCTGAGTGGTTTCTGACCAGAAAATTTAATGGGGGGGGGGGCTAACCTGTCGTTATTAATTACTTAATAACTCAGTAATTATGGGTGATCTAACGTTAAAACCACTTGATCTTACCTGATCTAACGTAAAGCTTCCAAAATAGCTAAGTGTTTGGTTCATTTTTTGATAAGGGGGGGCTGATGACGGGTTAGCCCCCCCTTACAATAATTGTTAGAAAAAGAGATATTATGTGTGATCTAACGCAAACAACTATTTATCTAACCTGATCTAACAAAGCTCTAACCAACTGCATGAGTTTTGTTCAAAATTTTTGATAAGGGGGGCTAACCCGGCTGAGGTTATATGGTCTGAGGTCTGTGGGTGGGTGTATATATATATATATATATATATATATCTGCGTGTTGATATATACGTATATGTCTGTGTGTGGTATCAATGCATCCCTACTCTATACACAGCGCTCCGCGTCCCTATACAGTATATGATCAGGGGTTACCTTTTTTTATATTTTTATACTATTCCTATTAAACTAACAGTAATTTTTGATGTATTCTATTCAGTAGAAACTTTTTTCGCCTATATAACATGTGCCTTGTGAAAATAAAACGGTTTTGTGTATACATTTTTATTTAGTTAGTGGATTCCTGTCCAGTGCGGTGAGAAGCAAACGTAATGCAGTGTAGACAGGCTGCGAGGCGGAGTGGAGTAAAGTCAAGCCTGCAAAATGTTTGCTTCTCTTCGCTTCACTACGCTGTGCGTCGCTACACGCTCAGTGTGTCTCAGCCTTTATTCCCGCATTGCTAGTTCACGAATCAGTTTGTATACTTGTTACTGACCCTGCTTGTTCTGAGGACCCGATCTGTTGCCGACTTTGCCTGCTATTTTACTATTCTCTCTGTGTATTCCCTGCCTGTTCTGTTTGCTTCCTGTTGCTACTGGTGTGCGCTGATCCTCACCATATACAGTAGCGCAGTACAAGTGCCTAAACATTGCTGACCCGGTTTCGTTATAGCTTCTGATGTAACTGAATAGATCAGGGATCTCTTCTGCATTACCAAAACCTCCACCACTGCACTCTTCCACAATACCTCAGAGGGGTTACGGTGTGAAGGCACTTGCTGCCACCAAAGGCGCAATATTTGGGTGCACTGACACTGACGACTATACCAGATTCATATCTTTTTAGGCTAGGGTCAAACGAACGCTTTTTATTGCGTTGTCTGTAAAAAGTGCGTCCGAACGCATTGACGTATTTTTTCACGGAATGCGCAAAAACGGTCAGACAACGTGCATTTTCGTGCGTGATTTTTTTACAGATCGTCAATAAAACACTTTTTGCGTCTGGACGTTATGTAGGCTGGACATTAGCAGAGTCTGACATCTCCTAATCACCAAACACGCCGCTATGGCGCCGCAGCGCACTCTGTACGTGAGTACTAGCGGTTCTGCTTTCTCAAAAAAATGCGTTCATTTTCCACTTGCGTTGCGTGTACTTCGTATATTGTCCGTCATTTGCTGCTACTGCGGCCGTGATTAAGTGTGCCTAAACACACGTTAAAAATGCGCTAGTCTGACCCCAGCCTTAATATTGGACCGCAGGGTCCAACCCTTCACTCTTCCACAACACCACAAAGGGGTTACTTACGGTGTGAGGGCACTTGCTGCCACCAAAGGCACAATGTTTGGGTGCACTGCCACTGACGCCTATACCAGATTCATATCATTTTAATATTGGACCGCAGGGTCCAACACTGCACTCTTCCACAATACCACAGAGGGGTTACGGTGTAACGGCACTGTTTCAAACACTAAAGGCCCAATTTTAAAGAATCTATTGTTACTTTCATCCAAAGCCTGCATACGTTTCACCATAATTTAGCCAAAAAAATCACTAAACTTGTTCTGCGTGTCCTAAAATGTCTCCTCTTTTCATACAGGCTGCCGCCCCAAGCAGTTGTTTATGAATAAATTAAAGGAAAAGCATTTACCATCATTTGAAATGTAATTTTTTTGTTTTTAAATGTTTCTATACATCCTACAAATCCGCCACTTCACGGGCAGGTTATGGGGACCTCCTAGGCACGATATTTGAAGGAATTTTTTGTTTTTATTCTTAACCTTTATTTCATGGAAAACTCACTGTTCCTTTAAAAACATATATTTTTTAATTTCCTTGTTTCCTGTCCCCAGGGCACTACCCAGGCCCCCATACACCTTTTAATGGCAAATATCTGGCATATATATGCCCTCTTGGAGGGCACTCTAAAATTTGAACTTTCGAGTTGTTTTGACTTGCATGGAGTTCGGTTCGTGTTCGAGTTCGAGCTCGAACTTTTAAATTGTTCAAATGCGAACCGAACACGGGGGTGTTCGACTCATCACTATTTCTGGCAACAACTGTGCAACTGTGCAGAGACTGTGCTACAAGACTTCCTTTTTGCTGATGACTGTGCCCTGAATGCTGGATCAGAGCAGGAAATGCAAGCCATTGTGGAAAAATTCTCAGCAGCATGCAACAACTTTGGCCTCTTTATTAACACAAAGAAGACCGAGGTGATGCATCAGCCAGCTCCGAAAGCCCAACATCAAGAGCTCACCATCACAGTGAAGGGACAAAAGCTGCAAGCAGTGCACCAATTTACATACCTAGGCAGCACCCTTTCCCACGCAGTGACAATTGACATTGAGGTCAACTGCAGAGTAGCCAAGGCAAACTTTGCATTTGGCAGATTATTGACTAACGTACGGGACCGCCGTGGAATAAGCCTTGACACAAAGCACAAAGTCTACCGAGCAGGAGTGTTAACTACCCTGATGTATGCCAGTGAGACTTAGACTGTATACAGGAGGCATGCTAGGCAACTGAATCGCTTCCACATGACATGCCTCCACAGACTTCTCAGGATCCGGTGGAAGGATAAGGTGCCAGACACAGAAGTCCTTTCCAGAGTAGGCTTGCCATCAGTTTACACCCTGATGATGAAAGCCCAGACACGCTGGGCAGGTCATGTTGCAAGGATGCCCGATCATCGCATCCCTAAACAGCTCCTCTACTGTGAGCTGTCTCAAGGAAAGCGGTCGCACGGGGGACAAAGGAAGCGATACAAAGATACACTGAAAGCCTCCTTCAAGTCCATGGATATTGATATCACCTCCTGGGAAATCTTGGAACAAGATCAATCGACATGGCGCATGTTGACCCTCCAAGGCTGCCAGATATTTGAGGACAGAAGAGCAACCATAGCAAAAGAGAAGCAAGCACTTTGCAAAGCCAGAACTGCAAATGTTGCAACAGGGGTACCCACACATGTCTGCGCAATGTGTGGCAGAACATTTTGTGCTCGAATAGGCCTCATCAGCCATCTGCGGACACACCGTGGACAACCCACAACCTGCTAGATGTCAAGGTCCTCATCGAATACGATGGACGAACATCATCATCATTTCTGGCAACAAGTGTAGAAAAATTTCCGACACGTAGACGCGTAGGGCCCGGGGGCTATGGATTCCGGTATTCCACGGATCTTTAAATTGTGGCATCTGGACCGGTCCTCCAGGATCGCCAACTTCGCAGCATGCCATTCCAGTTTGTCCTGCAACTCCTCAACTCGCGCCGCCATGATGTTGTGGGCCGCAGCAGAATCTGCCATTTTACCTTCTAGAGTGGGGGTCCGTTCCCCGATGTCCTGAATTTCCTTGCTGATGTCCGCCGACATGGCATCTAATCGAGATGTGAGCGTGGTGGTAAATTCTTTAAACATTTCCTACATGCGTGTAGAAAAAGCCTCGAGGTCCGAATCTGCGCCAGTACGCTGGCTGCTAGAAGCAGAGGCCGTAGAGCCGGCGCCATCTTGCTTCTCTGCTCCCTCCTGGCGCTTGTTAATTTTGGGGGTAAAAAGTCTTGCCGGTCACTTTTTTTTTCACATTGGCAGCCAACATGGCAATCACCTCTGGGACTGCCTACCGTTTGTGCAGTTTAGAACGCTGTGGAGGCAGATATCCACTGTGGTTTCGCTGGGTGAGGACAAAGGAGCTCTAACACATGTCCGCCATGCACGGTGGTCGGCCACGCCCCCCCTATTTTTCCAGGTTTGAAGCTCAGCTTCTCACACACACCATTTCTTGCAGCAAAACAGGGGGATCGATTTGACAAACTTTTAACAGGTTTTGCATTCTGCTGGAAAATCATCTAAACAGTAAAAAGGAAACTAAACTATTTTTCCTTCTTTTACATACACATATATACATACAGTATATACATGAGTAGTAATACAGTTCTATTCAAAGAAAGGTGAAAAACAGGAAAACAGGCAGGAGAAGAGAACAATCTAGACCAAATAGTCGATTTGGAAAATGAGATAAATGGGAGAATTTTTTTGGTTTGGCTATTTTGACCTAGAATTTTCACTTCTCCAGTCAGTCTCCTGAGCATCACCTTTCTTTGAATAACCCTGATAGGGATGAGCTGTTTGGTTCGGACGGTTCGGAGTTCGATCCGAACTTAGCCTGTTCGATTAGATCGCGAACTCCGAACATTTCTGGGTGTTCGGCGCATGTTCGACCACAGTGCATCACAATGGACCACAATGCATTTTCCCACTGGCCTGAAGCTCGTAATTGGCTACAGCCTTGCACCTGACCACAGGTCTGGTGCAAGACAGGTTCAACAGGTTCAACAGCATGCCAATCACCGCTCAGAGTCCTGATTGGGCAAATTTTGCCCAATCATGTACTCACAGAGCTAAGTCCCGCAGCACCCTATATAACGTTTCCACACGCCGATTCACCACGCATTTGAGAGGAGATTTCATAGGAGATTGTTGTGTGTTGTTACTGCCGGTCTGCCACGCTACTGAGGGGGTCTGGGGGGTCTCATTTCTACAAAATATAAGGGAATTTAGGTGATGTGTGTCTTGTCACTGTGCCAGCAAGTTTTTTTGGGGTCACTAATTTCTTTAAAACATTTGTGAATGGAGGTGATCTTCTGTGTCTTGTCACACAGCCAGCAAGTATTTTGGGGTTAAAAAATTCTTTAAAACATTTGTGAATTGAGGTGACCTTCTGTGTCTTGTCACTGTGCCAGCAAGGCTTTTTGGGGGGTTACAAATTTCTTTAAAACATTTGTGAATTGAGGTGATCTGTGTCTTGTCACACAGCCAGTACCACGCAGTATTTTTGGGGGTCACTAATTTCTACAAAACATTTGGGAATTGAGGTGATCTGTGTCTTGTCAATAGGGATGAGCTGTTCGGGTTCGGGCGGTTCGGGGTTCGACCCGAACTTAGCCTGTTTGAGCAGATCGCGAACCCCGAACATTTCCGGGTGTTCGCCGCATGTTCGACCACAATGGACCACAATAAATTATCCCACTGCCTGAAGCTCCTAATTGGCTACAGCCTTGCACCTGACCACAGGTCTGGTGCAAGACTGGTTGAACACTATGCCAATCACTGCTCAGAGTCCTGATTGGGCAAATTTTGCCCAATCATGGGCTCACAGAGCTAAGTCCCGCAGCACACTATATAAGGTTTCAAAGCGCCGATTCTGCACGCATTTCAGAGGAGATTTCAAAGAAGATAGTTGTGTGTGTTGTTACTGCCAGTCTGCCACGCTACTGGGAGGTCTGGGGGGTCTCATTTCGACCAAATATCAGGGAATTTATGTGATGTGTGTCTTGTCACTGTGCCAGCAAGTTTTTTGGGGGTTTACAACTTTATTTAAAACATTTGTGTATTGAGGTGATTTTCTGGGTCTTGTCACACTGTGCCAGCAAGTCTTTTTGGGTCTCATTTATACCAAATATCAGGAAATTTAGGTGATGTGTGTCTTGTCACTGTGCCAGCAAGTTTTTTGGTTGTTTACAACTTTATTTAAAAGATTTGTGAATTGAGGTGATTTTCTGGGTCTTGTCACTATGCCAGCAAATCTTTTTGGGGCTCATTAATTTCTTTAAAACACTTGGGAATTAAGGTGATCTTCTGTGTCTCGTCACACAGCCAGCAATTTTTTTGGGGCTCACTAATTTATTTAAAATACTTGGGAATTACGGTGATCTGTGTCTCGTCATACAAAAAGTACCAAGCTGTATTTTGGGGCTCACTAATTTCTTTAAAACACTTGGGAATTAAGGTGATCTGTGTCTCGTCATACAAAAAGTACCACGCTGTATTTTGGGGCTCACTAATTTCTTTAACCACTTCTATGCTAAGGACGCACTCAGCGCGTCCAACCGCATGTCACGTTCCATGCGGTGGAGGCGCCGAGCGCGTCCTCTATTTGGGGTCAGCGTTCGGCCGGGTTCCAGCCGATGGCTGGCCCCCCCCGGTGCGAGCTGACATCCTCGATGTCAGCCCAGCATCCGGAACCGCCGCCGGAGTAATTAGGTGTCATCGCGGCGGCGCGATGACACCTAATTCAGGCGCCCCCCTGCATGTGCGGAGGAGGCGCCTGAAAGGGAGGGGGGAGGTCCTTCGGACCTCTCTCCCTCCCGATCGGCGGTGTGCAGGGGGTTAACTCAGGCACCATTTGGAAGGGCACAGCCTGCCCTTCCAAATGGTACCTCGCATTAACCCCTGGGGAGCCGGATCACAAATCAGCGCTGAAAAGCGCCGGTTCGTGATCCTTTCCCGGAGCTGGCCGACATCTTGGATGTCGGCCAAGCCTCCGGGAACTCCCCCTGAGGACTGGCGTCATTGTGCATAGCACGATGACGCCAGTCCTGGAGTTAACCCCTAGCTGCCACCAATGGTGGAGATAGGGGGTTCATAGGGGGTTCCAATCTCCCGATCCGTGGAAGCTAGGGGTTAAAGTTTGGTACTGATGGATCGGCCAGAGCATGGCCGTTCCAACGATACCAAACACGACTGTGAAAAAGTTTGTAAAACAAATATAAAAATTAAAATTAAAAAATAATAATAATAAAAAAATTATAAAAAAAGTTTTTGTTTTTTTTTGGTTTGTTAATGCAGCAATATTGTTCCCATTTCATTTATAATGTGAACAATGATGCTGCACTAACGATTTTTGTATGCGGTGCGTTTGTTAAAAATCGTGTAATTTTCCCAAAAAAAAAATGTAACGAGACCCCATCTCTAATTTTTTTAACAAGCGCACCCCATACAAAATATAACCGCAATTGCTCGCATGTTAAAATGTGAAATAAAAACACTTTACACGTTGTAAATTATTGAAAATTCATATTTTATTGCAATTTTGTTATAATATACAGACAGGTCATGACATATACATATAATAATGACATATTATGAATCTGCCGAGTCTGACGGAAAGAACGATATATAATATGTCTGGGTCATATACTACAATAAGCCTTCAAAACACGTTTAAACATGATGAGCAAAACCGGTAAAAATTACCTCAGCACAGAGGCGGGAAAAGCCTCAGCAGTGAAAGGGTTAAAACACTTGGGAATTAAGGTGATCTGTGTCTCGTCATACAAAAAGGACCATGCTGTATTTTGGGGCTCACTAATTTCTTTAAAACACTTGGGAATTAAGGTGATCTTCTGTGTCTCGTCACACAGCCAGCAATTTTTTTTGGTGCTCACTAATTTCTTTAAAACATTTGTGAATTAAGGTGATCTGTCTGTTGTCACTGGCTGCCAGCTATCAGTGTGTCTCACTGAGTTATACCAGAGTTATTTAAATCTTTATACCAGAGTTTAATCAGAGTTCTGTATATATTAATCTATATATCACTCACCATGTCTGAAAGAACAAAAAGGAAAGGCAGACGCTCCCAGACACAGATAAGAGGGCAAGATGCCCCTGTGTAGGAAGGCTGTGCCTCTGGTCGTGGTGGACGTGGTGTATCCTCTGCAGGGGTACGCTTATCCTTTCTAACTGGTGCTGGCCGTCTTAAGCAGCAGCAACATACAGAGGACTTGGTGGATTGGCTAACCAGGCCATCCTCATCCTCCGAGTCCTCTGCCAGCCAGGCTTCTAGTGCTTTACAGTCCACCTCAGCTGCCAAAGCATCTAATGCAGCCTCCATGTCCACAGCTACTCCTGCCGTAGCCTCGCTATCACACACGGAGGAGTCAGCTGAATTGTTTGACTACAATGACAGTGACATGCTGCTTGAGGATGCGCTGCAAGTTCAGTGCTCTGATTCAATCTCTGAGGTTGAGCAAGGGAGTAAAATCAACCTAGAGGAAGGGGGTGCCAGTGATGACACACAAATAACTGGCACACATGTTGCCCCAGCAGCTGCAGCATACTGCCAAGTTGGCTTCAGTGACGAGGAGATAGTGGGTGAAGATGACAATGATGATGAGGTCACTGACTCTACCTGGGTGCCTGATCGAACAGAGGAATTAAGTGAGGAAGAGGGGGAGGAGGCACAGCAAACACGAGGCACAACATCCTCAGTGACCAACCATAGCACTAGCCAGTCCAAGGCATCACATGTCAGAGCTGCTCCGGTGCAGAGCACTGTTGTCTCAAAGAACACATGCAGGAACTCTGCTGTCTGGGAGTTCTTTAAGAGCTGTGCAGCAGACCCCACCGTTGCTATTTGTAATCTATGTCAGAGGAGGCTGAAGCGTGGGATAAACACCGGAAACTTGGGTATCACGTGCTTGAGGCGACATATGAACAAGTGCCACACATCCCATTGGGGCAAAACTTTGCATAGGTCCTTCTCCTTCTCATCTGTGTCTACCCACACTGTATGTCCTGCCATGCAATTGCCTACAACCTCCACCGACAGGGATGATGTTACAGTAATGGATGTACCAGGTCCTTCCTCAGAATGTGACATCATCCCAGTAGCTGAAGATTTACGCAGTCAGATTACGTTGCCGCAGCTGCTGCAGCGAAAGAAAAAATATAGTCCCAACCATCCCCAAGCACAGTGTCTAAATGCCAGCTTAGCAAAATTACTTGCATTGCAGCTGCTGCTTTTCCAGCTGGTGGACTCTGCTCCCTTCCGTGAATTTGCTGAATGCGCTGTACCACAGTGGCAGGTTCCAAAACGCCATTACTTTTCACGCAAGGCCATTCCAGCACTATACCAGCACGTGGAAGACAATGTTATCCAGTCATTGGGAAAGGCAGTCAGCAGCAAGGTGCATGTGACTTTAGACACGTGGTCCAGCAAGCATAGACAGGGTCGTTACATTTCCTTCACGGCACACTGGATAACTCTGATTGCAGCTGGGAGGGATCCAAGTCGGGGTTCTGTGCTGGAGCTTGTTCATCCACCACACCTCCAGAAAGCTGCTTGTATGAGGTCTGTCTGCTCCACCACAACCTCCTCCTCCTCCTCCTCCTCCTCCTCCTCCTCCTCCTCCTCCTTCTCCTTCTCTGTCTCTGGCGAAGTGGCAGTTAAACCCACACCTTACAGGGTCTACGCAATGGCTCAAGCAAAAAGATGCCATACTGTGCTTGAGCTGGTTTGTTTAGGGGACAGGAGCCACACCGGGTCAGAAATTTTGTCAGCTCTGCAGGGGCAGGTGCAGAGATGGTTTACAACACGCCAGCTTGAGCTGGGAATGATCGCCTGCGATAATGGCAGCAACCTTCTCTCCGCCCTACGCAAGGGTAAATTGACGCATGTACCATGCCTAGCACACATCCTAAATCTGGTGGTACAGCGTTTCCTAACCAAGTACCCAGGGCTGCCAGAGCTTCTCATCCAGGCCAGAAAAGTCTGCAGCCACTTCAGATGGTTAATCCCAGCAAGCGTTCGCCTAGCAGAAATTCAAAGAGAATTCCACCTTCCCACAAATCGTCTGATCTGTGACATGCCAACCAGGTGGAATTCGACATTAGCAATGCTGCAGCGTCTGCACAAGCAGCAGAGGGCAATCAACGAGTACCTGTGTGAGTATGGCACAAGGACAGGTTCAGGTCAACTTGGTTTGCCCCCCGCAGTGGCTGATGATCAAGGATGCATGCACTGTACTGTCACCATTTGAGGAGGCAATGAGAATGGTGAGCAGGGACAGTGCATGCATCAGTGACACAATTCCTTTAGTGTTCCTGCTTTAGCACACACTGCGGTGAATTATAGATGTGGCTCTAGAGGCAGAGCAGCGGGAGGAATAGGAGGCCTTCCCTAGCTCTCAAGGCCCCAGTCTTTCCACAGACAGCATTCCAGCGGGTCCTACTCAGATCAGACAGGAGGAGGATGAGGAGGAGGAAGAGGAATATTTAAGTAGTGGGGGCATTGAAGGTGGGGATTCTTCAAGGGAGGGTTTTGTGTGCCCAGAAACAGAAGGGCTTGTGCGTGGCTGGGAGGAGGAAGTGCACGATACGGTCATCCTCATTGACCAGGAAGACTCGGCAGCAAATGCCACCTCCAACCTACGCTGCATGGGCTCCCTAATGATGCAAAGCCTGCTAAAGGACCCCAGGATTCGTGCTATCAAGGAGAGGGATCATTACTGGTTGGCAACCCTTCTTGATCCACGATACAAGGGGAAAGTTGCAGAGCTCATCCTGCCCGCACAGAGGGAGCAAAGGATGAAAAAACCTGAGGACGCTCTAAAGCGACACTTTTGTAACACCTTTCCAGGCATTGGTAGATTACCAAGTGCTGACACACGTGCTTCTGAGGCTGCAGGTGATCAGAGGAATAGCGGTGAAGGCCAGGGCCGCATGACTGATGCATTTTTAAATTTTTAAATTTTAGTCCACGACGCCCATGTACGTCAAATGTAGGCACCCATTGCCAGCGTCTTCACCATATGGTGCAGGACTACCTAGGGGCAAGGGCAGACCTGGATACCTTTCCAGCATATGATTCACTGGCTTACTGGGTGTTGAGATTGGATCACTGGTCAGAACGTAGCCAATATGCTATGCAGCTAATAGGTTGCCCTTCATCTAGCGTGCTTTCTGAAAGGACCTTCAGTGCCGCTGGAGGTTTTGTCACAGACAAAAGAGTCCATCTGTCCACCGACTCTGTAGACTGGCTGACATTTATAAAAATGAATCAGCCTGGATCAGCAGCTAACAACCCCCTGATGCTGACGTAACGGAATAGATCGGGGATGTCTTCTGCATTCACAAAACCTCCAGCACTGAACTCTTCCACAATACCACAAAAGGGTTACGGTGTGAATGCACTTGCTGCCATGAAAGGCACAATATTTGGCTGCACTGACGCCTGTGCCAGATTTATATCATTTTATTTTTTTGAACAGCAGGGTCCAACCCTGCACTCTTCCACAATACCACATTGGGGTTACTGTATGATGATACTTGATGGCCTGGCATTAAAGGCACAATATCTGGGTGCACTGACGCCCATTACCAGATCAAAAACTTTTCAATATAGGAAAACATGGTCCACCCCTGCACTCTCCCACAATACCACATAGGGGTTACTGTATGATGATACTTGCTGCCCTGGCAGTCTTGCACCAAAGGCAGAATTTCTTGGTGAACTGACGCCTTAACCAGATGCATATCTTTTAATATAGGACCGCAAGGTCCACCACTGCACTCTTCCACAATACTACAGAGGGGTTACTGTATGATGATACTTGATGGCCTGGCATTATAGGCACAATATCTGGGTGCTCTGACGCCCATTAACAGATAAAAAAATCAATTTCCAATATAGGACCACATGGTCCACACCCCTGCACTCTTCCACAATACCACAGAGGGTTTACTTTATGATGATACTTGCTGGCCTGGCATTCTTGCACCAAAGGCAGAATATCTGGGTGCACTGACGCCCATTACCAGATCAAAAACTTTTCAATATAGGTCCACATGGTCCAACACTGCATTCTTCCACAATACCACAGAGGGGTTACTGTATGATGATACTTGATGGCCTGGCATTAAAGACACAATATCTGGGTGCACTGACACCCATTACCAGATCAAAAACTTTTCAATATAGGACCACATGGTCCACCCCTGCACTCTTCCACAATACCACAGAGGGGTTACTGTATGATAGTACTTGCATGCCTGGCACTAAAGGCACAATATCTGGGTGCACTGCCATTGACGCCTGTATCAGATTCATATCCTCATAGGGGTTACGGACCATGTGACAGCACTGTTGGGGACGCTAAAGCAGTGTTTTTCAACCTTTTTTGTGCAAAGGCACACTTTTTTCAGGAAAAAAATCACGAGGCACACCACCATTAGAAAATGTTAAGTTTTTTTTACCTCTGTGCCTATATTGACTATATATAAAGTAATTCTCTTGAATAGGAATCAAACACAAAGAAATTATTTTATAATTACTTTATTATGAAATAATAAAGTATTTTATAATTGTTCATATTTCTGTTTACTTACTCAGTGCGAAACCTGGGCCTGTTTGGCTGAACACAAAGCTGATATTCTTGCAGGAATCGAAGAAAGACACACACGTAGCTCACACATGGATAATGCCCCAGCTCATGGATATGCCCCAGCTCACACATGGATAATGCCCCAGCTCACACATGGATATGTACCAGCTTGTCGGATATAATCTCTGCACGTGAATACAACACGTTAGTATATATTGGACTTATCAGCCAAGCCTCCAATATGTCTATATTGGATTTACTGGACCTACCTCGGCAGTTGCCTCCAATATATCAGGGATTATTATTTCATAAGAAACTTATACGAGACACAAATATCAATCGTCTATATCTCTTAGAAATTATCCTGAATTCTTTTAATTGTCTGTGTTTTGCTTTAAAAAATACAATAATCAATAATCGGATAAAAATATATATATATTTATTACGTATACAAAAAAGTTTCAAATCTCATATCATAAACAAAAATTTATAAACCACAATCCATCAGCATATAAAAACTAGCTTCACAATATATGTATCTCCGGTTAGTAACTGCATATATGATTAATATCATTTACCTTATCAGTTAGTAACTAATACACAAATGGTTAATAAACATTTCTGCTTAATACAACATGCATTTCCCAGCAAACAATGTTTAACCAGCCAGCTCGTATAGATATATATATATCTCTATGCTACATGGATCAACAAAAGATGAGCTAATTTAATGAAAAGTAATAAAAACTTATTTAGTGAATCCTCCCCTAATCTCGAGAATTAAACTTCTAATCTTTTGCTTTTTATTTTGTAGTTATATAATTCCTTGTTTATTAATTTTAATCACAGTAATTTCCAATTTCTATATATATATATTGGTTTCAATCTTACAACATTTCTTTAGGAATAAATCCTTATATCCACTTCTTCATATTTTTATCTGCAGAATAAAGAATACTTAGAATTTGGATCTTACCCAATATCTGAGAAATTTCAGTTTAAGTTGCAAGTAGATGAATATCTACATAAATATATACATAATTACATTAATTCCCTTTTTTTCATACATTACCTTTCCAATTTGGATGTTGATAAGTTCTGGAATTTTCTATGTGATGCTTTGTTTTGGAATATGTGAAGATTATCGATATCAGATAATCAATGCATATGAGTTAGAGATTTGGTGAGAATATTGATTGCCTCATGTCTTGGGATCTGCCTGCATCGTGGTGTGAGTCTGAGTGTTAGAATCTTGGACTCTCAGAGGGTCATGTGTAATGCATTGCGATGTGAGTCTGACTGCTGGAATCTCCGACTGCCTCACAAAGACCTTTGCCGCTTATTATAGCCAATTTGACGTCACGGATAATTAATAGTAATATGAATCATTATATTTACTATCCTCTAGAGGGCAGTATTGCACTTCTTAATTAATTCCAATTAATTCCACCATTTCTTTTTAATAGTCTTATCTCGGTTAACAAAGACCATCTCTTCAGTCAACTAGACACAGTGTCTGTCATCTGATTTATAGCTCTACTCCCTTTTAAAATTACTTCGAGTCCTATCAGCTAAATTCTTTTCTGGTTAACTCAACAGAATCTATTCTTTAGTAATTTTTATTATTTATCAATTATATACCTTCTCCAATATTTATTGGAGTATATATTTCATACTGTAAATATAATAAAATATACCTTGATTATAAACATATATTTTGTGAATATAAATCTATATTTCAGAAATTTTAACTCTTATTCCTATACCCAAAAAACAAAATCTCTTTTGTTTTAAAAACTTAAAACAGACCAATAAATTTACTTATGACAGGTCTTAGCATTATCTCACACTAGGTTCCTTCATGTCTGGCACTTCAAAAAAAAAATATAAAAGACTTCACCCAGGAATGAACTCTGTAAAAAAAATCTCGTTCATTTCTAAACCTAGAGAATATTTTGAAGAAAAAAAAAACTGTCATTAAAAACAAGATGGCTACAGGCATCCATTTTAAATCCTTTCTAATATACCCGACATAACCCCCCTTTGGTTTCATATATATTTATTTATCAACTAAATAAATTTTAGGAAAACATACAATATCTCCCCCCTTTACTAATTAGGCTAGGTTTCCACCTTTCGCAACACGTTTTTCTTCTTTCATCCATTTAATAATTGAAGATGCAGTGTTTTTAAACTTCAATGTACGTACTTTCTTTGTTAGTACAATCATCCAGACAGTTAGAAACATAATTACTATACAAATCACAATCTCTGTAATTTTTGGCCCATTATAAGCAGATAGCAATTGATGATCAATCTGTGAATACATTGGAGCATAAATTGTTAGATTATCTTTTTATTAGAAGTTCAATAGTATGGTCATGCTAGTTCTTTAGCAAAGATTTAAAATCTGGATTCATAGGTATCTCTTGCCCTTGGAATACGACAATGATTTGTATCTCGTCATACCAGACTCATTTATAAAAAAAATAACTTCTCGATAACAACTCTTGATTCTTTAGAAACTTTCACGAGAATCACTGGTGTGGGTATGAACACTCTCTTGTTTTATACCAGATTCTTCCGGTAAACATTTGCTTCTCTTTCTGTATCAAACAGCGGTTGCAATAAAATATGCAGCAAATATTTTCTTTCGGTGGTTCTTGTACATAGCAATCAACGGTATCCTGGCTGTATCCCGCATGTCTTTCAGGCTTGCATGAGCTTGATGCGCATGGGACTTTAGCATTCTCCTTGGAATTGTGCGGAAAACCGTAGAATTTCCAGATAGTCGCAGTCTTTTGTGGTCCGATTCTTCTTTGCGGATTAAGCGTCGCAGTTCGGATTAACCATTTATCTCAATTTCTGTTGAAAGAAAGAGTCAGGGCCGGATTAACATAGGGGCTGATGGAGCAGCAGCTCCAGGCCCATTCCCCAGAACAGGCCCAGAGAAAGGATAAATATGTCTGCATTGATGGGCATTTGGACCCTGTATCTCCAACTCCACAGCAGCTAAAGGGTCATGTGAGGTATCACTGGAAAGGCCAGAGCATGGCCTTTCCAATGAAATCAAACATGACCAGGTTTTATGTAACATTAAAAATAAAATAACAAATATTTCTTTATTTTTGTTTCTAACAGCAATATTTTTCGCTTTTCAATTATAAAGTGAACAATGATGCTGCACTAACCATCTCATTTCTCTTGTCACCAATAAATTTGGAGGTGATTGCACAATCCATTATTACGTATTGTTACATCAAAAACTTAAACTGCCGCACTATAGCAAAGAGCACGGTGGGGACTTTAGAACCCTGCACCTCTAATCTTTACACCGCACAAGATCAAGTAAGGCGTCATTGACCAGGACAGAGTCTGGCCTTTGCACTGATACCAAACATGACCATGTAAAATCTAATTGAAAAGAAAACAAAAAATTAACTTTTTTTTTTATTTGATTTTAATTCCAAAGCGATGGCATAGTCCATTTGTCACGTATAAAATGAGCAATACCACTGCCATTACTCACCTTCTAATTTCCCACGCTGGGAGCAAGGCCAGTGTTTTATACATAGTCATATTATTTATAAAACACTATCCTCCAAAACACTAGGGAAATATATAATCTTTTTGGTTAAAATTTTATATTTTTCAGAAAAATGCAGTAACCATTTCCCATTTCACATTTTTTTTAACAAGAATTCTCTGTAGAATATATAACCACAAAAGGTTTGGATAAAATGAGAAAAAAAACATTTTAAACGCTGTAATGATTGAAATCTGAATGGAAATTTACTCACACAGTATCTGCCTGGTTAGATATACCCATATCTGCACTATTAAATAACCTAACCATATGTTTTCATTTAATTAAATCCCAAAAAAGCCCACCAAAATCTTCAGCTCCAGGCCCATAGAGATCGTAATCCGGCCCTGGAAAGAGTTATAAATAACCATTCATAGACTAGCGATTTCACACAATTTCCCTATAGATACTCTGATCTCTGATTAATTTTTCTACTAGCTTGAGTTAAACATCTGAATGCTGGGAAGAAGAATCACATGTTAATTAAAACATCACTTCACATGATACCAGTTAAGTGTCTTCTGTTGGTCCATTTTCACATACTGAGGTGAGATCTAGGATGACAAACACGCAATTGATTAATGTGAACCCATTTTTCAATACTCTCCTTTCCTTTGGGTATCTCTATTTTATACGCCACAGGAGACAGTTTATCAATTATCGAGTATGGTCCTTTCCAGGATGGGAGAAACTTTCTCTCTTTCACTCGATCTCTACTGAAATTATACAGATACACCTTTTCGTCAATCTCATACTCCTTTTTGGTAGTCTTAAGATCATAATAAGTCTTATTAGATACAGCGGCCTTCTCAAGGTTCCATTGCGCAAAAGCAAATGCTTGCTGTAAATGATGACGCAGGTTTTCTATATACTGATGTGTGGTAGCAGCATTTATTAAATTCTGATCCGAAGTGCGATACAATAGATGTTGTGGTAACACCATCTTCCTTCCAGTCATTAACTCAAATGGTGACATCTTAGTCGCGGTACTTGGTGTGGCTCTAATAGCCATAAGCACTAAGGGCAACTTTACGTTCCAGTCCTTTCCTGATTCTTTTACAAATTTCTTTAGGACATTTACAATTGACTGGTTATAGCGTTCTACACTTCCACTAGACGCGGCACGATACGCAATATGCAACTTACGCTTGACACCTAACATTTTCCACATTCTTGTCATTGCATCACTTGTAAAATGGCTACCACGGTCAGACTCCAACCTTTGAGGTAGACCAAACCTGGAAAATATATGGTTAACAAGAAGAATTGCACATGTTTCAGCAGTATTATTAGGAGCTGGTAAACACTCTATCCATTTACTAAATAGACAGGTGACTGTTAACATATATTTGTTTCCCCTAGTTGATCTTGTGACGGGACCAATAAAGTCGATCTGAATATCGGACCATGGCAATGAGAAACCTTTCTTCTGGAGATGTGCGCGATGAGTAGGGCCGTGAGGTTGAAATTGGGCACATACTAGACATCCATGGCAATATATTTGGACGTCTTCTAACATATGGGGCCAATAAGCATAATCCCGCAATAACTCATAGGGGATGTTGTATCCCATGTTTAGTTGTTCTGATCAATAGACCATCCTTAATACTGAATTGGGCCTTGGATTTCATTAAAATCCGAAGATCCTCAGTCTGGTCAAGACTCTCTTCAGATAAAAGACTATCCCTAGGATTTTCAATATATTTGTAAAAGATTCCAATTACAGAATCTTCCTTTTGGCTCTTAATTAAATCTTCATTGGTAGGATCTTGACACCACTGTGCTACATTACTCTCGACCTTAGATTTAGTCTGCTGACGGGTAAGGACATCTACATATGTTTCATTTAGTAAATGATCAATATTTATAATTTCGTCACTGACTGCACCCTGTTTAGCCAATTTTTCAGCTAGGTCATTGCCTTCTTTATCCATACCTGAAATTTTTGAATGACCTTTTGTCTTTTTCCAATAAACGGTTAAACCATTTTTAGACACCATCTTATCTATTTCTCCAAATAAATCGGCATGTTTAACAGGTTTGTTATTGGACCTGAGCATCTCATTTCTTTTCCACCCAGGCAAATATTCAACGAAACTGTTACGGACATAATTAGAATCTGTGACTATCAGAAGTTCTTTAACATCATAGTCTATAGCCATCTGAACGGCTTTGTAAACTGCGGCTAATTCAGCGACTTGGCTACTTTTAGCACCAATGTTATATCCTACTGATATATTGGGATATTCTTTTGTCCATGCAATACCAATGCCAGCTACCAATTTCCTCTCCTCTTCCACGATGGTGGGGTAGGCACAACCATCTATATATACACGTGGGAGTAGGGAACAGTATTCTTCGTCATAGGCCTTGTAAGGTGATGATGCTTGCTCTTGTAAGAAATCATCTCCTAGGAATTCTTTTTCAGAGGAGGGATCTGCACAATCATGGAGTTCGGCAAGTCCTTGAGCTACTGGATTCTTTTGATCCTGTCTATACCGTACCTCCAATGGCCATCCTTGTAAGGATAACGTCCATGCAGTTATTCTGCTATTGGATAGGTTCCCGTCCCTTATTCGACTACTGTGTAGATATTGTAAGGGTTGGTGTGCAGTTTCAATTATTATCCTCTCTCCTTGGATATAACTCCGAAAATTCTGTAGGGCCCAGACTGTGGCTAGTAATGCTTTTTCACAGTCACTAAATTTAATCTCCACTCTAGATAAAGACTTACTGGCATATGCAATAATTTTACTCTGATCATCTTGCTTTTGACATAAAACGGCGCTCATGCTCAAATTGGTAAAACCAGTCTCCAGATAGAAAGATTTACCCCCCTCTGGATAGGCTAGGCATGGAGCCTGGGTGAGTTTTATTTTAAGCTCAGTCATGGCTTGTTCTTGAGTTTCCCCCCATATCCACTTTACATCTTTCTTAAACAATGTTAATAGAGGTTTACAAATCTCTGCATAATTTTCGATAAACTTAAGTGAGTAATTCATCATACCCAAGAATGATCTTAGTTCACTGATAATAGTGGGAGTTCTGGACTTCATCACTGCTTCCACCTTCTTCCGCTGAGGATTTAGGCCTACGGATGTAACCTCATGTCCCAGGAAATTAACTCTGGTGCGACACCATTGTGCTTTCTGCAATGAGATTTTAACCCCTGCCTCTCTCAACTGGTTCAGAACATGTCTAATTTCTTGAATATGTTTCTCAAACGAAATACTTTTCAGTAAAATATCATCCACATACGTCAAATTACCCCTCTCGGCTGCATCTGGCATGGCTTTATGTAAAAAAACAGCGAACTCATGACCTGAGTTTATATAGCCGAAGGGTATTCTGGTCCACGTAAACTGTTGTTGACCGAAAGTGAAGACCAATTTGTATTGGTCCTCAGGACTTACCTGAATTGTCCAGTATCCTTGGGCACAATCCAGCGTGGTAAAAATCTTACAACCTTGCATTTGGACTAGACATTGATCAATATATGGTACGGGCCAGCCGGTTCTGTATACACGTTTATTTAGCTGTCTCAAATCAGTACACAAACACCATTGACCATTCAGCTTAAGGATTCCGAGGATAGGATTATTATAAGAGCTGTGCACCGTCCTTATAATTCCCCTTTCTTTTAGATTCCCTAATATCTCCGCCAGCGAGTCGTAACATGCTAAGGGAAGCCGATATTGTCTGACGTATACAAGAGGAGCATTAGGGTCAGTTTAGACCCTAGCTTTATGTAAGTCGGTAACTCCACAATCATATGAATCCTTAGCAAAAATATCTTGAAATTCCATTAGAGCTTCTCTTAACTGTTGGCGCTCAATATCATTAGAACATCCATCAGCGAAAGATATTTGTTGCTGGACCATGTCCTGAAATCCTGGAAAGATTTCTGGTTGGCCAATCTCATAGGCTTCTTCAAGCCTTTCAGAGAGGTCATGATTTGACTTACTTGCATCTCCAGCAAAGTGAGTATACTCCTCTGCTTCCTGTGTAGTCAGAGGGTGATCAAAGGTTAAAGATGATTCTTCTACCTTGCAGATTCCTACTTCAGAACTGAAAGGATAAACAGAATATATCGTGAATAATCCTTCGGGCCACGAATTAAATGATTTTTCTATCATTTGTTCCTCTGTGATGTAACGTTCAAGTATTAACCCGATAACTGCGTTCTGGAACCCGAATGTGTAATAATCTGAATCCAGTGCTAGACCTATTGTAGTGTCTTTAGGCAAATGGATTTCCTGTGAGGAATTATTATTTATAATGATTTGGGTTCTAGATTGGTGTATTTTCACCATGGGTGTAGGATTTGCTGAAATTCCTAACCTATGTATTCGATTGGAAATACAGACTAGTGCCCCAGAATTTCTCAACTTCTGACCTTCCATTACCTGTAAAGGTAATGGGTAATTTACAGAGCCTGGTGGAATACAAACCTTATATGGTACCTGTAAATTTACTGCGTATGGCAGTGTCTGGCATGACTTAAGAGCTTTATTTTTGTCCTGGAATTCACAGGGGTTCTCTTTTAGTCTGGTCCATATGTGGGAGTTAATCAGATCCACTTGCATAGCAAAACGATGAATTATATCGTTACCTACATAGATCTGATAACCGGGTTCATTTAGGACCAAAAATAAATGTGTGGCAGTTTTATTCCCAATAGAAATAGATAACATACATTTTCCAATAACATTGTGACTGTCTCCGTCATTATCTAGATCTGTTATCCACTCATCTTGAGGATTTGGGTATCTGATCACTTTAAGGTCAGCTATTATATTTAGCATCTTCTTGCTAATATAGCTATATTCCTGGCGCAAATCTAGCTTAGCCATGTTTTCTCCGGCTAAACTATTTACACGTATAGGGAAAAATACCTCTTCATTTATCTTCTCTATTTCAGTTAAGAACTGAGAATGGTCACTATGCCCATTTGGTTCTGTTTCCCTTTTGTGGAGGTGAATAATTAGCACGTCATTTTCCAGACATATATCTCGAATTCTCTCGGGGAACACATATGGTGTTATCCTCCTGCTCTCCTAGAGTCAGGGGCTTTGGCCTTAAGAAAGAGATATCAGGTGTCTGGCTATTTCTGAAGTGGACTTCAATAGAATCCAGCCTTTCCTCAATCACGTGGCAGTTACGCTGAGTGTGATGGGATTGGGATTTATCATAGCTGATTGGAACATTTACTTGGGACCAAATAACCTCATTGATAAAATCAATGATTGGATTTAACCTTTTGAGAAGGTCCATTCCAATAATTAGGCGATTTTGGGGCAGATCCACAACAAGCGTTGGATGCCGAATTACTTTATTCCCCAATTTAAAATCCAATTTAGCCATGCCCAGAACTTTCAGAGATGCGCCACTCACACTCACTAGATTAGCATTAGATTTATCTAATCTAGACTTCCTGGAGGACAGTTCTTGGATCTGTTTAAAATAATGGGCTGATATTAACGTAACCTGGCTTCCAGTGTATAGCAAGAACGGAATATGTGGTAAATTATCTTGTAATTCTACATTCACATAATATCGGTCTTCAATGCTATACAATTTACAGAGAAATTTAGAGTGAGATATGAAATTAGGTTTTGGACAAATTTTACCAACTGATTTTGCTCTCTCAAACGTGCTTTTGGCAGCTGTGCTGTCCATTTCGGATCCAGTTTTCTCAGCTTGCTCGCACTTAGTCTGGGGAGATAAAATACATTTTCCTTCTCTTTGCAGGGAAGGGTTTAAATCGTCAACCATACAGACATTTGTATTAATCATTTCATCATCACTTTCTGGTAAATTGTCATGGATGCTGGTTACTTCATCAGAAACATCATCTAGTCACTGGTTGGGTGGGGCTGCAGGTGTTGCATCGCTTACAACCTGACCAGGGTTATTTCCAGTCATTAACTGAGTGATCTGATCCAGTTTTTCTGTCAGCACACGGAAATTTTCCTGCATTTGACCAATACGCTGGCGTACATTATATCTCCGCTTTCTATTCGTCTTTGGGGACGAATCTTGCGCATTATCAGACGCATCAGATTCAGTCTTACCTCTGGTTGCTTCCTGTCTAGGTACATTTTCCCTTGATTTAACCCACTGACTTCTAGGTACCCATTGCTTCCTAGATTGAAATTTACTTCCTGAATTTTCTCTGGCAAACCCTTTTTCCTGATCTGGCTTGGATTTTTCCCTTTGAGGTATTGAGTCACGCAATATTTCCGCATAACTCTTTATGTGGGACTCAAATTTGATATCACCCTTTTTAACGTGAGTTTCCGCTATTTCCTCAGGTGAGTTTTTCACTCTTTTCCCCTGAGTTTCTTTACTATATTCAAATACAGTAAGTAGGGTCATACTTTATTTTAGTACCCAATCCAAACCATTTCTTGGGTCATAATCTCTTGCCAAAATAACCTTTATTTTATTTGGCAATGCGTCATAAAATAATTGGATAAATTCAGGGTTTTCAAAATCTGGGTTTCTTTCAGCCAAGCTGTACGCATTTTTAAGGACTGAAAGAAATTCACGGGGGCTTTGATTAGGTCTGCATTTTAGAGTTAAAATTGCTCTTTTCGCAGCTAGACTGGTACGGTGAGGCCCTGTCACGGATCCCTCTGATTACCAAAAGTGTGGTCCCTTTACGCAGACCGCTCTCTACCCTTCCGATCCTTGAATGGTCGGCGAAACTAGAAAGACAATTAACCAGACAATAGATAGACAAGGGGTAACACCAGACAGAGGTATGGAATAGAGTATTGTCACGAATCCTTCTGACTACCAAGATATATGTCTCTTTCTGTAGCTCCCTTTCTACTCTTCCAATCCTTGAATGGTCGGCAAAGCTATATAGACACTTAGGCAGGTAACAGATAAAGAAAGGGAAATACCAGACAGGGGTACAGAACAGATCACAAGTCCTCCCTAGGACTTTAGTAATAGCAGAGGTAATCTGATGCGTGCTTAGGGTGCCACATAGACTGACCTCGGTACCAACGTTAAGGGCAGAACCTAGAGCAGAGTAAATGCCAATACCAGGGGTCATACACAGGAGGGTTTGTTTGCCAATACCAGGAGTCATACACAGGAGGGTTCGTTTGCCAATGCCAAGGGTCATACACAGGAGGGTTCGTTTGCCAATGCCAAGGGTCATACACAGAGGATTCGTTTGCCAATGCCAAGGGTCATACACAGGAGGGTTCGTTTGCCAATGCCAAGGGTCATACACAGGAGGGTTCGTTTGCCAATGCCAAGGGTCATACACAGGAGGGTTCGTTTGCCAATGCCAAGGGTTATATACAGGAGATAGCCAAAAATCACAAGAGCTCTGCGGGAGGTGAATACCACGTCAGGGCACCGGTGTATGGGAGAGACTGGGTTTTAAACCCGGCGGGTCCGCGTCACAGCGCCAGGCCCCGCCCCTCGGCGTCCCACGTGAGCGGGCCCGGAAGCGCTTACATTCGGCGCCTGGCCAGCGAGCAGCGAGGAAGCTGCTGCCAGGCGCCCCATCCCCTGAGCCACCGTGACAGAACCCCCCCCTCCAGGGGCGGCCACTGGACGACCCCCAGGGGCACGGGGGTGTGCTAAATAGAAGGCCTTCACTAGCCTAGGAGCATGGACTTCCGCAGCCGGCACCCAAGAACGATCCTCCGGACCGTACCCCACCCAATCGACCAAATACTGCAAGGACCCCCTAGACAGCCTGGCACCCAGAATGGCCTTAACTTCGAATTCCTCCTCGCCCTCCACAGAGACAGGAGGCGGTGGAGCATGGACTTTGGTGTACCGGTTACATAACAGCGGCTTCAAAAGGTTTACATGGAATACATTGTGTATTTTAAAATGGGGGGGTAACGCCAAAGCATAGGAGACAGGGTTGAGTCGCCGTAGAATCTTATAGGGACCGATATACCTAGGAGCCAACTTCATGGAAGGCACTAAGAGCTTGATGTTACGTGAAGACAGCCAAACCCTGTCCCCAACTTGATACACGGGTGCCTGCCTCCTGTGTCTGTCGGCCTTAGTTTTCTGGATGGCACTACTTTCCTCCAGTGCCCGTCTCACTCTCCCCAAGTCTCTTTCAATGATGCCAGTTGTTTATCTAAAGCAGGAATCGTGGTATCAGGAAACGTGGCGGGGAGCACGGGAGGATCAAAGCCATAAACAGTGAAGAAAGGAGAATGACCTGTGGATTCACTCACTGCGCTGTTAATAGCATATTCTGCCCACGGTAGCAGATCTGACCAGTTATCTTGTTGTTCTGAGATGAAGCACCTGAGATATTTCTCTACGTTTTGGTTTGCTCGTTCTGCTGCTCCGTTGGTCTGGGGGTGATAGGCCGAAGAGAAAGAGAGGTCTATCCCCACGTTCTTACAAAACCCTCTCCAGAATCCGGAGATGAATTGGGTCCCCCTATCAGAGACTATCTCCCGAGGGACACCGTGAATGCGGACCACATTGGCAATGAATATGGGCACCAGTTCAGCTGCCGAAGGTAGTTTCTGAAGAGGAACATAGTGACCCATCTTGGAAAATCGATCTATGATCGTAAGTATCACTGTATTCCCTCTTGACTCAGGTAACTCTACTATAAAATCCATGGCTACATGTGACCAGGGTCGTTCGGGGATCGGCAAAGGCTGGAGTAAGCCAATGGGTGCTGTTTTGGGACTTTTCTGCCTTGTGCACACTTCGCACACGGCAATGTAATCTTTGACATCTCGGCGCAACGTGGGCCACCAGAGGAGTTTACTGATACTAGACACAGTCTTGGTGATACCCATATGCCCGGAAGTTTTATTGTCATGATAGATGTTAAGTACTCTTCTCTTTCGTTCTCAGGTACAAAGAGTTTCGCAGGAGGTTTTCCCCCAGGAGCTGCGCCCTGGACGGTCTGCAACCTTTTCATTAGAGGAGACGAAACACTAATCGTGGTAGCGGCTATAATCCTCTCCTGGGGTACAATGGGATGCTGATCTTGGATATTATGTTCATAAGACTCATACTGTCTCGACAATGCGTCTGCTTTAATGTTTCTGGACCCAGGTCTATAGGTAAGTACGAAATTAAAACTTGAAAGAAACAATGACCATCTCGCTTGTCTGGAGTTTAAACGTTTGGCATCTCCAATGTACGTGAGATTCTTATGGTCGGTTATGATAACAATGGGGTCCTTAGACCCTTCTAATAAGTATCTCCATTCGGCCAAGGCCGCGATGACTGCTAACAATTCTCTATTTCCAATGTCATAGTTCTTCTCTGCCGGGGACAACTTCCGAGAATAGAAGCCGCATGGATGCAAGGGTTTGTCAGGAGCCTCCCTTTGGGACAAGACTGCACCAAGACCTAGTTCGGAGGCGTCAACTTCTAATTGGAAAGGCAGAGCCGGATCTGGATGCCGGAGAACAGGGGCAGTAGTAAAGGCTTGCTTTAGTGCCTCAAAGGCTTGAGTGGCTTGAGGTGTCCATTTCTGATTTCCCACCCCTTTCTTTGTCATAGCCGTGAGGGGGGCCACCAAGGCCGAAAAATCTTTAATGAACCTTCGGTAATAGTTCGTAAACCCCAGAAACCTCTGAATGGCTTTAAGTCCTTGGGGTAGAGGCCAGTCAAGAATAGCTGAGAGCTTCTTAGGATCCATTTGAAAACCCCCAGGAGTTATAATATAACCAAGGAATTGCACAGTTACTATGTCGAATAGACATTTTTCTAGCTTACAGTACAATCCAGCCTTCAATAGTTTTTTCAACACTTGTTTCACGTGGACATGATGAGTGTCCACATCAGGAGAGTATATCAGGATATCATCCAGATATACTATGACGAATTCTTGCAGAAATTCCCTTAGAGTGTCATTTATAAGGTCCTGAAAGACGGCTGGCGCATTACACAACCCAAAAGGCATCACCAGGTATTCGTAATGCCCGCTACGTGTATTAAAAGCCGTTTTCCATTCGTCTCCCTTTTTAACCCTGACCAGGTTGTACGCTCCGCGTAAATCAAGCTTAGTATAGACACGAGCCCCTTTTAATCGGTCAAACAATTCTGTTATGAGAGGAATGGGATATGCATTTCTTATAGTGATCCTATTTAAACCCCTATAGTCGATGCAAGGTCGCAGATCTCCCTCTTTCTTGGAAACAAAAAAGAAACCTGCTCCTGCTGGAGAGGAGGACCGTCTAATGAATCCTCGTTCCAGATTCTCCCTTATATATTCCTCCATAATGTCGTTCTCCCTTTGTGACAAAGGGTATACGTGACCCCTAGGAGGCATCGTACCGGGGAGCAAGTCAATGGCACAGTCATATGGACGATGTGGTGGTAGGACCTCAGTCCTGGCTTTAGAGAACACCTCCTTTAATGCCAGGTAACATTCCGGAACCTCCGTGGACAAAGGAGGGGCTGTGGCAATATTGAGGCTACCAATCACATTAACTGTGTCTAGGCACTTAGACTGACAACTCTGACCCCAACATTTTATGTCTCTCTGGACCCAATCGACTACTGGGTTGTGCTCTGTTAGCCATGGAAACCCAAGGACGACAGGACATGAGGGTGATTCAATGATTTGAAATTTTATTGTCTCCTGGTGCAAAACTCCTATTTTCATACATACATCGACTGTATCGTGAGTGATATGTGGACATGCCAGAGGGTTACCATCTATGGCCTCCACCCTTAGAGGTCTTTCCCTGAGAACCAGTGGTATGAGGTTTTTGGCAGCAAAATTCTTATCCATAAAATTGCCTGAGGCCCCAGAGTCCAAAAACGCCTCAGTCTTGAGGTGAACCCCCTCCCAGGTTAGGGAGACCGGTAACAGAATCCTGGATTTTTTTTTTTCATTATCCACAAAGGAGGCACACAGAGAACCGACAACCTGGGTGTCTCCTGTTCTGAATCCCACTCTGCTATGTTCAGCCCTGCCAACCCTGGGTCTCTGAGGACATTGAAGGCGGAAGTGATCTGCCCCTGCACAATAAAAGCAGAGCCCCTTTTCTCTTCTGTGAGCTTTTTCTGCTTCTGAAATACCTGTCTTCCCTATTTGCATGGGTTCAACGACCGGTAAATCTGTTTTTACATTCTCCGAACCACCTGACGTACTGGGGTGTCTGGGTAACGAGGGTAAAGGAGGCAAGACCCTTCTGGGTCTATCTCTGGGGTGTCTCCTTTCCCTGATTTGATCGTCCATGGCTATACAGAAATCTATCAGGTGGTCCAGACTTTCTGGTAATTTTAAGGGAGCCAGTTCAAACATAAAAGCCTCGTTCAAGCCTTCGGTAAAGGCTAAGGTTAAAACGTCGTTCGGCCAAAGTACTTCAGAAACCAAAGTCTTAAACTCTATGGCATAATCGGCGACCCTCTTATTACCTTGTTTGATGTGAAACAAGGACCTACCCGCATTGGTAGCCCTTCTAGAGGGATCAAATGTACGTTTTAACTCAGAGGTAAAACCCTCATAGTCATAAATGATGGGTTTCTTATATTCCCACAACGGCGTAGCCCACAATAAAGCTTTTTCTGTTAAATGATTAATCAGATATCCTACTTTGGCTTTATCAGACATACAAGAACCTGGATTGTTCTCAAACAGAATCTCGAGTTGAGTCAAAAACCCCCGACATAGGCTTGGTGTACCATCATAGCGTAGGGGTGCCTTCATACTAAGCCTATGTCCTTCAGGGGGGACGGAACTGACCCTAGGTAACACTGGATCTGGAGGGTTTGTGGTACCTGTATTGGACCGATTTAACAGGGTTTTCAGAGCGAGAGAAATCTGGTCCATCCTATGGTCCTGTTCCTCTTGTCTGGCTGCGATACGTGCCAGCTGGTTAGAGAGGTCTGCGGGATCCATTGGCCCTGACGTAATGTCACGGATCCCTCTGATTACCAAAAGTGTGGTCCCTTTACGCAGACCGCTCTCTACCCTTCCGATCCTTGAATGGTCGGCGAAACTAGAAAGACAATTAACCAGACAATAGATAGACAAGGGGTAACACCAGACAGAGGTATGGAATAGAGTATTGTCACGAATCCTTCTGACTACCAAGATATATGTCTCTTTCTGTAGCTCCCTTTCTACTCTTCCGATCCTTGAATGGTCGGCAAAGCTATATAGACACTTAGGCAGGTAACAGATAAAGAAAGGGAAATACCAGACAGGGGTACAGAACAGATCACAAGTCCTCCCTAGGACTTTAGTAATAGCAGAGGTAATCTGATGCGTGCTTAGGGTGCCACATAGACTGACCTCGGTACCAACGTTAAGGGCAGAACCTAGAGCAGAGTAAATGCCAATACCAGGGGTCATACACAGGAGGGTTCGTTTGCCAATACCAGGAGTCATACACAGGAGGGTTCGTTTGCCAATGCCAAGGGTCATACACAGGAGGGTTCATTTGCCAATGCCAAGGGTCATACACAAGAGGATTCGTTTGCCAATGCCAAGGGTCATACACAGGAGGGTTCGTTTGCCAATGCCAAGGGTCATACACAGGAGGGTTCGTTTGCCAATGCCAAGGGTCATACACAGGAGGGTTCGTTTGCCAATGCCAAGGGTTATATACAGGAGATAGCCAAAAATCACAAGAGCTCTGCGGGAGGTGAATACCACGTCAGGGCACCGGTGTATGGGAGAGACTGGGTTTTAAACCCGGCGGGTCCGCGTCACAGCGCCAGGCCCCGCCCCTCGGCATCCCACGTGAGCGGGCCCGGAAGCGCTTACATTCGGCGCCTGGCCAGCGAGCAGCGAGGAAGCTGCTGCCAGGCGCCCCATCCCCTGAGCCACCGTGACAGGCCCAAATTCAGATTTGACCTCGGAAACTATTTTACTCCATTTCCTTATACCAGATTCTTTCAAAGACTGGAAAAAATACCTATGTTTGCTTTCAAAAACCCATGGATCAACTCAATTTTCTGAGCATCTGAATTTATTTCTAAAACTCCCACAGCTTCTTCAAACATATTCAAAAGACCTATTATTTGTGACGATGCTTTAACATCAAAGATACCCACTGAGGTTTTCAAGAAATAAATAATTTTCGTTAAATCATTAACTTTATGATATTTCTTAATAGACTGTGGCTGGCTAGAGTGATGTGATTTGAAATACTCCTGTGTAAGAGGTTTTGCTCTTTTTTCATCATGAGATTTACTTTCACTTTCATATTCACTCTGCTCACTCTGGCTTTTCAGATAAACAGAGCCGTCATCAGGTCTAATCAGTGATGTATGGCTCAAAGCTTTCAAAGGGAACTTCTCTAACGAAGAATTTTTAACCCTTCGAACATCAGTTTCAACCTGACGTAACTCATCAGCGAATTTCTCATGTTCGCGTTTCATTCTCGCTAATTGTTTGTTTAGCCCCTTATTTAATTTGGATAATTGAGCAATCTCATCTTGCAATTGATCTTTTTCTCTTGCACACACTTTCAATTCCGTTATCATTCGTTCTGACTCATATTTTAATTTATTTACGGTTTCATGCAAGTCACAATTTTTATTTTCTAATCTGTCTCTGGTTTCTTTGTCATCATTCAATCTCTTGTTCATTTCTGCGATCATGTATATGCATTCAGGCACAATTTTTAAAACCAAAATTTCTTTATCTTTTTTATTTGTGGCTGCACTTATCTTTCGCAAACACTCAAGAAAATTTGATTGATCTGACCAGATTGAATCAACATAATTCGATATATTTGCTTGCAATTCTTTTATCCATTCAAATAAATTGTCTGTGACGTGTAACTTGTCCTTTAGATAAGACATAACATCTATCAATATTATTTGATTAGTATGTATCTCTACATCTTCCTGAGTCTCAGTTTCTGACTCTGACATTTTTACACTGTTTAGTAGAGAACCGTAAAACCACAAGTCCGAATACAACAAGGAGTCAAAATATATATATTTTTTTATCTCTGTCTAATCAGACAATACTGACAATTATATTCCAAACAAAAACTACAATCTCGCTACAGTGCCTCCAATTATGTCGGATATAATCTCTGCACGTGAATACAACCTGTTAGTATATATTGGACTTATCAGCCAAGCCTCCAATATGTCTATATTGGATTTACTGGACCTACCTCGGCAGTTGCCTCCAATATATCAGGGATTATTATTTCATAAGAAACTTATACGAGACACAAATATCAATCGTCTATATCTCTTAGAAATTATCCTGAATTCTTTTAATTGTCTGTGTTTTGCTTTAAAATATACAATAATCGAATAAAAAATATATATATATTTATTACGTATACAAAAAAGTTTCAAATCTCATATCATAAACAAAAAATTATAAACCACAATCCATCAGCATATAAAAACTAGCTTCACAATATATGTATCTCTGGTTAGTAAGTGCATATATGATTAATATCATTTACCTTATCAGTTAGTAACTAATACACAAATGGTTAATAAACATTTCTGCTTAATACCACATGCATTTCCCAGCAAACAATGTTTAACCAGCCAGCTCTTATAGATATAGATATATCTCTATGCTACATGGATCAACAAAAGATGAGCTAATTTAATGAAAAGTAATAAAAATTTATTTAGTGAATCCTCCTCTAATCTCGAGAATTAAACTTCTAATCTTTTGCTTTTTATTTTGTAGTTATATAATTCCTTGCTCATTAATTTTAATCACAGTAATTTCCAATTTCCATATATATATATTGGTTTCAATCTTACAACATTTCTTTAGGAATAAATCCTTATATCCACTTCTTCATATTTTTATCTGCAGAATAAAGAATACTTAGAATTTGGATCTAACCCAATATCTGAGAAATCTCAGTTTAAGTTGCAAGAATATCTACATATATATATAATTACATTAATTCCCTTTTTTTTTCATACATTACCTGTCCAATTTGGATGTTGATAAATTCTGGAATTTTCTATGTGATGCTTTGTTTTGGAATATGTGAAGATTATCGATATCAGATAATCAATGCATATGAGTTAGAGATTTGGTGAGAATATTGATTGCCTCATGTCTTGGGATCTGCCTGCATCGTGGTGTGAGTCTGAGTGTTAGAATCTTGGACTCTCAGAGGGTCATGTGTAATGCATTGCGATGTGAGTCTGACTGCTGGAATCTCCGACTGCCTCACAAAGACCTTTGCCGCTTATTATAGCCAATTTGACGTCACGGATAATTAATAGTAATATGAATCATTATATTTACTATCCTCTAGAGGGCAGTATTGCACTTCTTAATTAATTCCAATTAATTCCACCATTTCTTTTTAATAGTCTTATCTCGGTTAACAAAGACCTTCTCTTCAGTCAACTAGACACAGTGTCTGTCATCTGATTTATAGCTCTACTCCCTTTTAAAATTACTTCGAGTCCTATCAGCTAAATTATTTTCTGGTTAACTCAACAGAATCTATTCTTTAGTAATTTTTATTATTTACCAATTATATACCTTCTCCAATATTTATTGGAGTATATATTTCATACTGTAAATATAATAAAATATACCTTGATTATAAACATATATTTTGTGAATATAAATCTATATTTCAGAAATTTTAACTCTTATTCCTATACCCAAAAGACAAAATCTCTTTTGTTTTAAAAACTTAAAACAGACCAATAAATTTACTTATGACACGTCTTAGCATTATCTCACACTAGGTTCCTTCATGTCTGGCACTTCTAAAAAAAATGTAAAAGACTTCACCCAGGAATGAACTCGGTAAAAAAAAATCTCGTTCATTCCTAAACCCAGAGAATATTTTGAAGAAAAAAAAAACTGTCTTTAAAAACAAGATGGCTACAGGAATCCATTTTAAATCCTTTCTAATATACCCGACAAGCTCACACATGGATAATGCCCCAGCTCACACATGGATATGCCCCAGCTCATACATGGATTTGCCCCAGCTCACACATGGATTTGCCCCAGCAGCTCATGGATTTGCCCCAGCAGCTCATGGATTTGCCCCAGCAGCTCATGGATTTGCCCCAGCAGCTCATGAATTTGCCCCAGCAGCTCATGGATTTGCCCCAGCAACTCATGGATATGCCCCAGCTCAAACATGGATATGGCCCAGCAGCTCATGGATATGACTCCGCACACCTGCCACCGCCCACGTTCGTCTCCCTCTGAGCATGCGTCCGGTGGCAGGAAGCTTGGGCATTCGCCTGGGGGAGCCACGTGACCGCGATCTCGCGAGATCGAGGTCACGTGGCTCCCCCAGGCGAGTGCCCAAGCTCCTTGCCACCGGACGCACGCTCAGAGGGAGACGAACGCGGCGGCAGGTGCACGGAGTCATATCCATGAGCTGTGAGCCGAAGCGCATGTTACGGATGAAATTGGAATTTTTCCCATGGCACACCAGACAATATGAAATAAACTCAAAAAAACACATTCATAAGGGGCATGCTAAAATATATAATTTTAAAAAGGCCAACTTTATTAAAATAAAGGAAGCTCTCAATGTCACTGACTGGCAGAAACTCTTTCACGGGAAAAACACTGAGGATAAGTGGAATATCTTTAAACTAACACTAGAAAAGTACACGTCACAATATTTTCCACTGGTTAATAAATATAAAAGAAACAGACTGAAACCAATGTGGCTTAGTAGGAAGGTAACTAAGGAAATGAAAAATAAAAAGAAGGCATTTAAAGCTTTTAAATCTGATAAATCTGAGGCATCCTATAAAGCATATAGGGCAGCCAATAAAGCATGTAAAAATGCGATTAGATGGGCTAAACTAGAAAATGAAAAAGAAATAGCCAAAGAGAGCAAGACCAACCCTAAAAGATTCTTTAGGTACATAAATTCTAAAAAACCCAAGAGTGAAAATGTAGGTTCACTAAAATCTGAGTCAGGGTTATTGTTAACTGAAGATCAGGATAAAGCAGAAATTTTAAATGATTATTTTTCTTCAGTATTTATCAAAGAGAAACCTATAACAGGAGACATGAAAGTCATTAATAAAAACTTACTAATACAAAGTGACTGGTTGACTCAGGACAAGGTTTTACACAAATTAAACAATGTGAATGTTAATAAAGCCCCAGGGCCAGATGGAATTCACCCGCGAGTACTAAGAGAGCTATGTGTTGAAATATGTAAACCTCTGTTCTTAATCTTTCAAGATTCTTTTCTTTCAGGAATAGTACCAGAGGATTGGAGAAAAGCTGACGTGGTCCCTATATTTAAGAAAGGTTTAAAATTTGTGCCTGGGAATTATAGACCTGTGAGCTTAACATCTGTGGCTGGGAAAGTATTTGAGGGGTTACTAAGGGATAATATTCAGGAATTTATTGGGAGGTATAATGTAATTGGCAAAAATCAGCATGGTTTCATGAAACACAGATCATGTCAGACTAACCTAATTACGTTCTATGAGGAAGTAAGTAGAAGTATAGATCAGGGGGTCGCAGTGGATGTGATTTACTTAGATTTTGCCAAAGCTTTCGACACAGTTCCACACAAAAGGTTACTACTTAAATTAAGAAAAAATGGTCTAGATGAAAATACTTGTTCTTGGATAGAAAACTGGCTAAAAGATAGGGTACAGAGAGTGGTCATAAATGGTACATTTTCAAGATGGACACCAGTGGTAAGTGGTGTCCCTCAGGGGTCTGTTATAGGACCAATACTATTCAATTTATTTATAAATGACCTTGAGATAGGCATTGAAAGTCATGTATCAGTATTTGCAGATGACACAAAGCTAGGAAAAGTAATACAATGTGAGCAGGATGTTACTTCGCTGCAGAGGGATTTAGATAAATTGGGGGACTGGGCACTTAAATGGCAGATGAGATTTAATCTAGATAAATGTAAAGTTATGCACTTTGGAGTGAAGAACACACAAGCAATTTATACCCTAAATGGTACGGAGTTAGGGAAATCCAAGCAGGAGAAGGATTTGGGAATAATCATAGACTTCAAACTAAGTAACAATGTGCAATGTCAAACAGCAGCCGCCAAGGCCAGCAAAGTACTGGCATGCATTAAAAGGGGAGTTCACTCACGGGATGAAAACATAATTTTGCCTCTGTATAAATCAATGGTCAGGCCGCACCTTGAATATGCCGTGCAATTTTGGGCACCTGTCTTAAAAAAAGATATTATATCGTTAGAAAAAGTGCAGAGACGGGCAACTAAATTAATAAGGGGGATGGAAGGGTTAAGTTATGAGGAAAGACTAACAAGCTTAAACCTGTTTAGTTTAGAGAAAAGGCGCCTTAGAGGGGATCTGATAACCCTATATAAATATATACGGGGCCATTATCAACCATTGTCTGATAACCTATTCATTAATAGGACTATACATAGGACAAGGGGTCATCCATTTAGACTGGAAGAAAGAAAATTTAGCTTAAAGCATAGGAAGGGTTATTTTACGGTGAGAACAATAAAGCTGTGGAATTCTCTGCCTGTTGAGGTGGTTGGGTCAGAGTCTGTACAGACTTTTAAAAAACGACTGGATGACTTCCTGCAGACACAGAATATTAAGGGTTATAATATTTAATATGTGGGTAAAAGCTTCTTGATCCAAGGAGAAATCTGACTGCCATTCTGGGGTCAAGAAGGAATTTTTTCCCAGTATGTTGCATATTGGCGAGCGCTTCAGACTGGGTTTTTTTGCCTTCTTTTGGATCAACAGCAGTAGGTTATGTGGGAGAGGCTGAACCCGATGGACGCATGTCTTTTTTCAGCCTATATAACTATGTAACTATGTACTATGTAACTATGTAATATCTCATGGGACACTAGTGTGCCACGGCACAGTGGTTGAAAAACGCTGCGCTAAAGGACCAATTTTGAAGCACCTACTGTTACTTTCATCCAAAGCCTGCATAAATTTCACAATAATTTAGCCAAAAAAATCAGTAAACGTTTTCTGCATGTCCGAAAATGTCTCCTCTTTTCATACAGACAGCCGCCCCAAGCAGTTGTTTATGGATAGATTCGTGATCCGGGTCCCCACGGGTTAATCACAGCCATCGTTTGGAAGGGCAGGCTGTGCCCTTCCAAACGGTGCCTGGATTAACCCTCTGCCCCCCGGCGATCGGGAGGGAGAGAGGTTCGAAGGACCTCACCCCCCTCCCTTTCAGGCGCTTCCTCCGCACATGCGGGGGGGCGCCTGAATTAGATGTCATCGCGCCGCCGCAATGACATCTATTTGCTCCGCCGGGGTCCCGGAGTGCTGAGCTGACATCCAAGATGTCAGCCCTCACCGGGGGGCGCAGCAATCCGCCGGAATCCGGCGGATTGCTGCGTCCTGTGCATGGACGCGCTCATCGCGTCCATAGCACTGGAGAACCACTTGGCTGGACGCGCTGAGCGCGTCCATAGCAGCCAAGTGGTTAACTGGTGTTTGAAAAAAAGCAATGTTATTTTTCACCTCGGGATTAAACATTTACAGGGCTATTCAGAGAGCGGTGAAAAGCAGGAGAATAACTAGAGAAGTGAAAATTCTAGGTCAAAATAGCCAAACCAGAAAAATTCTCCCATTTAACTCACTTTCCAAATTGGCTATTTGGTCTAGATTGTTCTCTTCTCCTGCCAGTTCTCCTGGCTTTCACCTCTCTCTCAGGGTTGTTCAGAGAAAGGTGAAAACCAGGAGAATGGCAGGAAAAGAGAACAATCTGGACCAAATAGCCGATTTGGAAAGTGAGATAAGGCTAGGGTCAGACTAACGCATTTTTCACAGCAACCAAAAGTGCGTCCGAACGCATTGTCGTATTTTTTCACGGAAGACGCGATAGCATCATACGATGCGCAATTTCGGCTGTGATTTATTACAGATCCAAGCCAGGAAACTTTGGGTATCTGGACGTTATGTTGGCCGGACATGAGCAGGGTCTGACGTCTCCAAATCACGCACACACGCCGTTAGTGGACGCAGCGCACTCTGTACGTCCGTACTAGCGGTTCTGCGTTCTCAAAAAAAGCGTTCATTTTCCACTTGCGTTGTGCAGCCGGACTTTCGTGCGACCGTACTTCGTATATTGGCTGTCATTGCCCGTCATTTGCTGCTAGTGCGGCCGTGATTAAGTGTGCCTAAACGCACGGTAAAAATTCGCTAGTCTGACCCTAGCCTAAATGGGAGAATTTTTCTGGTTTGGCTATTTTGACCTCGAATTTTCCATTCTCCAGTCATTCTCCTGCTCTTCACCGCTCTCTGAATAACCCTGACAGGGTTATTCAGAGAAAGGTGAAACTCAGGAGAATGACTGAAGAGAAAATTCTAGGTCAAAATAGCCAAACCAGAAAAATTCTCCCATTTTTCTCACTTTCCAAATCAGCTATTTGGTCTAGAATTTTCCATTCTCCAGTCATTCTCCTGATTTTCACTGCCAAAAAATCAGTAAACTTTTTCTGCGTGTCCGAAAATGTCTACTCTTTTCGTACAGACTGCCGCCCCAAGCAGTTGTTTATGGATAGATTAAAGGAAAAGCATTTACCGTCATTTGAAATGTAATTTTTTGGTTTTTACATATTTCTATACATCCTAAAAATCCGCCACTTCACGGGCAGGTTATGAGGACCTCCTAGGCACGATATTTGAAGGAATTTTAGGTTTTTATTTTTAACCCTTATTTCATGGAAAACTCACTGTCCCTTTAAAAACGTTTTTTTTTTTACTTTTTGTCCTTGTTTCCTGTCCCCCAGGGCACTACCCGGACCCCCATAAACTTTTTATGGCAAATATCTAGCATATATGCCCTCTTGGAGGGCACTCTAAAAACCGAATTTTCAGCCCCATTGACTTGTATTGAGTTCGAGTTTGGGTTCGGGTCCGGATCCGAACATTTGGAAAGTTCGGGTTCGGCTCCGAACCGAACTCGGGGAGTGTTCGGCTCATCCCTATTAGGGAAGTGCAAGGCCCACATACTGCTGCACAATGCACTCCCTGTCTCTTCTACTCTTTTACTCTGCATTGATCTTAAAATGGAACTCCTGCCTCTGTACCACCAACCCCTCCACTATCCTCACCTGTCCATCTCGTGTAAGACATTCCTATAAAGGGAAGTCTCTCACCCAACTCACTAATACACATCACTGCCTCAACCAGTCCATTATTCTCACATTGCAGTCGTCTCCTCTTGTTTACACCCGCAACCCTTCTAGATTGTGAGTTCCCAAGGGAATAGGGCCCCCGTTTCCTCATGCATCAGTTTATAAATTGGTGTTCAATGTATTGTAACCCTGTCTATATCATACCCATTGTTCAGCAGTGCGGAATATGATGGCGCTTGATCAGGGCCGGCCCGACAATGGTGCAGAGCGGAGCAGCGGTGTCAGGTGGCAGAAATTCGGGGGCGGCAAATTTCAGCCCCCGGTGCCACTGCTGCGCTCTACACTTTATTTTATGCGGCGGCGGCAGATCGTGCGGCCGCCGCGTTCGTTCCCTCGCCTGAGATCCATCCACCAGCCTGCCGTGATCGAGATCACGTGATCTCGCAAGAGCGCGGCAGGCTGGAGGGTGGATCCCAGACGAGCGGCAGATACTCACGAGGCTGCCGCTCGTTGAAGGAAAGAACGCAGCGGCCGCAGGATCTGCCCATTGGAGGGGCCTGGGCCGGCAGAGGTGAGTCTGGGGGCAATCTATCCATGTGTGAGCCTGGGGGCAAATCTATCCAGGAGTCTGGTGGCAAATATATCTGTGAGTCTGGGGCAAATATATCCGTGAGTCTGGGGGCAAATATATCCGTGAGTCTGGGGGCAAATATATCCATGAGTCTGGGGCAAATCTATCCGTGAGTGAGTCTGGGGGCAAATATATCCATGAGTGAGCCTGGGGGCAAATATATCCATGAGTGAGCCTGGGGGCAAATATATCCATGAGTGAGCCTGGGGGCAAATCTATCTGAGTCTGGGTACAAATCTGTCCATGAGTGAGTCTGTGGGGAAAATATATCCATGAGTGAGCCTGGGGGCAAATCTATCCATGAGTGAGCCTCGGGGCAAATATATCTTTGAGTCTGGGGCAAATCTATCCATGAGTGAGTCTGGGGGCAAATATATCCGTGAGTCTGGGGCAAATATATCCGTGAGTCTGGGGGCAAATATATCCGTGAGTCTGGGGGCAAATATATCTGTGAGTGAGTCTGGGGGCAAATATATCCATGAGTCTGGGTGCAAATATATCCATGAGTCTGGGGGCAAATATATCCGTGAGTCTGGGGGCAAATATATCCATGAGTCTGGGGTCAAATATATCCGTGAGTCTGGGGGCAAATATATCCGTGAGTCTGGGGGCAAATATATCCATGAGTGAACCTAGGGGCAAATATATCCGTGAGTCTGGGGCAAATATATCCATGAGTGAGTCTGGGGGCAAATATATCCATGAGTCTGGGGGCAAATATATCCGTGAGTCTGGGGGCAAATATATCCGTGAGTGAGTCTGGGGCAAATATATCCATGAGTCTGGGGGCAAATATAACCATGAGTGAGTCTGGGGGCAAATATAACCATGAGTGAGTCTGGGGGCAAATATATCTGTGAGTCTGGGGGCAAATATATCTGTGAGTCTGGGGGCAAATATATCCGTGAGTCTGGGGCAAATTATATCCATGAGTGAGTCTGGGGCAAATATATCCATGTGTGGGCACTGCTGGGTATGTGATGCTGGGCACTGCTGGGTATGTGATGCTTGGCACTGCTGGGTATGTGACACTGGGCACTGCTGGGTATGTGACGCTGGGCTCTGCTGGGTATGTGACGCTGGGCTCTGCTGGGTATGTGATTCTGGGCTCAGTTATATACACCTCACATTACTGTATCACAGAGCTCCACAGCAAGACAATTCTAATGTACGGTGTGTATGAGTGTTTGCATTTTATTGCTGTGGCGCAATGTGATACGCTCATACACACTGCGTGTTTTAGTTATTTTTGGGGGGCAGCATTTCATCCTTCGCTCCAGGCAGCACAATGTCTTGGGCCGGCCCTGCGCTTGATAAATAAAGCATAATAATAATCCGTACTTTCGGACCGATTTGTTAAGTGGATGCTTAATGCTTCCGAAATACAAATCGGGTAAATTTAGTCTGATTCAGAACGAAATTAAATGCACATGTTGGTTGTCACGATTCCTGTGGACGAACTTGATGCAGATCCCTTTAGGCAGACTTCTAAACCCTCCGATCCTTCCTTAGATGTCCGGTATTACTATCCCTGTATATCTCGGAGTCTTAGAATGCACCACAAGCATACAACACAAGCCACAGACCTAGCACTCTATTAACAGAACTCAGGGCAGGACTGGCATATATGCAGCAAGGGTTAATTTTAGAAATAGTTACAAGCTGGATCAGTACCAGGGGTGGCTCTCAGACTAGCTGGGACTGCAACAGGATAGGCACTCAGGCAAATCGAGTCAGTATCAGGATGGGTATACAAAGAAGCCTGACCAGAAACAGAGGGGTTAATAATACCATCCGATTAAGTAATTTTCAAGGCATGCACACAATCCGAGTCAGCACTGAGCAGGGCCCGTATACAATCCGAGTCAGCATTCAGCAGAGTTCTCATATAATCCAAGTCAGTATTCATTAAGGCAATAGAATCTGTGAATCACAAATACAATGAATCACTAAGCTATGCTGGAAGCAACTCCACGACAAGGCAGTGAATGATTTGCGCGGTCTGGATTTAAAGCCGGTGGCTCTGCGTTATCACGCCGCGCCCTGCACCGCCCCCTCATTCACCACGCAACCTCCAGTAACCGGCACATTGCCTGACACCCGGCCAGCAACTGGCACCAATTGTGCCGCCGGTGCCTGGTATCAGCCTGTCCAGCCAGAGACCCCCAGGAGAGGAGGACGTGACACATGTTTTATGAATAGAAATTTCTTTAAAAAAAATCTCCAACCCACCAGGTTTCTTCCATTTCACAAAGACCCTCTCCTACCCCCCTCCCCCCCTCCCGGGCTGAGAATTTTTTTCAGGGATTGACAACTCCACTCAAAATTTCTGTCAGGGTTATTCACAGAGAGCTGATCTGGACACTCAAATTCAGTATACGGTTACATTTCCTGCCCATTCGACTATTCTGAGAACATGCAGTTCGCCAAACGTTGGCGATTTGCCTGCACATACGGTGCCTGTTCAAGGGCAGTGAAATCCCCAATAGAGAAGCAATGGTTTGTCTATTCAGAGAACTCCGAACATCAGTGAAAAGTTGCCAAAATCCCCTGCTGTTCAGTGGTTTCATTCGACAGGTTTATTCAGGAGAATCCCATAAACTTCAATGTTACAAATATTCCCGTTTTAATCCGATATCTAATAAACCGTTTATTATTTTATTCTGCAGTAAAAGTCGCTTTATTTTTAGATTTTTTTTTAGGATCTCCTAGGCATTTTTGGGTATTTGTTTTGCAAACTTTTTCCTTTTTTTTTTAAATCACTTTTTTTTTTCTTTTTTCTGTAACAGACCTTTTTATTATCATTCATTGGATCTTATATGTAAATTCTAGACATTTTCGTTCAGTAGTTTTTTTGCAAACAGTGTTTCAATATTAAAAACTTTCAAGCGTACAGTTTTGTTTTTATTTTCACCTCGTTCGTTTACGTGTCGGCTTTTTCCGGTGGCTGCTCTGCGCTGTGATTAGCGGCTATTTGGGTTTGTCCGGCGTGTACGGAGTGGTTAATCCAGCTGTTTTTTAATAAATTTTACAGTATGAAATATTTAGGCATTCCCAGTGTATTTCCTACTGTAATTTGTCACCATCTACTGGCCAAATAGAGTTCCTGCAGTTAGAACTGCAGCTCATGTATCCGTGTCGGGTGGGGCTTACCCGAGATGTCAGGAGGACATCCCTTAGCTGATTCTAACCAGTTTTAGCATCTTGGGCATTATGCCCACAGGGATGAAATTTTGGGGCACCTTCTGGAGCCCAAAAGCAAATTAAATTTACTTGCAACAAACTAATTTAATTTGCAGTCACACAGCAAAGCCTTAGATTGTGTTAACACCATCTCGGGCTGCTGCATCTGCTATCGCTGACCATGTACAGTGGCAAGAAAAGGTATGTGAACCCTTTGGGATTACGTGGGGTTTTGCATGAATTGGTCATAAAATGTGCTCTGATCTTCATTTAAGTCACAACAATTTGAAAAACATAGTCTGCTTAAAATAATACAACACAAACATTATATGTTTTCATGTGTTCATTGAACATAACATGTAAACATTCACAGTGCAGGGTGGAAAAAGTATGTGAACCCCTAGCCTAATGACTTCTCCAAGAGCTAATTGGAGCCAGGAGTGAGCCAACCTTGAGTCCAATCAGTGTGATATTATTGGATGTGTTGCTGAAAGCTGTCCTGCCCTTTAAAAACACACACCAGTTTTGGGTTTACTGGTTTCAAGAAGCACTGCCTGATGTGAACCATGCCTCGCAGAAAAGAGCTCTCAGAAGACCTACGATCAAGAATTGTTGACTTGCAAGAAGCTGGAAAGGGTTACAAAAGTATCTCCAAAAGCCTTGATGTTCATGTGTCCATGGTAAGACAGACGGCCTACAAATGGAGAAAGTTCAGCACTGTTGCTACTCTCCCTAGATGTGGTCGTCCTGTAAAGATGACTGCAAGAGCACAGCGCAGAATGCTTAATGAGGTAAAGAAGAATCCTCGAGTGTCAGCTAAAGACTTACAGAAATCTCTGGCACATGCTAACATTTTTTTACACATCTACAATAAGGAAAACATTAAACAAGAATGGAGTACATGGGAGGACACCACGGAGGAAGCCATTGCTGTCCAAAAAGAATATTGCAGCACGTTTGCAGTTTGCAAAAGAGCACCTGGATGTTCCACAGCACTACTGCCAAAATATTCTGTGGACAGGTGAAACCAAAATTGAGTTGTTTGGAAAAAACACACAACACTATGTGTGGAGAAAAAAAGGCACAGCACACCAACATCAAAACCTCATCCCCACTGTAAAACATGGCGGAGGGAGCATCATGGTTTGGGGCTGCTTTGCTGCCTCAGAGCCTGGACGGATTTCCAGAGTTTATCAAGACATTTTGCAGGAAAACGTAAGACCATCTGTCCACCAACTGAAGCTCCGCAGATGGGTGGGTGATGCAACAGGACAATGACCCAAAGCATACAAGTAATTCAACAAAAGAATGGCTTCAACAAAACAAAATACGCCTTCTGGAGTGGCCCAGTCAGAGTCCTGACCTCAACCCGATTGAAATGCTGTTTCATGACCTTAAGAGAGCGATTCACACCAGACGTCCCAAGAATATTGCTACACTGAAACAGTTTTGTGAAGAGGAGTGGTTCAAAATTACTCCAGGTCGTTGTGCAGGTCTAATCTGCAACTACAGGAAACGTTTGGTTGAGGTTATTGCTTCCAAAGGAGGGTCAACCAGTTATTAAGTCCAAAGATTCACATACTTTTTACACCCTGCACTGTGAATGTTTACATGTTCTGTTCAATAAAAACATGAAAACATATAATGTTTGTTGTATTATTTTAAGCAGACTGTGTTTTTCAAATTGTTGTGACTTAGATGAAGATCAGAGCACATTTTATCACCAACTCATGCAAAACTCCACGTAATCCCAAAGGGTTCACATACTTTTTCTTGCCACTGTATACATGATCACAGTAGTAATGGGGTTAAGGGATGAACATGAGATAAACAGAGCAGCCATACAAACAGATAGTGGAGTTCCTAAAACTTCCTAGTGGGGATAATCCTTAGTGAAGAAAAATGCAGAGGAGAAAAGAGACCAAATCAAACATGTCTCTTACATTCTTTAAGAAGAATCCATAAATGATAGAATGTCATCCCCTAGTGTTTTGTTCTTGTTTTACCTCTAGTGCTACATCCAAGACCGTTTTATGTATGTCACGCTTTCCTTGGTGCTTAGCGCTGCCGCGAACATCCCGAAGCTTATCGCAGTGTTACGGTGCAGTCTGCGGGATTAGCACCTGCACCATAATATCAAATCTACAGGCTCAGCTTTTCCTCCTTAGCGCCTCGTTTTAGCGTGAGGATTGCCCTAGAGCTCTAGATCTCTTATAATGTGATCATCAGTAGCGTGTTCTATGTTGGCATGCTCTTTAATACACGTATTTCAATGAACCACAAAGCTATTGAAAGTAAACTCTTCCAATGAACACCAAATTAATTATATTGACATACTATTCAATGTGAATTTCATCTTAAACCCTTGGGGTCATATTACATTGTCTGCGCAAATGCGCTCGCGGAGCGCAATTTTTTTTCGCACAGTGTCCAGATTTATTGCGTGAAAATTAGTGTGATATTCGGATTCAAACGCATTTTCTCATCCATCAAAAAAATAACGTTAGAAAAAAACGCGCAAAACGAAGTGTAATAAGCGCGCAGTAACGTTGTGCATGTAAAACAGTGTGGACTGTTTTTTTCACGGGATTCAATCAGATTTAAGAACCTTAATTGACATCAATTTACCTTAATTGACTCACTAAGGTTTTTGCATCTGTCAAAATAAATCTGAGTATACATGCTGCAGCAATAAAAATATGCACGAATTCACAATTTTTTTGTTTGGGTATGTGTAGAATGTGTAACTATACTGTGCTGTATTTTTCATGCTGGTGTATTTTGTTTCGGCCAGAACGTTCAGATTTGCAGTTAACACCAGGTTTTCAAAGACGTTAAAATTATGTGCGCAAACGTCGTTCGTAGGAAGTTGCGCATCTATTGAAATACCATCTGCGTAACGAATTTGCGCTCACAATGATAAGTATAGGACGCGCACAGTTCATCACGCTCGCGCGAGTCCATTCGCGTTAAACGACAACGCGCATCGTTTGCGCGAACGTTAAAATAAGACGTTCTGCGCAAATGGTTTTGTCCTTGCGCAAATACGCATTTGCGTGCGCGCAAAACCGATGCGTGAGGAATGGAATATGGCCCTTGGTTTGTACGCCCTCTAAGGCTAGGGTCAGACTGAGGCAGTGCGAACGTGCGTTCTGGCGCACATAATCACGGCCGCACTAGCAGCAGATGCCATGCAATGACGGCCAATATACGACGTACGGTCGCACAAAAGTCCGGCCGCGCAACGCAAGTGGAAAATGAACGCATTTTTTCGAGAACGTTAAACCGCTGGTACTGACGTACAGAGTGCGCTGCGGCCGCATAGCAGCGTGTGTGCGTGATTAGGAGACGTCAGACGCTGCTAGTGTGCGGCCAACATAACGTTCAAACAGCCGGATTTCCCTAGACTTCTTTTTACCCCATCGTCATGAAATACGTCCAGAATTGCGCATCGTCTGACCACTTAAGCGTATTCCGTGAAAAAATGCGTGCGCATGCATCGACGTACATTTTGACGGTGGCCGCAGAAAATGCGCTCATCTGTCCCTAGCCTAAAACTTCTCACTCGTTCAAATCGAAAAGTCAACTCCTGTGCTAAATAGTTGAGTATTTTCGAGATCTGTCACTGGTTAGATGTCTGGAGGTGTTTTTATCCTCATCAAAGGGAAAACTCTTTCCACTCTAAACCTCTTAATAGCCCTGCGATGATCTGTCACTTTTTGTTCAAGGGGTTACCTAACCACGTATTGTGGAGTCAATTGTTCCATTGGTAAGGCTCGTGTCAGACGAGCGCACTGGAGAGTGGAAGGAACGTCCGTGAGAGCGGACGTTACTTCTACTCTCTGCTGTCGCTGAGTGCGCTCATCTGTGCAAATCGCGATCCTCCATAGCGCACTTCCTAGCGCATCGACGGAGCGATTCTCTAGACGGACGCTTGGTGCACGCAGTTCTTGCGCACGCACAAGTGTGTGCCCGGCGCCCATCGCATCATCGCTTGGCTGCGCCGGTAAGTGCGTGCGCACTGGGTGCGCTCGTCTGATACGAGCCTTAGAATTTGCGGCCAGACCATTTTCCTTATTCTAGAAGTTTGGAGAAACACCATGTCATTGTGAAGCTGTATCCTTCCACCCTTTAAGCTTTCAGGGTTATTCAGAGAGCTGATCTGGCCCCAAATTGGCACCGAGCAATGAATTTCCCCTACGGTCCCATTTTGTGGCCATACGGCTATTCAGAGAACAGGCAGTTCGCCAAATTTTGGCAAATTGCCTCGCAAGTACGGTGCTTGTTAGAAGGCAGTGAAAGTCTTCATAGAGCAGCAACGGTTAATCTATTCACATAACTCTGAACAGCAGTGAAAAGTCAGTGAAATTCCCTGATGTTTGGTGGTTTCATTTGGCTGGTTTATTCAGGCGAACCCCATAGGCTTCAATGTTAAAAACACACCCGTTTTCATACAATATCTAATAAACCATTGATTATTTTAATCTTCAGCCAATAGTCACTTTATTTATTCATTTTTTTAATATCCTTAAGGCATTTTTCAGAATAACATTTTTTTCAGGTTTTTTAACCCTTTCGCTGCTGAGGCATTTCCCGCCCCTGTGCTGAGGTCATTTTTACCGGTTTTGCTCATCATGTTTAAACGCGTTTTGAAGGCTTATTTTAGTATATGACCCAAACATATTATATATCGTTCTTTCCATCAGACTCGGCAGATTCATAATATGTCATTATTATATGTATACGTCATGACCTGTCTGTATATTATAACAAAAAATGCAATAAAATATGAATTTTCAATCATTTACAACGTGTAAAGTGTTTTTTTTCACATTTTAACATGCGAGCAATTGCGGTTATATTTTGTATGGGGTGCGCTTGTTAAAAAAATTAGAGATGGGGTCTCGTTACATTTTGTTTTTGGGGAAATTACGCAATTTTTAACAAACGCACTGCATACAAAAATCGTTAGTGCAGCATTATTGTTCACATTATAATTGAAATGGGAACAATATTGCTGCATTAACGAACCAAAAAAAAAAAACTTGTTAATTTTTTGATCATAATTTTTTTTTTTTAATATATTTTTTTTTTTTTATTTTAAACTTTTTTCATAGTCAAGTTTGGTATTGTTGGAACGGCCATGCTCTGGCCGATCCAACAATACCAAACATTAACCCCTAACTGCCACGGATCGGGAGATAGGGGGTTCATTGGAACCCCCTATCTCCACCATTGATGGCAGTTAGGGGTTAACTCCAGGACTGGCATCATCGTGCTATGCACGATGACGCCAGGCCTCAGGGGGCATTCCCGGAAGCTTGGCCGACATCCAAGATGTCGGCCAGCTCCGGGAAAGGATCCCGAACCGGCGCTTTTCGGCGCCGATTCGTGATCCGGCCCCCATGGGGTTAATGCCAGGTACCATTTGGAAGGGCAGGCTGTGCCCTTCCAAACGGTGCCTGGGTTAACCCCCTGCACGCCGCCGATCGGGAGGGAGAGAGGTCCCTTTCAGGCGCCTCCTCCGCACATGCCGGGGGGGTGCCTGAATTAGATGTCATCGCGCCCCCGCATTGACACCTAATTACTCCGGCGGCGGTTCCGGGTGCTGGGCTGACATCGAGGATGTCAGCCCGCACCGGGGGGGCCAGCGATCGACCGGAACCCGGCCGAACGCTGGCCCCAAAGTGAGGACGCGCTCAGCGCGTCCACCGCAAGGAACGATACCGTGGTTGGACGCGCTCAGCTTGTCCTTAGCATCGACGCGGTTAATAGCGTTTTTTCTTTTTTCTGTAACAGTCCTTTTTATTATCATTCATAGGATCTTGTATGTTAATTTCAGACATTTTTGTCAAATGTTTTTTGCAGACCGCGTTTCAAACTTGACACTTTCAATCATACTGATTTTTTTTTTTTTTTACCCGTCCGCTGACTTGTCAGCTTTTTTCTGTGGCTGGTCGGCGCTGTGTCCGTTGGCTCGCCGGCAGGCTTGCGGCAGCTGTCTGGTCAGTTGGCGGTAGTGGGTGACGTGTTTGCAGTGGTTTGTAGATTCGATAATTTATTGGATCGGATTTGATATTGTCAGTGTTTTTTTTATATAAAAAATACGTTGCAGACTTGCCAAAATGATTGTATATGATAATTTCGGCGATTTTTCGGCAGCTTTTCCCTGCACGTCAGGGACTCTGCGGTGAATACTGAATTCACCGCAGGGCCGGGAAATTTGATTCCTCGATTGCAGGGAAAGAGAGAGCACCAAAATGCCAGTGACACTGAATAACCCTGTTACTTTTTCTTCTGTTCGTTCTATGAATAACAGATATTCAGTGATCGTACCTGTGTGTAGCCATATAAATTAATCATTTGTGCCATTGGAAGGGTTGAGTGTGACCTTCGATCTCCAATAAATCCAGCCAGTTTACCCCAATCCATACAGGAATAATTAGGGAATTCCATCATAAATCCAGTCAGTATTTGCAGGACACCTAGTATGGCAAGAGTTGCATCTCCACAGGAATCACGGATTTGGAATCCCAGTGTGACATTAGGTAAAATATCTGGGTTTGCATTAATCTCCTCAACAGCGAGAATAAAAGCCAAGAAATTCCTGTATTCAGTGTGATCGATTCTGTAAGAGGTGGAGAGATTTGGACATTATGGAAGGTTTTATGATCAGGCATTAATGGGAGAATAAAATGATAAGCAGGACAGGGTATTGGAGACATGATGATGCTCGAGGTCTCTTAGTGGCCTTCTTGTGTCAGTCAAAGCATATTTAATCATTTTAACCAGAGCTGGATGATTTCCTGCACCTGACGTGTGCCCACCCTGCATGAAGTGAAATGATACCTATTCCACCTCCCTGTTATCATAACACGACTATGGAGAGTTAGGGTCACTCTTATCATCTTCATAACCCACCCCGGTGTTACTGTGTGAAACTGCCTCTGTTTAATGTAAATAAGAGCAGGTAATAAGAGGATTTATAGCATGCCATAGTTATGATGTACACGTTATAGGATGTATTTCCATATTTAGATGTGAGTTTGCATTGAGTGCTCTGATTTTTGTTGTATTATTCAGTGCCAGTGGCATCGTTAATGAGATAGGCATGGTTAGGTTGAGTGCAGCCCTCTTACTGTAGGTAGATTTTTCTATATACTTTGTGATTAGGGATGAGCTGTTCGGTTCGATCGGTTCAGGGTTCGCATCGAACATAGCCTGTTCGTTTGTTCCCGAACTACGAACATTTCCGGGTGTTCGCCCACAATGCACCACAATGGACCACAATGCACTTTTCCACTTGCCTGAAGCTCGTAATTGGCTACAGCCTTACACCTGACCACAGGTCTGGTGCAAGACAGGTTCAACACTATGCCAATCACGGCTCAGAGTCCTGATTGGGCAAATTTTGCCCAATCATGGGCTCACAGAGCTAAGTCCCGCAGCACACTATATAAGGTTTCCATGCAGCGCTTCTGCACACATTTGAGAGGAGATTTCATAGGAGATTGTCATTGTGTGTTCTTACTGCCAGTCTGCCACGCTACTGGGGGGTCTGGGGGGGTCTAATTTCTACCAAATATCTGGGAATTGTTGTAATCTTTGTGCTCAGTCCCAGCAAGTCTTGTCACACAGCCAGTGGCATGCAGTATTTTGGGGGTCACTAATTTCTACAAAATATTTGGGAATTGAGGTGATCTGTGTCTTGTCACACAACCAGTGCAACGCTGTATTTTGGGGGTCACTAATTTCTACAAATTATCTGGGAATTGAGGTGATCTGTGTCTTGTCACTGGCAGCAAGTATTTTGGGGGTCACTAATTTCTACAAAATATTTGGGAATTGTTATAATCCGTGTTTTCTCACTGGCTGCCACCCATCAGGGGTCTCACTGATTTATAGGAGGTTTCTGAGACTTGTAATCTGTGTCTTCTCACTGCCACCCATCAGGGGGTCCCACATACTTCTAGCAGATTTATGCGAGATGTAATTTGTGTCTTCTCACTGCCACCCATCAGGGGGTCAAACTGATTTATAGGTGGGAATTATAATCTGTGTCTGGTCACTTACTGCCAGCTATCAGAGTGTCTCACTGAGTTATACCAGAGTTCTGTAAATCTTTAATCTTTATACAAGAGTTGAATCAGAGTTCTGTATATATTTAATCTATATATCACTCACCATGTCTGAAAGAACAAAAAGGATAGGCAGACGCTTCCAGACACAGATAAGAGGGCAAGCAGCCCCTGTGTCGGGAGGCTGTGCCTCTGGTCGTGGTGGACTTGGTGCATACTCCGCAGGGGCACGCTTGTGCTTTCGAACTGGTGCTGACCGTCTTCTTAAGCAGCAGCAACATACAGAGGATTTGGTGGATTGGCTAACCAGGCCATCCTCATCCTCCGAGTCCTCTGCCAGCCAGGCTTCTAGTGCTTTACAGTCCACCTCAGCTGCCAAAGCATCTAATGCAGCCTCCATGTCCACAGCTACTCCTGCCGTAGCCTTGCTATCACACACAGAGGAGTCAGCTGAATTGTTTGACTACAATGATAGTGACATGCTGTTTGAAGATGCGCAGCAAGTACAGTGCTCTGATTCAATCTCTGAGGTTGAGGAAGGTAGTATAATCAACCTAGAGGAAGGGAGTGCCAGTGATGACACACAAATAACTGGCACTCGTGTTGCCCCAGCAGCTGCAGCATACTGCCAAGTTGGCTCCAGTGATGAGGAGATAGGAGGTGAGGATGACAATGATGATGAGGTCACTGACTTCACCTGGGTGCCAGATCGAACAGAGATATCAAGTGAGGAGGAGGAGGAGGTACAGCAAACACAAGGCACAACATCCTCTGTGACCAACCGTAGCACTAGCCAGTCCAAGGCATCAGATGTCTGAGCTGCTCCGGTGCAGAGCGCTGTTGTCTCAAAGCACACATGCAGGAACTCTGTTGTCTGGGAGTTCTTTAAGAAATGTGCAGCAGACCCCACCATTTGCTATTTGTAATCTATGTCAGATGAGGCTTAAGCGTGGGAAACACACCGGGCACTTGGGTACCACGTGCTTGAGGCGACATAGGACCTCCTGCCACACATCCTGTTGGTGCAAAACTTTGCGTAGGTCCTCCTCCTTATCTGTCTCTACCCCATTGTATGTCCTGCCATGTCATTGCCTGCTACAACCTCCACTGACAGGGATGATGCTACAGCAATGGATGTACCAGCTCCTTCCTCACAATGTGACAGCATCCCATCAGCTGAATATTTACTCAGTCAGATTACGTTGCCCCAGCTGCTGCAGCGAAAGAAAAAATATAGTCCCAACCATCCCCAAGCACAGCGTTTAAATGCCAGTTTAGCAAAATTACTCGCATTGCAGCTGCTGCCTTTCCATCTGGTGGACTCTACTTCCTTCCGTGAATGTGCTGTACCACAGTGGCAGGTTCGAAAACGCCATTACTTTTCACAGAAGGCCATTCCAGCACTATACCAGCACGTGGAAGACCATGTTATCGAGTCATTGGGAAAGGCAGTCAGCAGCAAGGTGCATGTGACTTTAGACACGTGGTCCTGCAAGCATGGACAGGGTCGTTACATTTCCTTCACGGCACACTGGGTAACTCTGATTGCAGCTGGGAGGGATCCAAGACGGGGCTCTGTGCTGGAGCTTGTTCATCCACCATGCCTCCAGAAAGCTGCTTGTATGAGGTCTGTCTGCTCCACCACCACCATTTCTCCTTCCTCCTCCTCCTCCTATTGTGTCTCTGGCGAAGTGGCAGTTAAACCGATGCCTGACAGGGTCTACGCAATGGCTCAAGCAAAAAGAAGCCATACTTTGCTGGAGCTGGTTTGTTTAGGTGACAGGAGCCACACCGGGCCAGAAATTCTGTCAGTTCTGCAGGGGCAGGTGCAGAGATGGTTAACACCACACCAGCTTGAGCTGGGAATGGTCATCTGTGATAATGGCAGCAACCTTCTCTCCGCCCTACGCAAGGGTAAATTGACGCATGTACCATGCCTAGCACACGTCCTAAATCTAGTGGTACAGCGTTTCCTAACCAAGTACCCAGGGCTGGCAGAGCTTCTCAGCCAGGACAGAAAAGTCTGCAGCCACTTCAGACGGTCATTCCCAGCAAGCGTTTGCCTGGCAGAAATTCAAAGAGATTTCCACCTTCCCAGAAACCGTCTGATCTGTGACATGCCCACCAGGTGGAACTCGACATTAGCAATGCTGCAGCGTCTGCACAAGCAGAAGAGGGCCATCAACGAGTACCTCGGAAGCACGAAAATGGTAAATTTTGTCCGAAAATCGATTCGGTAGGAAACGAATTGCACATCCCTACTGCTGAATGCTGAGCCATTTCACCGCTGTGTGCTGAGCTAATTTTTACCGCTTTTGCTCATGTTTAAACATGATTTGAAGCCATGAGAAAAGTTTGAGCCACAAGGAGTGGGAAATGTTTCAGCCACAAGTTGTGGGAAATGGTTCAGCCACAAGGAGTGGGAAATGTTTCAGCCACAAGTTGTGGGAAATGTTTCGGTCACATGGGGTGGGAAATGTTTATGTCCCATAGGCTTCAATGTTAAAAATATTCCCGTTTTAATCCAATATCTAATAAACCGTTTATTAGATTCTGCAGTAAAGAGTCTCTCTGTATTCCGATTCTGTAGGATCTCTTAAGCATTTTTAAAAAAAAAAAAAAAATTATCAAACTTTTTGCGAACGTCCCGAAAAGTTTGAAGTTTGGGAATTTTTGCACAGTCGATGTTCGGATCGAACTGATTTGAACCAGCAGCCCATCCCTATTCTGGAGATGAGAAACACACGAAGAGTGCTTCCAAGGCATGGTTCAGGATCCTGACAAAGGGCCTTTTCCCACAGATACGGATTTAGGAAGATATGGGCAGTCCAGATTTTTGATGTTGATGACACATCAATGAGCAGGACAATGTTTTGACTCCCAATGACTTATAAAGTCTCATTGAGAATTGAAATGCTGTCCTACTCAATGATGTGAAGTCCGGAGTGCCAGTATCTTCTCTAAGATAAATATCACGCCTGTGGGCAGACAATGCTTGGTGTGTTTAACCGGGCCTTTTAAGAGAGGTGGATGGTCAGATACTGTGCACCTTTAGCGCATTTGCAAATCTATACTATAATAGAGTAAGTCTTGGCGTGTCCGTCGCCAAGCCTTACTCTGCGCATGCGCGCGCAACCAGCGGCGGTTGGTTGCGCGCATGCAACCGCCGCGGCACGAGCCGGCTGCCGGCTCGCCGCGGCGGTTACAAGATGCACACAGCAGCCGGGTAGAGTCTGCGCTCGCAGCCTCTACCCGGCTGCCGCGCGCATCCAACCCCCGAGCGGCGAAGGGAAAGGTCCCTCCGCCGCTCGGGGGTTGGATGCGCGCGGCAGCCGGGTAGAAGCTGCGCTCGCAGCCTCTACCCGGCTGTCGAGCGCATGCAACCTCCGAGCGGCGCCGGGGAAGTGAAAGTTTCCCCACTTCCGCACTTTGAAGGACCCAAGCCCCGGTCACGTGACCGCGGCTTGAGTCCTTCAACGAGCGGAAGCGGGAAACTTTCACTTCCCCGGCGCCGCTCGGAAAGGTAAGTATGGGGCGGCTGTCCGAATGCCAATAGAGCATTCGAACAGCCGCCCCATGTCTGAGCTGGGGGCCAATATCCATGAGCGCTGGGGGGCATATCCACGAGCTGGGGGGGGGGGGGCAATATCCACGAGCTGGGGCAGTATCCATGAGCTGGGGGCAGTATCCATGAGCTGGGGGGGCAATATCCACGAGCTGGGGGGCAATATCCACGAGCTGGGGGCAGTATCCATGAGCTGGGGCAATATCCATGAGCTGGGGGGCAATATCCATGAGCTGGGGGGGGCAGCATCCATGAGCTGGGGGGCAGTATCCATGAGCTGGGGGGGCAATATCCATGAGCTGGGGCAGTATCCATGAGCTGGGGGGGCAGTATCCATGAGCTGGGGGGGCAATATCCATGAGCTGGGGCAGTATCCATGAGCTGGGGGCAATATCCATGAGCTGGGGGGGGCAGCATCCATGAGCTGGGGGGGGCAGTATCCATGAGCTGGGGGCAGTATCCATGAGCTGGGGGGCAATATCCATGAGCTGGGGGGGCAGTATCCATGAGCTGGGGGGGCAATATCCATGAGCTGGGGGCAGTATCCATGAGCTGGGGGGGGCAGTATCCATGAGCTGGGGGGGCAGTATCCATGAGCTGGGGGGGGCAATATCCATGAGCTGGGGGCAGTATCCATGAGCTGGGGCAATATCCATGAGCTGGGGGCAGTATCCATGAGCTGGGGGCAGTATCCATGAGCTGGGGGGCAATATCCATGAGCTGGGGGGGCAATATCCATGAGCTGGGGGGCAGTATCCATGAGCTGGGGGGGACAATATCCATGAGCTGGGGGCAGTATCCATGAGCTGGGGCAATATCCATGAGCTGGGGACAGTATCCATGAGCTGGGGGGCAATATCCAGGAGCTGGGGGGCAATATCCAGGAGCTGGGGGGCAGTATCCAGGAGCTGGGGCAGTATATCCACGAGCTGGGGCAGTATCCACGAGCTGGGGCAGTATCCACGAGCTGGGCCATATATCCATGAGCTGGGGCAGTATATCCACAATAGACTGCCCTCTGGGCAGGCTTTCCACCTTGTACATAATGATGTAAATCTGCTTTTGAAATATAACAAGCTCACAGCAGATCAGCAACACTGGAAGACGTCCTGCAATGGCCTGCATTTTTTGGCCAAATTTATTGTAAACGTAAGTAAATATGTCATTATATTCCAGCTCTATAACACGGTTACAATGTTATTAATTCAGTTATTATTATTTTATTATTATTCTTTATTTATAAAGCGCCAGCATATTCCGCAGCGCTGTACAATAAGCACAGTATAGACAGGGTTACAATACATTGAACAACATTTGACAAACAGTACAGGAGGAGATGAGGGCCCTATTCCCGTAGGAACTCACAATCTAGGAGGGTTGGGGTTGGAAACAGGAGGAGAGGACTGTAAGGTGAGAGTGATTGATGGTTGCATCAGTGAGTTGGGTGGTAGGCTTCCCTAAATAGGAATGTTTTCAGGGAGCGTTTGAAGGAAGAGAAGTTAGGGGAAAGTCTGACAGCACGAGGGAGAGCGTTCCAGAGAGTGGGGGCTGCGCGTGAGAAATCCTGCAGTCTATCATGGGAAGAGGTGATGCGGGGAGAAGCTAGGCGCAGGTCACTGTTTGACCTTAGGGAGCGGGCTGGGGTGTATTTGGTGATTAGTGAGGACAGGTAGTGGGGCGCTGAGTTAGTGAGGGTTTTGTAGGTAAGGATAAGGATTTTGAACTTAATTCTGCAGTGAATGGGGAGCCAGTGAAGGGACTCGCAGAGGGGAGCGGCAGAGACAGAGCGGCGGGTGAGGTGAATTAGCCTGGCGGAGGCGTTCAGGATGGATTGTAGGGGGGAGAGGCGGGACAGAGGGAGGCCAGATAAGAGATTATTGCAATAGTCGAGTCGGGAGATTACCAGGGCGTGTATGAGTTGTTTTGTGGTGACAGCGGTAAGAAATGGCCGAATTCGGGAAATATTACGCAGTTGGTATCGGCAGGAGGAGGAAAGAGACTTGATGTGGGGGATGAAGGAAAGAGCAGAGTCCAGTGTAACTCCAAGACAGCGAACTTGGTTTGATGGGGAGATGGTGATACCCTCCACCGTGATAGAGAAGTCAGGAGGTGGGGAGGCATTAGAGGGAGGAATAAGTAGGAGCTCAGTCTTTGACATGTTGATCTTTAGGTGGTGGGAGGCCATCCAGGAGGAGATGCCAGATAAACAGTCACTGACTTTTGAAAGGACAGGGGGAGAGAGATCAGGGGTAGAGAGGTAGATCTGAGTGTCATCAGCGTAGAGGTGGTAATTAAAGCCAAAGCTGTTGATGATTTTGCCCAGGGAGGAGGTGTAGATGGAAAAGAGCAGAGGACCAAGGACCGAGCCTTGAGGTACACCAACAGATAGAGGCAATGAAGAGGAGGAGTTACCAGCAAAGGACACACAGAAAGACCTGTTGGATAAATAGGAGTCAACCCAAGCAAGTGCAGTGTCACCGAGACCCAGAGAGTTGAGGGTCTGTAGAAGGAGGGGGTGGTCAACAGTGTCAAAAGCAGCCGAGAGGTCAAGCAGGATGAGAATAGAATAGTGGCCGTGTTTTTTTAGCAGTTAGGAGGTCGTTGGTGACTTTGGTGAGGGCAGTTTCAGTTGAGTGTAGCGGACGGAAGCCAGATTGCAGGGGGTCAAGTAGGGAATTGGAGGACAGGAAGAGGGAGAGGCGGTTGAAGACTAGTTTTTCTAAGAGCTTTGATGTGAAGGGAAGCAGGGATACAGGGCGGTAGTTGGATGGAGAGTTGGTGTCTAGGGATGGTTTCTTTAGTAAAGGGGTAACTAGCGCGTGTTTGAAGGCGGATGGAAAGGAGCCAGTGGAGAGAGATAGGTTGAAGATGTGTGTGAGAGCAGGGGTGAGGGAGGAGGAGAGGGGAGGAATTAGATGTGAGGGAATGGGGTCGAGCGGGCACGTGGTGAGATGTGAGGAGGACAATAAGGAATTGACTTCCTCCTCAGTGGTTGGGAGGAAGCGGCAGAGGGTGGCAGAGGGGACCTGTGGGAGTGGAGGTGGCAGATAACTATCTTGTGTTGGGATGTTGCTTCTGATAGTTAGAGTTTTATTGAGGAAGTAGTCTGCCAGGTCTTGAGCGCTGAAGGCAGCTGAGGGGGGAGGTGCAGGTGGGTGGAGGAGGGTGTTGAAGGTGGACCAGAGCCGTTTAGGGTTGGAGGACAGCGTAGATATAAGAGATGAGAAGAAGGATTGTTTGGCCAAGTGGAGGGCAGAGGTGTATGACCGGAGAATAAACTTGAAGTGAACAAAATCAGCTTCAGAGTGGGATTTCCTCCAGGCACGCTCTGCAGTGCGGGAGCATCTTTGCAGGTAGCGAGTTTGGAGGGTGTGCCAGGGCTGAAGCTGGCGGCGTGGGGCCTTGCAGAGTCGAAGAGGAGCAAGAGTGTCTAGAGCAGAGATAAGCGTAGTGTTGTAGTGATTAGTGGCAGCATCAGGGCAGGTGAAGGATGAGGTATGAGGGAGGTGGTGAAGTAGGTTGGAGAATTGATGGGGGTCCACAGCATGTAGATTTCTGCGAGTGTGTGTGCGGGGTGGGGGAGCAGGGTGTTTAGGAAGTCCAGATAGGTTGAAAGAGAGAAGGTGGTGGTCAGAGATGGGGAAAGGGCGACATTTGAACTCAGAAATGGAGCAGAGGTTGGAAAAGACCAGGTCAATAACGTGACCATCGCGGTGGGTAGGGAGGAGGGAGGATTGTGTGAGTCCAAGGGAGGACGTGAGTGAAAGAAGTTTGAGGCAGCAGGAGCGGAAGGATCGTCAATGGGAATGTTGAAGTCCCCGAGAATTAGGCATGGAAGATTAGAAGACAGGAAGTGAGAAAGCCAGGTAGCAAAGTGGTCAAAGAACTGGGAGGTTGGTCCCGGTGGGCGGTAGATGACTGCCACCCTGAGAGCCAGAGGAGAGAACAGGCGGATGCAGTGTGTCTCGAAGGAGGAGAAGGAGAGGGATGGGGGTGGAGGGAGATGCTGGTATGTGCAGGTGGGATAGAGCAGGAGCCCGACCCCGCCACCATTTCTCTCACCCGGTCTGGGGGTATGGCTCAAGTGTAGACCGCCATGTGAGAGAGCAGCAACGGAGGCTATGTCAGAGGGAGTTAGCCAGGTTTCAGTTAAAGCTCGAGGTTGAAGGAGTTTGAAAGGAAGAGGTCATGGACGGCTGTGAGTTTGTTGCACACAGAGCGAGCGTTCCAGAGGGCGCAGGAGAAAGAGGACAGGCGCTGAGGGATTATGGGAATGAGGTTGCTGGGCTTGCAGGGAGGTGATTTATGTGCGATGGAGATAGGATGAGAGGGAAGTATTGGATGTGTTGTGGGGCCAGGGTTAGGGGATATGTCACCTGAATAGAGTAACAGCAGGAGGGTGAGAAAGAGAAGGTGGGAATGGGATTTGTGGGAGTGGGAGGCAGCACGAGAGTTAGAGGGAGACCATGTTCTGAGGAAACAAAGGAGCTCATGCGAGGCCATCATGTGGGACGAGAGGAGGGAGGGAGAGATGCAGATAGTGTAGGGGTCAGTGGTAGAGGGGCAGGAGTTCCATTTAAGGAGAAAGGTAGAAGTAAAGAGCAGAAGCGTGAGAGAAAGCATGATATAGACTTGCGTTTACCCAGTTGACTTATGGGTACCCACTTCCCTCAGAGATGAGAGGAAAGGGAAACAGAAGAAGGAACGTGCCTAAAAAAGATGTGCGCACGTCCTATCAGGCTGTCAAACCACTGACCACCTAAATCACAAAAACAGAAGAATGGGAACGTAATGCTCCCACCAAGAAATTAAACTCCTAATCAGTATGAATACACTTTCTATTCTCTGGATCATAAAAAGGCAGTGTTGCCTTATG